>VZTF01000985.1:8090-89540 GCA_013397755.1 Cnemophilus loriae | reverse complement strand
AAATCATTCCATGATTCTGTGACTGTCTAAGTGTGTGTGTGTATCTAGCTCTCTGGAATGCAGCATCTTGTGCACACGCACACACACATACACACACACACATACACACAGACCAGAGCCATGGCCACATCCAACAAGCTGGGACAGAACCAGCCCATGGGTGTGAGCCCACCTGTGTCAGCTATAGGGACCTGGAAGGAGAAACCTCCTGCACTCAGCAGCCCATGCGATCTGGCTGTTCTGGGGCAGAACAGGGACGGGAGCCCAGGGATGTTACAGCAGAGGTCATGGGTGGACAGAGGCAGCACTGGCTCAGCTGTGAGCAGGCAGGGCTGGCCCATGGCCTTATACCACCTGGGACCTGCCTCCTTACAGCAGCAGCGCAAGGAGGATGCCGTCTCATAGCTTTGTAAAAAATATCCTTTAGTGTTTGCTTTCTGCAGCAGGTAGCACTACAGCATCTGGGCAGGATCCTTCCTGCAGGTCCAAGGTGGGTCACCTCTCCTAGCCAGCTCTGTCCTGAAGGAGCAGTAGGAATGAGTGACGATCCATGTGGAATCATGTGGATTCTCCCATCCCTCCCCTGAGCGAAATGTGCAGCAGTGAGGGCCGAGCCAATGAAGATCCTGCCCGGAGAGGCTCCCACAAGAAGGGAACAGGCCCAGCTGCCCATCACCACAGCTCTAGGGCACAAGAAACATCATTGTCCTCTGTGCAGGCCCCAGAAATCCAGAGCCAAGGGAAAACCAGGTTCAGGGTCCAGGCTTAGGCAGATGAGGGCTCCTCTTCAGTGCAGCTCTTCCCTTTATCCGACAAATCCGTGCTTGTCTTCTGCAGGTCAAAGCTCTGCAAAGGAGCAGGACAAGGAACTGCTGAGAACTGACAGAGACTGCAACAACTGTATCTGCTGCGGCTCTTTTAGACTCTTCCTAGGGCCATGAGAGCTCTTCTGATGCTTCCCACTTCTCCCTCCTAGCCCAGACGTGAGCAGCACACAAAGCCCCCAGGATCACCAGCAGAAGGTAAAGCTTCCCGTGCTGCACAGTTTCCCCCTTTGCCAAAGGGGAAAAAAGGCATAACTGCTCATCCGTCAGGACTCAGGACAGAGCATGGACAGAGCCTTCCCTACCTCCAGCTCCCGCAGGACCTCGTCCATGAAGTCTCCTGAGTGCTGTTTGTAAGCCACAGCCAGTCTGATGGCGTCGTTGAAGAGCTGGTGGGAAGGACAAGGCCCGTCACTCACAGGATGGGGCACATGGGCACTGGGTTTCTGTAGCAGATGGAGTCTGTTCCCACATCCCAAGGGAAAAAAACCCCTCTGCAACTCTCCATAACCACCAGCCTCTCACATGGAGCCAAAATGATGGACCGTTTCCTTCTCTCTGTGCCCACAGCAGCCCCTGTGTCCCTGTGCTGCCAAGGGGCCTCTCAGACACCCAGTCCAGCAGTCAAACGCCCATCTCACCTTCACCACGTTGGTGCCATCGGCAGCAGACACAAAGTAAAAGGGCAAACTGAACTTCCGGGCAAAATTGAAGCTTTTCTGGGTCACTTTCATATCCGCTGAGGCAGACAAAGAAGACATGGTCAGTCAGATGTGGCAGGAAGTGCAGAAGGTGGGTGTCTTCTGTGTGACACATCAGTCAGTGCTGACCCAGACCAGCCACAGCCCCAGTGACAGCAATCACGAATGGCTGGCTGGCATTCCCCATGGGAGGGAACCTTCCAGCCTCCTGCAGAGCCAGGTGAACAGTTTTGTCAGCAGGTACATTGAGACACTTCAGCACAGAGGAGTCTGTGCAGGCTGAAGGAGCAGCACCAAGGCCATCCCTGACTGATCCAGGGAAGCCACAGAACAGCTTTTGCCTCCTTTTGCTGCCATTTTTGACCAGGTGCTTCTCCAATCACTTTTGGGTTCTTGCTGGATAGAATGGGCAGTGTGGTAAGGACAGAACTGGAAAAACATCACTTGAATAAAACTGAATTGGATCAAATTTGCACTTTTAATTGCTGGTGATACAGCACAAGCATCTGTGAGATGGCAGGTGAGGTCAGCACAGAAGCCAGCCCTGGGGGACTCAGGAAATCCTCCGGACCCAACAGACAAGGGACATTCGTTCTCAGTCAGGACAGAAGTGCATCCCACCACGACCCTGGCAAGCTGGGAGCAGAAGGTACACTCACCATCAATCTTGTTGGCCACTACAATGCATGGAATCTCTGGGCGGAATTCCCGCAGCTCCTTGTACCAGCTGTTTAGGTTCTTGTAGGTGACCTTCCGCTGCACATCAAACACCTTCCAAAAGAGAACCACCTATCCCGGGGCCAGCCCAGGACAGCTCTGACTGACCCAGGACAGCTCTGACCAATCTGTGAGGCCAACCCAGGACAGCTCCGACCAACACAAGGACAGAATCCAGAATGTTCCCAGCAAGACACAACAAAGGGAACTGGGCATTATTAGAAAGGGTTAAAGAGAAAGGGACAGTATCCCCAAGCCCAGCCAGCAGGAAACAGCCCCTTGATGTCCTTTATACTGTCACTGTGCCCTGTGCAAGTCCCTGCCAGCCACATAGGCAGCTGCCACTGGGAACAGTTTGTGCCAAGCAGGGTCAGATGTGGCCTCCTCTGTTCTGATAACTGAACCACCAGTGAAAATAGCTGGTGCTCCCAGGTGGGGAGGAACAGTGGAAAGTGGGAGTGACAGGACAAACCAGGAGATCTGAGCAGATGAGGAGCCAATGGAACTGGGAACAGGGGCAAACATGAGGACACTGAGAAGACAGCAGATAGGGGGAAAGAAGACAGGGGATAGGGGAAAGTGTTACCAGGAGAGACAGACAAGAGCTAACCAGGTCCATCTACAGGGGGTTTATCTGGTGAGAGAAGAGAGAACAATCTAGGAAAGTTTTTTAAACCACTGGAAGAGAGAAGGAACACACGGGAGCGTAACCATAAAAGTCACACAAAGGCCAAGTGTCAGTGAGACCATTCTGAGCCCAAATCCCACGGATCCCAGCTGAGACCCCCTCACCATGATGCAAGCATGGGCCTGGTGGTAGTAGGAGGCGTGCATGCTCTGGAACCGTTCCTGGCCCGCCGTGTCCCAGAAGTCTGTAACGCAAAAACAGCTCAGAATGACACAACTCACCGAGCTCTGTTTTTCTCACAACTTACACCCAGGAGGCAAAGCCTTGCCCACCTCCTCAGGGACACAAATTGAGTTTCACCTCACCAATCTGAAACACAGAAGGGTTAAAAAATTGTGCCAAACTGGGACCTTTCCTTAGCTGGGCTCAGCTGTGGGCTGTGCCGGCACTGGCCATCAACAAAGGAGAAGCCACCAGTGACATGAGTTGTAGGGGACTGCAGGACCAAGACAGGCAAAAGTGCAAAGAGCAGCAGCAATGTCTGGCACTCTGTCAATAGAGATGACAACGGGAAACTACCTAAAACTCCAGAAACTGCTGGACACTGCTGATTTCTGACCCAGTGATGGTCAGCCAGGGCCCTGCTGTGGGAAATGCTCTAGCTCCTCTCGCAGACATCTGACTGCTCTCCCAGTGGCAGGACTCACTCTGAAGTGCTGAAGGTAATTCAGCCAGAGGCAAACAGGTCCCAGTCCATGAAGTTCTGTGTACACCAGCTATCATGGGGTAAACCTGGACACCACCGTGCCTTTTGCTGTTGGTGCAGCTCAGGTGGAGATCCCCCATCTCTCATGGGGTTTGTAGGCTCACATCTGAGTCTGGTTTGCTGTATAAATTGGCACAGCTTCAGTTAAGCACCTCAGTGTAATCACACCTCTTGTCAGCTGGACCCAAGCGTGGCACTGCACCCAGAGCCAAATGAGCCTGTTTCCTTAGGAATTCCTTTGCACTGATACTGTATCTGACTGGACACTGTCTCAGACCTGTTGGACAGAGACTTTCTTAAACTGGCCAAATACAGACAGGTCCCCATCAGACCACATTTGCATTCACTGTCCGTGTCACAACGAAGATGTTTGACAGTGTCAGCCCCAACCCTGACCCCGAGGGACCCCTGAAGGGCCCCACTTGTCCAGGTCTCCACAAGGACAACGAGTCATGACCAGTGACTCCATGCGGTCATCCGGACCATTCTTCATCCCCTGACTGTCCACCCATCTGTCCCATCCCTGTCTCTCCAGCTCAGAGCCCAGAACATCGTGGGGACAGTGCCCAACACTTTGCCAAGCCCAGGGGGATGATGGCAGTCACTATGCCCTATCCACCAATGCTGCAGCCCCGTCACAGAAGGGCACCAGATTTGTCACGATGTTGTAGTATATCAAAACACCTAACCAAGATCCAGACCAAGGGGATCTCCACTTCCCAGCTGTTCCCTCTGCTATGGCACCGCCTGTCCCCGAGAACACCCCGTGCCCCCCGGGCTGGCCCCACTCACCCACGCGGACGTCCTGCCCGCCCACCCGGGCGCGGTGCTGGTACAGCGTCAGGGCGAACGTGGAGAGCTGCTGGGGGCGGCTGCGGCGCGTTAAGGAGCCGACGGAGAGGCGCAGACCCCGCTCCGCCGCGAGCACCGGGCCAGGCCGATACCGCTTCCCGTCGAGCCTGCACCGCNCCCCGCCGCTGCCCGCGCCCGTCCCCGCGGGGCCCACCCCCTGAACCCGCGGGGCCTCCGCGCCCCACGCACTTGGACTTGCCCACGGCGCTGTCGCCCAGGCAGATGATCTTCACCGTCTCCTCAGCGCCGGCCGCGGCCGCATCCCGGGCCCCATCCGGGGCTTCCTCCCGGGCCCCGTCCCGGCCGCGCTCCTCCGCCGCCGTCGCCATGGCAGCGCCTGCGCGTCCCCTCTGCCGCGNCTGACGCTGGCGCTGCTCAAGCCGGACGCCGTGGCCCATCCGCTGGTGTGTGAGGTGAGCGGCGGCCGGGCCGGGCCGGGGCAGGCAGGGCACAGCACAACGCAGCGCAGCACAGCAGGCCTCGCCACGGCCTGCGCCCCCCCAGTGCCGCCTCTTCCCGTAGGCCGTGCACGCCGCTATCCTCCGTCACCGGTTCCTCATTGTCCGCGCCAAGGAGCTGCGGTGCGGCCCGGAGCAGAGCCGCCGCTTCTACCGGGAGCACGCAGGTACGAGCGGGGGTCAGGGGCTGCTGGAGTGGGATGCTGACTCGGGGCGGTGCCCCTGGGCCTGTACCGACTCGGTCCATGTCTCTTCGCAGGGCGTTTCTTCTACCAGCGGCTGGTGGAGTTCATGGCCAGGTACCTGCCGCGGGTGTGCAGGTGACCCGTGTGTGGAGGGGCTCGCTGCGATGTGCGGAGGTGGGAGGCTCTGGCCGCGGGGGGAGGAGTGTCGGGATCCTACCCTACTGTGACAGCATAGGTACGTGGTGGATGGCAGCCCCAGGGTGGTGGAGGTCACCATTTGGAGTAGGTCACCAGTGCCAGCGCCGTGGCGTCGGTGCCGTGGTAGGTCCAGGCCAGGGCCCGGCGTGGCAGCCCAAGGCAGCCGGACACTGTGCAGGTTTGTAAGGACGAATAACCTATTTGTAATGAGCTCTTCTTAATCTTTTCTGCTGCTGTTCTGGGCCCTTGCTTCAGTGGCCCCATGTGGGCTTACATCCTGGCGCACGAGAACGCTGTCCCTCTCTGGAGATCCCTGATGGGGCCCACTAAAGTGTTCCGAGCCCGACACAGCGACCCAGACTCCATCCGAGGTGCCTATGGCCTCACAGACACCAGGAACACGACCCATGGCTCAGGTAGGCCTGGCATTCTTGGATGGTGCTTTGGGGAGGCAGGAATGATGGTGTTTTGTGTGCCTTTGCTTTAGTTCTGGGCTCCAGGTGAATGATTTGTTCTCTTCTGCAGACTCCATGCACACCTGGCCAGGTGCAGCCTCGCCAGGTGCCTTTGGAGTCCAGCACGTGCTTGTGGTGGCAGACTGGCATCCCTCTCTCATTGCCTTTCCCTCTGTTTTGACAGACTCGCCTGCCTCAGCCAGCAGAGAAATTGCGTTTTTCTTCCCCGAGTTCGATGAGCAGCGCTGGTACGAGCAGGACGAGCCGCAGCTCCGCCGTGGGCAGCTGTTCTACAGTGCCGAGGAGCGCGTGCACCGCGTGCTCGGGGCACAGGAGGCAGAGGTGACCTGAGTTACCCGTGGCAGGGTTGGGTTTGCTGGCCTGGCAGCACCTGTGGGCACAGAGTTGTGCCGTGTTTCAGGGAGCGTGGGACAGGGACAGCCTTGTGCACGTTGTGCTGCCTGGGATTAGGTTGTGCTACCTGGGATCAGATTTTTGGTGTAACAGGCAGATACTGGGGTGCTGTAGGAGGACTTCCCCCAGCAGTGCTCGTGCTGACAGAGTCTGGCTAGGCAGCTCACTGGCCCCCTGAGTTTGTTTGGATGCGAACAGGACAGGTGAGTCAGTCAAGGGCCAGGTGAAGGCTGGGTTGCTCGTTCCAGATGGGATTGGCCTGGGTTTGCTGATGGGAAGCCTCAGGTTCTCCCTGCTGGAGAACTAAGGCACTCCCCACAGTGCCTTAGGGAGAAGAGAAGGAAAAAGAGCGTGAAGAAAGGCATCAGCAGGGCAAGATGCACTGTCCTGTCCTTGCTCACCTGCAGCTGGGCTGGGAAATGAGGAGCTTTGCCAATAGCTCTTCATATGAGACAGCTTGGAGTCCTCAGTGTCCATGGCTTCACTGGGTGCCCGGGCAATTCTTTGTCCTTGGGAAGTGGGATGGACAAAGCCATTGAATTACCCAGATATGTGATGGAATGATGGCAGGGTGGTGCAGGAGGGCTTGGTTGGGAAGTACAGAGCCACATCCTGGCAGGCTGATTTGTGTTTCTCTCTGTGATGCCATGTGAGATGTGTTCCTGGACGGGGTTTCAGTCCATTTACGCCGTGTCCCTACGGGCTCCTTGCAGTGCTGCCATTTTAGTTACAGTGCCTTGTTGTACTGAGGGAATTTCCTTTGGGCAGTCCCAAATGCTCAGGCTGGGGAAGGTATGCTGTGCTGTGCTGTGCTCGGGGCAGGAAGGATGAGCCGAGGTTCACCAGTGCCCTGGTACATCACAGAGCCAAGGCAGGGCCTCTCCAGGTGCTTCCAGGACTCCGTGAGGTGTTGGTAGTGACTGACAATGCTCTGTGGTGGAAAGCACCGCCCAGAGCTGCCACGGTTAAACTCATCCATCTTTGTGCTCCCTCCTCCTCCTGTCTGGGATCAAATGGTCGTTGTTCTGTTCCAGGTACAGATCCAGGGATCTGCGGGACATCATTGCTGTCCCTGTCCTCAGCAGTGTCCAGAGCGGATCTGCTCAGGGTCCTGTGTGTGTTCACACAGGTCTGAGAGGTGCTGTCCCCAGTGCTGTTGATACTTTATTGATATTTCATCAGTTGTTTTATTGATTCCCGGAAGTTTTGCTCAGATCTGTGTGTTTTTCTTGTAACTATTAAACTTTAGAATTTTTCACCTTTCTTCTTTTACGTTGCGCTTTTGTTTTTGGATATTCCTTGGGAATGTCATTAACTGATAATTCCTGGCTCAGACTTGCCATTTATAAAGTTTTGGCTTTTTCCTACTCACTTGCAGTGGTTACGTTTGGGAAAAGGGCCTCTTTGAACATTGCCAGTGCAGAGAACTCTGACAGCAGGATTGTCACAGAGTGACACCACCTCACAGCCACCGTGATTCAGGTACCTGCCGGGTGTCACCTTGACATTGCCCTGGCCCTGAGGCTGTACCTGATCACAGGTGCTCAGCCTGGACAGCCCATTGCCCCAGACAGAGGGTTTATTGTGTGAATCTAAAGCTGTCCAGCAAACTTTATCAGAGACCTGAGGTTGAAACTCTTGGTGTCTGATGCAGGAGACAGTGTCAAAACTGATTTTTTAGTCTCCAAGGAAGCTGTATGGAATGTCACAGGTAACTCTGCTTTGAGGGCTCTTACCAGTGGGTTTATTGTGTTCTGGTTTTTTTTTTCATTTTCTTTTTCCCCTCCTTGTAAGTACCCAGTAAATGATTTTTCACTTTTCCAGTGGTGCTTGCCCCATCCCTAACAGTTTCCTGGGCTGAGCTGGATGGGTCTGGAGCACCCTGATGTAGTGGGTGACATCCCTGTTCAAGGCAGGGGCATGGAGCTGGATGAGCTTTATGGTCCCTCCCAGCCCAAGCCATTCCGTGCTGATGGGACCTCAGTACAGGTGTGAAGGGCAGTTTGAGATCCCTGGTTTTTCTGGGAAGCTGCAGGTCCCTGGCCCACGTGTGCGGCGGGTGCACAGGGGAACACGGGTCTGTGCACGGGGCCAGTCACAGCGGGAGTCTGCAGCAGGTTCTGCTCCAGGTGCTGCTGCAAAAGCACTGCCTGGGGCCACAAGGTCCAGCCCAGGCACCTGCAGAGACACCTCAGGTGTGGAGCTGGGCCAGGGGGTCTCACAGGACGTGTGAGTTTTGGGCCTAAACTTGATCTGCTCTTGGAAGAATTGAGCAGGTTTGTGTCAGCACTGGAGGGGACGATACGGCTTGGCCTGGGAAGAAGGGAAGGCTTCAGAGGGAAATCAGTGCTGATCCCAGCCCAGGCCTGGCCTCAGCCCCTGCCACCATGGGCAGAACCCTCTCAGCTTGAGGAGTTTCACTTGATTTACTGCTGTAACACAAACTTTTAGTTACTGATTCAGATACTGAGGAAAACCCAAGATGACGATTAAAGAAACCCCTGGGGAAACACCTTTCCTCTGCTTTCCCAGGTTCAGCTTCAGTCCAACATCTTTTCTCCCCTCTCCCTGTGGGTTCTGCCCCGTTTCTCCCAGTCCCTAGGGGAGGTGAGACAGCACAGGGGGCTGGGGCTGGGCTGAGCTTTGCTTTTCTGCTTGTAGTTTCTCCTTCTTTCCTTCTTGTTTACTCCCTCATGGCACACCCACAGGCTTCAGTCCCTCAGGTGTGCACCTGCTCTGCCATGGTCCCTCCCTGGGCTGGTCCCTTCAGGGAGAAATGGGCCAATGGGAATTTCATGGAGTTCATAGAGGGAAATGCCATGTCCTGCACCTGGGCAGGGATGTTTCCATTTGCCAACACTCACGTGGGGGACCAGAGCAGAGGTGCAGAGAAGTACCTAGCTGTCCTGATGAGCTGTGGGCCACCCCTGAGCCACCAATGCACCTCTGTGGTCTGAGAGCATCCTCAGGTGTGGGAGCCAGAGCACTTGCCCACAGGTAAGGGAGATGCCATCCCCTCCCTGGGGCACAGGTAAGGCCACATCTGGAGCACCAGTTTCAGGCTCCCCAGTGCAGGACAGCCTGGTCAGAACTGGAGTCCAGCATGGATTGATTAGGACATCTGAGAACCTGACAGGTAAGGAGAGGCTGAGAGCTGGGATTGCTCAGACTTAGGAGCTCAGTGGGGTTTATTGATAGGTAGAAATCCCACATATGAGCAGCGAAGGGAACCTCAGGTGTCCCAGGAATGGACATAAGGCAATGGAAACAACCTGAAATAGTGGCAGTTTCACTGAGACATAAAAACTCCTCTTTTGTTCTTTTTATACTCCAAGGGTGATAAAAAAAGGTCAGGAGCCCCTGTGCCAAGGCAGGACTTTGGGCTCAACAACCTCCAGAGTTCCTTTCTGTGCTCCTGTGACTCAGGTGTGGACTCGGGGTGTTGCTGCAGTGGCAGGGGATGCACAGGGGCCATGTGGGCACCTGGGCAGCAGGTCAGGCCTCTCCTTCCTCCAGCATGACTGTAATTCCTGCCAGCTCCACCTTGGGGGCTCTGCTGCTGTTAAGTATTTTCCTCTCTGCAGCTGATCTGCCCTTTTACCAGCAGCCTGTGTCCTGCTTTTCCCAGGTCTGGGGACGAGGAAAAATGGATACAATGGAAATAAAGACAAATTTACTTTTTCAGCACTGACTGCACTTGTCTCTGCTAAAGCTTCATCTCACTGTATAGAGCTAGAGACAAGGGTGTTGTAGGTGGCCAAAGATTTTGTGGATTTGCTCTTGTATCAGGCTGGGGGTTTTCACATGGAAAAGACAAGGAGCCTGGGAAAGCAGCCACCGAGTCAAATCCCAGGCAAACAGAAGTAACGGTGTTCAGGGAAGACTGTGCCAGAGAGATCCAATCCATCCCCACGCTGAAAGTACCGAGGAATTAACAGTCATCTCAGATTTGGGGGTCACAACCCTACTATCCACAGTTTTCCCACAGAGCTGCTGTACAAAGAGGAGGAACAAGGAGTGAGAGAAACACCAAACTGCAGAAAAAATCCTCATAGCGTGAGACTGTTTTCTCCCTAGCACAGAAAATAAACACTCTCCCACCTCATGCCCCAGACAGGCCAAGCAGGGGCTGGATCTGGGCACTGATCAAGTGTGACCTTGAGCTTGATGTGGCACAGACCAGGAAAATCCCATGACAGACCATACTCCTGTCTACATGGAAAAGCCATCCTCATTAGCTCCTCCTCACCTGCGTCCACACAGCCCCATCTCCATGATACACTGTCCAAAGCCCTGGCAGACTCCAGGAAGAACCAGTTTTCATCTCTCCATCAGATCCTGATCCCAGTTACCAAAATGTCCAGGACTTGATCGGCCCCTCCGTTCATACAGGACTATTGAGTACTTTTATTAGCCAGATTTCCTCATTAATTGCTCCCTTGCCTTCCAAAACGTTCCAGACAAACCAAACAGGGTTCTGTATCTCCTGCAGCACCCAGGCAAAGTTAAAAGCCATCATTTGTGCAAAGCTGCTGCTGCTGCTGGAGCTGAGTATTTAAATTTAACATGGGGCTGTGTTGATCCTTTCCAGAGAAAAGATGTTCTACAGAAACTCTTTAGAAATCCATCCCCTCCCTGAGTGCAAGGAGAGTTCTGGAAGCAATGGGAGGGATGAGTTATGGTAACAGCACTGTGGTGTGTCTGTGCAGTCCTGGAGCAGTTCCTGCAGGAAGCAGCAGCCGTGGTTCAGTATTGCCCAGTCCGATCCCTGGGTACCGGCTCCCTGCACAGGGACAGGAGGCAGGAGGAGTTTCAGCATGGGACAGGAGAACAACAGCCAAACTACAGACGTGAGATTGTGGCAGCATCATCCATCACAAAACTAAGCCGAACCAGCATTCAGAGTCTTTGTTATTGTGCAACACAAAGTTTGAAGGCCAAATAAAGCAACCAAAAATCTTTGTGGTAGAGAAGAATAACCCTGAGGCAGGCCCGGGTCTCTGGTTTCAGCTTGGTCTGTATCCACAGATCAAGGATGGGAAAGGGGCAGCAAGGAGAAAAAAATGAGATAAATTGTGTTAAATTAAACCCTTTGGAAGTTACAAATCAGAGGTGACTCAGCATAGGACCAAGAGGCACCAGAATGACCAAACAAGTTATGTATGAGGTATGCAGTGGCGTAATAACTGCTCCTACCTACTGTGGGATATACCTGGTGTGGCTGGAGCAGAGCAAGAATTTGGGCAGGAGGTACAACCAGAATTGCAAATAGCCCTGCAATCTCAACATTGTATCTTTTGTTGCAAAAACAGATGTTTTCAAAATGTTTCCTGTCACCGAAATATTTCACAGAGCCTGTCAAAGCACTGGCAGGTTACTTACTGTTTTCTCTTTTTATTATACTTCAACAGTTTCAAGTGTGTCCTGTCCACAGACATTTCGAGGGTGGTAGGTCTGTGCAGACCTGGGCCTTCTCGCTCCAAGTGCCTCTAGGATGCGACTGATTCCAGCAGGTGTGAATAAAGTGGCTGCCCTGAACTTTTACCAGCCCAGAACTTTTAACAGCCCACTGTGGGCCTTGTTTACACATTCACAAACATGCCAGGTGAGCAGGTGAAGTGCTCTGGGCTTTTGTAATTGGCACTGGAACTCCTGTGGCCTGTTCCCCACAGATAGGAGTCTGTGGGGAATGGGGCCAAGTGGGCAAACTAGGAACACGGGAACTTCTCTCTCCAACTTCAGCCTCCTGGTGAAAGTGCACTAATTGGCCTTGGGCAGAGTTGATGCCCCCAGCTGAATGAGGAACCTCAGGGCTGGCTCTGTGCAGCCAGGGACAGAGCTATGGGAAGGAGGAGACAGGCAGCAGGTGCCACAACTCCCCAGGAAGGACCATGAGCAACCACGAGGCGAAAGTGCTGCTCAGTGGTGACAGGAGCGACTTTCCTTGGTGCTTTCTGAGCACAAGTTGGCCAGGAAGAGCCAGTGAATAGGTGCCGGGACCACACTGTAGGAGTTGGACCTCCCCAAACCGCGCCGTGCAAGGGTGATGCCCCAGGGTAACAGGCCCCTCCCTTCATGTTGTGTGATTGCAGTGTTTGGGCTTCTGCAAACATCAGCACATCACAAACACATGGAAATCTGGTCAGCTTTGGCCAGTTTATGGTTAGACCACAGAACTGCAGCCCTTCTTGCCCAGTCTTCTTAAACACAAGTGTAAATCAACTGGACAAAAGCTTGAAACAGTACCATTTTCTTCAGACAAAAATCTCCTTGTCAAGTGTTGGGAGAAGAATCTGGCAGGAATCCACAACCTCTCCCACAAGATGTAGGGTGAGGCTGTTGTCCTGTCTTGGATAGGCCAAAGTGGAAATGCCAAATTCAGCTTATTCTTATTCCTTGCCTGGTTCAGGTAACAGGTGGCCCCAACAGCTTAGCTAAAAGTAATTTGAAAAATCCTGAAGGAAGTGCTTTCCCCGAGGAAATCATTGGGACAAACCCCTGAAATATTATTCTTGGAAAGCCTGGCGAGAGTTTCATTCCAGCATCAGACTTGTGCTGGTGGGCAGGGGCTGCTGGTCCAAGCCATGCTTTGAGCAGGCCCTGGTAGCAGAGGTGGCTCAGTGTGAGTGTGCTCATCTGTGGCCAGGTGGGTGCTGAGTATCTCCAAGGTCAGAGTCCAGGGCCTCTCAGGGCCTTTATCCGGTGCCCAAAGGGTTTTTCTCTGAGATCCACTGAGGATGTCTCCTGCTCCGGCTTGTCCCAATTGCCTTTCTGGTCACCATGCAGTTGTGAGGAGAGTCTGTACCCATCACCTCTCCCCAGTAACATGAGGCAACTGCAGACCGTGGTCAGGGCCCCCTTTTCCTCGTTCCAGCAACAGTGGGACTTATAAGAAAATCCTACAGAAGAGCGCCCATGGAGCATTTTAAAGAGTGGTGCTACAATCACAGACTCTGATTGATTTGGGTTGAAAGGGACCTTAAAGCTCATCCAGTTCCACCCCCTCCCATGGGCAGGGACACCTTTCACTAGACCAGGTCACTTCAAGCCCCATCCAGCCTGGTCTTGGGCACTTCCAGGGATGAGGAAGCCCAACCTGAGAAGAAAAGGAGAACACACAAGCACAAGCTCTAAGTTGTATGAACTCTGTTGGAACTGCTGTCTGAGTGACACCTGCAGGACAGGACAGTTTAGTGCCCTCAGAACTGCATCTGAGGCAGCCAAGACCACTGAGGCGAAAAACCTGAGCATGAAACTGTTGCAGCAGCAGGGAGAATCGTGGCTATTAACAACCCACTGAGCTCCTGAGCCAGGTGTGGTTGCAGGGATCCCAGGCCCAGAGGCTGCCTGGGCAGCAGCAGGGTGAGCAGAGATGAGGGCAAGGAGGGCACTCAGCAGGCACACATCAGAGCAGCAGAAATGTCAGGAAAAGCAGCACCTGCTGCTTTTCGTGTCAGGGAAAGCACCTGCCCGGGCCACCAGGTTCAGAGGGTGGTGTGAAGAGGTCATGCTCTGCCTAGAGGGCAGGGACAAGTGGAATGTCACCAGTATCTGTCTTGGCACGTGTCCTGTGGAACATCCTCACCAGCTGTAGGAAAGAGGTAACAGTGTGCTCTCCTGTCGGGGTTGTGGGTGACACAAGTCAAGGGGACCAGTGCTCCAGGGCAGGGCCAGAAGGACATGGACAGACTGGGAAATGGAGCCAGAAGGGACTGGTGAAATTCAACTTAGACAAATTCCAGGTTCTGTATCCAGTGCTCCCTGAAACAAAAACACACCAACAATCTCAGGAGAGGTCAGTGAAGACCCCCCGAAAAGGCTAGGGCTGGAGCCCCACACTGAGAGCAGGGGCTGGAAGTGCTGAGCGGATTCTGCCTGCAGGAGGAATGGCTTTGGGGACACCAAGTAGCCATTTGACTGCCAGTCCGTATAGGGATGTTATCCCAAAACCAGTGCCACACTCAGTGCAGTGGGACATGGACGGAGGAGGAGGGACGGCAGGCAAAATCCAGACAAAATCCACCATTTTCTAGTTCCCATCCTCAAAGGAAGCATTTGTGCCCACGTGGAGACCAGGACCTGCTGGCAGTGCTGCTGCAGGGAGCTGTGATACAAGCGATGGTGGTTTCTGCAGGAGAAAGAATTCTTGAGAGGGAAGGTGCATCCCTCAAAATAAGCAGGGAAACAGGACTGGGAGAAGCTCCTGGTGTTACAACAGCGCACTTGGGTTCGGGAAGTACAACACGTGCTTGGAGAAGGTGAGTCTGATTTTCAGAAGAGTCGAGTATTTTGCTGCGCCAAGGAAAATATATGTTGGATATTAGGAAGAAGTTTTTTACAGAAAAGAATTTTTTACAGAAAGAATGATAAAGTACTAGAATGGTCTACCCGGGGAGGTGGTGGAGTCACCATCCCTGGATGTGTTTAAAAAGAGGTTGGATGTGGCGCTTGGTGCCATGGTTTAGCTGAGGTGTTAGGGCTTGGGTTGGACTTGATGATCTTGAAGGTCTCTTCCAAACTGGTGATTCTGTGATTCTGTGATTTATAGGATCTGGGCCAAATCCTGAAGGCTGCATCCCCAAACTGAGGTATTTGGTTTGAAAAACAACTCCCTTAATATTTCAAAAGTTCATGGAGATCTGATTTACTGCTGGACACCACTGGCCGGGTTTGATATCCATCAGGAGACCAGAGAGGGACACAAACAGTGATATTTCTTATGCTAAAGGCTGTTCTGAAGATGTGGACTACCAGAACTGAAGTTTCTGGCATCTGGGGAGATTTCAGTATATTTAATATTTGTGCTAAGTATTGGTGGTCTCAGAAAAGTCCCTTTACAAATATCAAAGTGGGAGGGGGTTTCTCCAAGTGCTGCCAGCATGTGCCTTCCCTTAAACCTTGGGAGAGTGGCCAGGTTGTATTGGAATGCCATGGCACCAGGTTTCTGTGTGAAACAAGGAAATGCTCATCATTGCCACAAGAAAAAGGTGTAATTTTGTAAACTCAAAGCAAACAAGTGAAAAAGTCCCATTATCGTGGCCCCTCTGCCCTGCCAGCTCCGCTGCCCTGCCTGCGAGCTGCTCGAAAACAGGCAGAGCCCAGGGTCACTGTTCCATGTACCCACAGGGCACAGAGTTACAGCTACACACGCACGCACACAGGGCCACAGTCACATCTGCTCTTTTTTTACCACTTGCAACTTATCTTTTCCAGCCCCAGACGCCCTCTGACCCACACTTCCCCTCGCTGAAGCGCCTGCTCCCTTGGTATTTGTGCTGGATTTCCACACAGGGTGTTCATCCCCATGTAGGGTTGTAGCCTACACTTTCCCCATTTCCCAGAAGGCGTTACTGTTCAGCCTCTCATCTCTTGACATTCCAGATCCCGAGCTTATGCTTGGACCATCTCCTACTGCCCTATCATCAGGAACAGATGCTGCAAGGACACCACAGCAAAGCAACACTGCTTCCCTGCTGCAGAAACTTCACAGTGCTGTCTCGACCTCCAGATTCATTCCCTGTGGCAGTCCTCATTTCCTGGAGTTCCCACTTTACATTTCCATGGCACTACATGGTGAACTCTAGCTAAACTCACTCCTTCTATCAGGGATAGCTTCAGGCTCTGAGCAGGCAGTGTTTACCCAGCCTGAGCCAGAGCCATCTCGCTGCTGAGCCCTTCAAACACACTGGGCACTGCTTGGTGCTTTCTGTGTCCAGCCAGTGCCACCTCCAGGGCTCTGTCTCACCCACCCAAGTCCTCTCCCAGGCCTCTGACCACATCATCTCCTCCAGAGAGCTGTGCACTGGGCTGAGTGGGCATGGTTACCACAGGTGGTGAGAGCACAGGGAATGTAGGTGCCATGCAGTCACCTCGTGTTATGCCCCTACAGCTGTGGTGCTGCCAGTTTGGCCAAAGGCCAGCCCCCATCACTGCTCCTCTCTGCTGACAATGGCAGGTGCAGGCACCTCACAGCCCTGCGAGAGGTAAAATGGGGCTGTAGGAAGGACTTGGGGCCCAGGAACTGCAGCTCCCAGCCCCTTCAGCAGCCTCCTCCCATGCCCAGATGCTGCAGCCCAGGTGCCCAAGAGCTGCAAGGCTGGAGCGGAGTCCGGCACTGGTCTGCACCTGGCACAGCCCGGAGCAAGACTGGAGCCCTGTGTCAGGAGGGCTTGGTCCCATGGGCTCAGATCCCGCTGGTGCAGGCTGGAGGGTGCTGCTCCTCGCTCCTGTCACTGAACAGGAGCCACCTCTGAAAGCCTCTCCCCAGGGCCCCTGCAGGGTTAAAAGCTTCTGCTGCGCTCACAGCATCGAGGACACGTGGGCTTCTCGTCATGCAGGTAAGACAAACCAGACAGCACCGGGGACATGGCTGAGACATGGAACATAGGACAGCACCTGGGGACAGCTTACCAAAGAGTAGGTGCCATCCAGCCTCTGCTCTTGGCTGTGGAGGTGAGGAGGGGTGAGAGGTCAGAGCTTCGCCAGGTCCCTGTCACACACTGCTGGGGGGGAACCTGGTGCTGGCCCCCAGGGCTCTTGGGTGGTCTGGGCAGGCCGTGGCTGCTGCTGCCTCCAATAGAGGGATCCAGTCCTTTCCAAAAGAAATGAATCCCATGTTGTTATCTGCTCCCTCAGTTCAGCCGTCCCCTCACACTGGGCCTTGTCCAAGGCTCAGGACCCCACCTCCCAGGCTGAATGCTCCAGGCTACCTGCTCTGCTCACCTGAGTATGGGTGCAGTGGCTTGGTGAGGAGAACCACAGCCTCCTGCAGCAGCAGCTTCCCTGGATGGGTATGGAGCACATATGTGCTCCTGCAAGAGGAAGAGTGACAGAACGGTCCCCAAAATGCTGCAGCTACGCAGAAGGTCCCCTGCTTCAGGGAGTGCACCAGAGCAGAGCTGGGTCTCTGGCTGGCTCATATGTCACCGTCACAAGGGTCCCTCCCATCTCTCGAGGGAAGGACAGGAACCTGACTGGCACTGGTGGCGTCTCTGCTCCCCATCCAGCCTTTCTGGCCCTGTCCGCCTGGGCAGAGGTGTGTGTACCTGCTCTGGTACCTAAACAGGGTAACACCTGCTCGGTCAGTAGTTGCCGTGAGAAATCGCCTTCAGTGCAAGTGAGAGAGGGAGGAAAAGGGTCGAGCAAGGTGGAAGCTCTTTCCAGGCTCATTCCTATGCAGTCCAAGGGAGACAGGGAGATTCTCCTCCCATATCTTCCTATTCCTTGATGCACAGGATGTCTGAATACAAATGGATTAAATCTGGCATCTCTGAACTGTGGCTGTGTTTGCTGACTGCCGCATCACTCCACACCAGGGTGAAAGTCAGGGTCATTCCTCTGCACATTCCTGTGACTGCTCCGCAGCCCCGGAGTTCCATGTCCAATCCAGCCTGGATTTGTCAGCATGGGGAGGGCACCAGCTGAGCTCTCTAGCCCTTGCTGTCCCTCCTGCAGTGACATTAACCATTCCCTGCACTCTGTGACACGCAGGGTCACTGCTGTGCACACACGGTCCACACAGGGCTCAGGGTTCATTTCCCAGTGTGATGGATGTTGTGTCCCTCTCCAATGTGTGCAGAATTAGTAATTTAAAAAACCCCAAAGTGTACAGAATTAGTAGTTAAAGAATATGTTGATCTGGGCAACTGCTTGAGAGCTTGCCCAGGCAGAGGTTTCCCAGCCTGGCACATCCTGGATGGAGTGACAGGTTAGGATGTCACTGTGCCAGGCAAGGAAGAACTCATCTTCTGACTAAACAGTTTCCTCTCAAAGTTAATTTTTTTTTAAATGTTGAAAAACTAGCAAGTGAAAGAGAAATTAATCAGAACTTAATTCTGCTTCTGCTTAGCAAACCCTGGTATTGCTCCCAGTGCACAGGGAGAAAATACCCTCGGAACAGGATGGTCTTCAGCTGGAGGACCTGAAAGTTAGGAATGAGACAGAACTGACACTGGAGCAATTCCAACAGGAAAAAGTGCACAATTTTAACAGTGCTTTGACAGTTTCCTGTGGCAAGCAACTATGAGAAACAAACCCCCAACAGAAGCAGTGAATTCTCCAGCACTTAATGTTATAAATACGTGACTGATGCACAGATACAGCCTTTGGGCAGGAAAATTAAAACCAGATTAATGGGTCTAAAGCAAGGGAACCAACCTGAAATGTTATCAGGTTGTTTAATCTCCTGAACAGACATGACAATTGACTTCTGTTGCTAAAAGTACATTGATAAAGAGGAAGGAGATGCTTTATTTTTTCTTTCTTTCTTCATTTTTTGGTCTTTGCCCACTGTATTTGCCCACCTTGGCCCCACCCGTGGAGTCCACGGCATGGGCAGGGTGGGCAGCAGCAGCCCTGGCCGTAAGTGCCCAGCACACACCACCTCCATCAGCCCTTGGCCAAGGTTCTGAACCATAAATGCTTCCTCATGCCTCCTCCATCTCTTGGACATGGTGATCACAGCTCTCTGTGCCAGTGAGCAAAACCCTTGCGTCAGGGTGAAAATTGAAATAGGATGATGCAAAAAAGATTGGGAGGTCCAGGCCAGGAGATCCCTGATGGCTTAAATTTTCCTGTGGCTCAACAAACCCTATGTGGTGAGTTGCTCTTTGTTGGAACCCGTACTTTTGTAAGTGGAATCCCTGCTGTGTGAGAGCTGCTTATCACAGAGCAGGAAACAGGATAAAGAAAAAGCCATTCTTTTAACGGGTGCAGGGTGATGCCATATCCCCAGCCCAGGGCTGGGGAAGAGCAAGCTTAGTGGCTGTGGCATCTAGGAAATGCTGTGACCTGTCCAGGGGCAGGGAAACAATTAGTCACCATAAATGCATTCAGGAGGGGGAGAGACACATGCTTGGAATAGTCATCAGGACTAGGGGCTGGGTTGCCAAGGGACTCCAAGAGGTGTGGGTGGATGCCCCCTGCTCTTGGGTTTTTCTGTGTGCTTCTTCTGCAGTCAGGTACCCAACACTGGATGGCAGCTCTTTGGACTCCGAAACCTCAGTGTCTGTGAAATCTGAACACGGGAAATTTTCAACCACTAGGGAGATGGGATGAGAGCCATACCACCAGCGACCCCCATGCCTCATGGGGGGCTGTGCTCTAGTCCCTTGGCTCACAGTCCCCCCCTCCTCCTCAGTGCTCACTTCTGCCCAAAGACTGACCCAGCTTGTCCCATGGCAGGTATGAACCAGACACAGGTGACGGAGTTTGTGCTCCTGGGCTTTTCCCATGGCCGGCCCTTCTTCTTTGCTCTTTTCCTGGCCATTTACTTGGCCACGCTGCTGGGGAACTCTGCAATACTCTCCCTCGTGTCCCTGGATCCCCGCCTCCACAGCCCCATGTACTTCTTCCTTAGTCACCTGTCCTGCCTAGACCTTTGCTACTCATCAGTGACGGTGCCCAAGATCCTGGCAAACACTCTGCGCCCACAGGCGACCATCTCCTACGGCGGGTGCCTGGCACAGATGTTCTTCCTGATGTGGTGCGCGGGGGCCGAGTGCGCGCTGCTGGCTGTCATGGCCTGCGACCGCTACGCGGCCGTGTGCCAGCCCCTGCACTACGCCCAGGCCCTGAGCCGCAGCACCTGTGTGACCGCTGCTGCCGGCTGCTGGCTCTGGGGGCTGCTGGACTCGGCCATGCACACCCTCCTGGCGGCCCGGCTCTCGTTCTGCGGGGCTGCCCAGCTCCAGCACATCTTCTGCGATGTGCCGCCACTGCTGGGGGCTGCCTGCAGCAACACTCGTCCCAATGAGCTGGCCCTCCATGTCTCCAGCATCTTTGTGGGACTCAGCCCCTTCCTGCTTGTTGTAATCTCCTACCTCTGCATCCTGGCCACCATCCTCGGGATGCCACTGGCCACCAGCCGGCGCAAGGCCTTCTCCACCTGCTCTGCCCACCTGCTCGTGGTCACCCTGTACTTCGTGACGGCCAACCTGAACTACAACCGGCCCAGCTCGGGCTACTCCCCGGCAGCCGACACACTGGTGTCCGCGTTGTACTGCATCGTCACGCCCATGCTCAACCCCCTCATCTACAGCCTTCGCAACCAGGAGGTGTGGGGGGCTCTGCGGAAGGTTGTGCTGGTGAGTGGCACACCAGGCTCCCCAGGCAACAACAGCTGAGCGATGCCAGGGCTGCCACAGGCTGCCGACACGGCGCTGGCACTGCAGCGTCCATCCGTGGGATGTCTGTGACAGCACAGTGAGCCTGGGGCTCCCAGCCCAGGCACATGGCACACTGCCATCACCCGTCTCACCCTCAGCACATCACTGATGGCAGAGTGGCAAAATAAAGTCAGGAACAAGGATACAGGTCCAGGATTCTGTCTTTATTTTCCAGCTGCCATGTGCTGAGCTCGGCATAGGACCTGCTGTAGCTGTGCAAATTCATGTGGTGCCAGACATGTGCTGGCCCTGAGCACGGCCATGAGCTCTGCCTAAGGGCTGCCCAAGGTCTTGAGTCAGGCCCTGTGCAGAACAAGGGCAGTGCCTTGGACTGCAAAACCTGGCCGGGCAGAGGGGCTGTTACACCATCTACCGTCCCCACATGCCTTGGCTTTAAATCTGATGTCTGCTGGGCTTCCTCAGGCTGCCAGGGAGGCTCTGCAGCACTTTGTACATAAGCACAGTGGCTTGCACAGGCCACCCATGGCCTCAGTGCTGCAGCCAGACAGGGAGGTCTCAGCACTGAGCTGTGAGCTGGTGGCACTGAACTCCTCCCCAGAAATGCTTTGCTTTATGGCTGCAGGAAAAATTTCCCTGTGCAGCGGTTGTGTGTGGTGTGGCTCTGGGTGACGGTGGCTGAGGACTGGCTGGGGACGTGGGGCTGCCTCAGTCCCCTCTTCCAGCAGGGGCTCTGCAGCTGGGTCCAAGCCCAAACGATGGTGTGGGTGCGGGGGCAGTGGCCAAATCTGCAGGTGTGTACATGAGGCACAGCAGTGTCCAGCACTGTGGCACAGCCAGGAGCAGGGGCTCACTGGGGCAAGTGAGATGATACAGGCAGGTCACACCTGCAGTCACACCACCTACGTCGGCTGGACCCAAACATGCTCACCTGCAGCTCATTTACCAAGAGATACCCAGCAATATCTAATCTGTTCCCAAAGAAACCCACTGGAGAGTCACAGCAGGGACTAGGAGGCACACAGCCTTGCTGGGAGCAGTTTGCCATTTCTTAGTGCACAACACATGCTGATTTCATTCTTCAGGGAAAGAAATGTTTCTGTAACGCACCTGTTGGGTTGGGCTGTTGCTCCTACCCCAGACAGGCTGTGAGCCTCTCAGCCCTCCTTGCTGTACACCCTTCTGCCTTCTAAAGAGTCCTTGAAACACCCTCAGTCCAGTGTCTCTGGACATATCAGAGTCTGACCAATGAACCCCTTTCTGAAGAACCCCTGGAAAGGGACAGCAGGAAACACAGCAGGAACCGCACAAGGAAAAAGACTGGGGAAGTTACCTCAGAGAAATAAAATAAACCAAAGCACTCCAAACAAAAACCCCAAAACCAACCAACCAGAAACCCAAACAAGAAACTTCTGGAAAGTTTACATTAAAACAGATAATTTTTAACCTGAATCCCACTGCACCTTTCCTGTGACAGACAGACATAGCCTGTGGGTTTTCCCAGGATCAAACACTGAGCAGGAATGCCACACTCCTGCCCAGGTAGTACAGGCTTGGTCAACTGCTGGGTGGTCCAGAACTCACCTGTGAACCACACTGAACTCCGAAGTTTCAGTGTCACAGGGGGACCCTCTGCACACACTACTGGCAGTGGCAGTGACTGCGGGGCGCTCCCACAGCCCCTCAGTCCCTCAGGTGTTCCCACAGCCCTTCAGGTGCTGTTCTTCTTCACTGTCCCTGGTTTATTCCTGCTGTGATGGTACCTGCATCCCACAGAGGAACAACTCCCACAGCTGAGCATCCACCTAAGATGTACTGGCTTGAGGGAGGGCTTTGCTTCGCATTTCTGAAAACTGTTTTAAACATTAGCAATAAAATGTTTCCTCCTCTCCTGCTTCCCACCTGCTCAGCCTTTTCCCCACATCTGTGAAGAGTCAGGGGGCCTTTTCAGGAGGCTCCAGCAGGCACAGGGGACACGAGCTGTCGCAGAATCACCAGGACACAGTTTGAGTCAGGCCAGAGCAGAAGCTGTGAGGAAGGGCACAGCCCCCGGGGACAGACACACCTATGCCCAGAAGGGGCACACAGACCACGTTCAAATTTCTCTGCTCCACACTGCAAACATGGCTCATCCTAAAGACGGAAACCCTTCCTTGCGACAAACGCAAATCTGGCTTTCCCAGTGCTCTTTTCCCTGACCCCTGACTAGGATGAGATCCAGGGCCACAGCAACCGACAAAGGTCCCACAGCTCACGTCCCTTCTGCCTTGCCTGGACTAGATTTGGTATTTCTGCTCTGGGAATTGCCCCACTGGGAACAGGACACACTCTTGCAAGCTTGCTGGCTGACAGGTGGGGTAGCCTAGACAGAAGAGACAAGACACCTTATATTGCACTCGTATATTCTTAAACCATCCTGCCTTTCCCACCTGGAAGTGGATGAGAATCAAAATCCTCTTGGGCATAAAACAAAACATTCCCTCTGGCACTGCCAGTTTGCTCCTTGATATTTCTCTGAATGTGGATATACCAAGCCGAGCCAAATGAAGCTGATAACATGGAAAATGCTGAAGCAGAGAGAGGCTGTTGTGGTTTGACACTGGCCAAAGGCCAGGCACCCACAAAAGTCACTCACTCATCCTCCCCTGCCTCAGCTGGGCAGAGGAGGGAAAGAAATTAAATGAAGGGTACATGAGTTGAGACAAGGACAGGGAGAAAACACTCCAAGGGCAAAACAGGCTCAACTTAGAAGTACAAAGGGAATTTACTACTAACAACGTCAGAGGAGGATAATGAGAAGTAAAATAAGCACTTAAAAACACCTCTTTTCCCCCAGGCCCTCCCTCCTTCCCACTGACAGCGCAGGGAGACAGGGCACAGGGGTTTTGGTCAGTTCATCACCCGAGGTCTTTTTCTGTTCACTCAGGGAGAGGAGTCCTTCCCCTGTGAGACCGTGGGGTCACGCCCATGGGACACAGTTCTCCGTGAACTTCTCTGGCGTGGGTCCACCCTCAGGAGCAGCAGCCCTACCACACCTGCTGCAATGTGCTAAGTTACTCTGTTAGTAATAAATTCCCTTTGTACCTCTAAGTTGAGACTGTTTTGCCCTTGGAGTGTTTTCTCCTGGTCCTTATCTCAACTCATGAACCCTTTGTTAAATTTTTCCCTCCTCTACCCAGCTGTGGCAGGGGAGGGTGAGGGAATGACTTCCGCGGGTGCCTGGCATTTAGCCAGGGTCAAACCATGACAGAGGCAAAAATTTGGAAGGAAGCAGCTCAGCTTGCACTGTGCTCATTTCACTGCAGAAGCTTCACATAATTTGCTGGGAAGAGGCCGACTCTGCCACGGCACTGTCCCCGCCACCAGCCTTCATCCACCATCTCAATGTGCGTGATTGTGTCATCAGGATCAAAAGAAATCTCATCATCTCCATCTGCAAAAATTGTCAAGAAAAGACAGTTACAATGCAAAGAGAACCCCAGAGAGAGCTGGTTCACATTCGTCCTCCCACCTTCCCCCAGGCAGGAGAAGACAGAACAAGTGCACTGATAACCCCCAAGAGTTTACCTCACCCAACCCCCATTCAACAGCACAGATAAAGCAGAGAAAGAGCAAGACTTAACAGGTAAGAGATGAAGTTTCTCTGTTCCTGTCCTGGTTTGGGCCAGGACAAGGCTAATTTTTTGCAGTAGCTGGAGGGGGCCATGGCCAAGACACAGAGGTTATTCTATACCACCTCATGTCATTGCCAGGGGTGGGGGAAAGGGACTCTCAATTCTGAGGAAGACGGGGTTCCTTCTGGTTGAGAAAATGTGGTGGAGGGAGTCACCCAATACTGTCTATTGTTGGGTGTTTTTCTGTACGAATAATTTCTTTTCTTATACCTTTTGTTATAACATTGTTGCTGTTACTGTTCGCTTTCTTTTTGCTGTTTCCAGTAAACTGTTCTTATCTCAACCTGTGATCTTTGCCTTTTTGTGCCTCCAATTGGAGAGGAGAAGTGATGCACGTTGTTTTTTACCGGGAGTACTAAATTGGAGAATACCATTCCCAAACCATGACAGTTCCCAAGCCAGGCCTCATTCTGCTTCCCAGAAGGAAGCAATTTAAACCACCAAGACACAATCTTTTCCCCACTGCTGATGCGGTGAACCCCCATGTCCCCGCTGCACAGCCCTGCCGGGGCACAGCGCCTTCCCCTAAGCCCTGAGGGCAGACCCACCTCCTTGGTAATCGTAGAGAGCCACCGCGCAGATCCCGGGGTTCTGCTCCTTGTAAGCACTGTCCGTGTTCCCTGCAGAACACAGGACAGACAGATGAGACAGAGGCTGCAGCAGCCACACAGTCCTGGTCAGTGCCACTCTCCAGCCCAGCTCTGGGGAAGCACATCCAAACCCTGTCAACAAGGAGAGGTGCACCACAGCCCAAAGCAAGGTGTGACTTCCCTCCCCTTCTTCAAGGAGACACTTGGGTCCTGATCTTTCGTGCTCCTCTCCCAAGAAAAAGGCTGGGAATAACTCCAACCTCTTCACTTGCCATCTCCAGTACCAGCAAAGCTGTGACGGAAGCACCGACAGTGGCACGTGCAGTTTGCTCCTGTGCTTGGACAAAGGCTACCTGCACGCCTCACAGCAGGAAACTCCACCAGACCAGGTCTCAGGAACACCAGCCATGTGCGGAATGGGCTGAACCAGAGGCACCCCCAGGCCCCAGTGCAGCTGCCTGCCAGGAAACTGCAGCAAGAGCATTGGTCCACATCCAGCTTCTCTCGAGCCTCCTGCCCAGACCCCGATCCAGCAGATTCCTGCTGTCTGGTCCAGCATCCCATGCAGCTCATCTGCAGCTTAGAGCTGGGCAGGGGAGTGGGACACAACCAAGTCTCCATCATCAGGAGCTGCTATCCTGACCACAGTAGACTTCAGGATAAAAATTCCCTCTGGACTTTGTCCCATACATCCAGTGAGGAGAGTGGACAGGCACAAGCTCCCCAAGACACGGGCTCTTCCATCAGTACTTACCCAGGTGGAGCTGGCTCTGTCTGGGTTCCTGAGGAAGGATCACCTCATAGTCTTCACCTCCATCTCCTCCAAAGTCATAGGTGGCATCCAGCTTTCCCAGCGGGGCTGGCAGCTCCTCATAGTCAGCACCTCCACTGGTACTGTCACAGTAGTCGGAGGGCTCTGGCAGCTCCTCATAGTCTCCACCAACATCCAAACTTGTACTGTAGGTGGGCTGATCCTGCTTGGGGACCTTGCACAGCTCTGCACCCAGATCTGCTGGCCTTGGTGGCAAAGTGGGTGGTACTTCTTCATCCTCCCTCTTGGCCTCCTGCCATGAGGTGGGAAAGTGACAGGAAAGTCACCTGCAAAGCACCCACCACAGGCAGCTCTTCCCTGACTCCCAGCAGCTGACACAAGGCTGCCCCTTTACTGCTGCCAGGGCACAACTGGAGCATCATCCCCTGCGCACCAGGGAAACAGCTGAGCTACTCGGGCCATGCTGAACCAGCAGCTGGGATTGCTCTGGAGACCCTCAGGACTCACATGTTTGAACTTTGTTCACACTTCACTACAGCCCATGGCACTGCCACTGCACTGACCCACTCCCAGAGCCTGTCCCATGGGGTCAGGTGCTGTGCAGCCATGTCCCATCCCCATCTCAATGCTCCCTTTATCCTTCCAAAGCCTCTCACATGCCATGGCTGTGCTCCACATCTTCCTGCAGGGCTGCCCATAAAGCACAGCCCCTCCCAGGTGCAATCCCCTCTGCCTGCTCCCCTTCCCAGCTCTACCAGGCTGCCTTGGCACCTGTTCTCCTGGTGACACGGGCTGGTCCCCAGCAGTGCTCCTGGGTACCCTTGCTGGCATGGCTGGAGGCGCTGCCCCGGTGTGCTCCTTCTCCCTCAGGGGGATTTCCTGCTGGAGAAAAGCCATCAGACTCCTCAGTCCCTTTGAACAATGGCTGTTCACATTCCCAACAGAGCAACTCAGAACATTTTCCTCCACCTACAAGCCTGCTGTGGGCCTGGGCATTCACAGGCTGGTGACAACAGTGGGGCAGCCCCAAAGAGGAGCATGTTGAGGAGAGGGACAACTTCACTGTTAACACTCCTCTGCCCTCTGAGTGCAGGAACAGCACTAGGTGGGAAGGCAGGTAAACACAGGCTGGGTGCCATCTCCAGTTTGCTGGGATGCATCCCACATACAGACTGCTGGGACAGCAGTGCTGGGGAGCAGTAACCACAGTTTGCCAGGCACCAGAGGCAAAAGAAGCTGAGGCCAGAGGACAGGTGCCATGGTTGGGTGCAGGTATGTCCTTATGTGAGTGTTCGGTATGCTGAAAAGGAAAACCCAGTGACAACTGTGAAGCTCAGTGGCCATTCTCGGCAGATGCAGGGAAGCAGTTTAGGGAGGAGGTTACCCTCAGGAGAACAGATAGAAGGACATGGAGCTGCAAAGCTCTGAGGAAAAGTCTGTGTCATGAGTCTTGGAGGACACAGCAAGCCAGCCCTGGCTCACCTGCTGCCGAGCCACCTGGTCCTCCCGGGCCTGCCGCCTCACCCGCTCCTCCTCTGCCTGCCTTCTGCTCTCCTCCTCTGCCGACCTGGCCATGTGTTCAAACCGTGACCGCAGGCTGCTGGTGCCACTGGAAGCTCCTGTGAGGAGACAGCTGATTGACTCAGCCCTACGTCTTCCTTCCACCACCCCAAGCATCCAGGAGAAACCCAGACCTCTGCCTCTTCCAGAGAAACTTGCAGTTCAGCCACCTTCTCCTGCCCTCCAGCACAGGTTAAACCCCATCCCACCACAGCACACACCTTCCAGCACGCTGCCACGCAGGGACTGTGAGGCCCACAGCTTCCTAAGCCCAGGGCTGGTACTCAGGTCTCACCTGCCTCCAGGGGTCTTGTTTTCTCATAGGAGGAGGTGGGAGCTGCCATCTCATCAAAGCCAGCAGCACTCTGCAAGAGGAAGTGAAAGAATTGTTCAGCTTGTTGGGCAACGCCAGTGCTGGGTTTGGGTACTGGTGATGGCAAGCTTTGTTCCCAGGTGTGTTTGTCCTCACCTGTACACCTGCCCCGGCTCAGGGGAGCCTGTTGGCTGCAGTCCCCACTTCTGACACCTCCCTGCCCTGGGGATGTGCCTGTTGCCCCCCAGACAAGGACACAGGTATCCCTGCCCGAGAGGCGGCACTGGGAGCTGGGAAGGTGCTGTGGAACCCAGCGGGGGAGGCTGAGCAGTGGCACAGGACAGCAGGGCTGGGGGCACTCCCTGTACCACGGCAAGGAGCTGGGGGGATGCCTGGCAGGACGCCTGGCCATCTGCCCCTTCCCCAGGCCCAGGGACACTATGCATCCATCCCTGCACTCCTGTGGCACGAGGCCTGAAAGCACATCCCTGCTGGACGCACAGCTGCCTCAGCTGCTGTGTGTGTGCAGCGGCACAGCCTGGAAACCAGCGCCTGTGTGTGAACACCTGCGGCATCACTGGCTTCAGGAGGCATGGAGAGAGGCTGAACTGGGAATAGTGTCAGTGGGGAGGTTGCAGGAAAACCAAAGTGAGATAGAGGGGACTTAAGGGTTTCTCTGCTTCCATGAGAAAACTACTCCATGCAAAAAGCAACCAGCACGTAGGACCCACTTTTCAGCCTGACACTTTACACCGGGTGCTCCTGCGGGTGTCACAAGAGGCTGGTGGCCGACTGCCACTGCAGCCATGGAGCCCTGACAGCAGCTCTGCTCTCCCTGCAGGCAAACCAGCCTGCAGGCTCAGGACCAGGTGTCCACAGGTCACAGCAGAGGCCTGGACATGCTGTGTGCATGACAGCATCTGTATTTTGTGTGAGCCTTAGTCTGATACTGAGTGTCCAGAACTTTACCAAAGGGGGAGTTCAGGCTGCCTGAGGGTCTGTCATGCTCTGCTCTGCCGCAGTGAATTCTCCATTCCTCCAGTGAGGACCAGGCAATCAGAAACTTAGTTACTTGCCCAAATATCCTCATTTTTACCATGTTCGTTCATGCTTCAGTATTCTCAAAATGCACAAATTCATGTTCACTTTGAGCCAAACAAGAACTGCTTCTCTCCTCTCTGCATCCTGCTTCCCAAAGGACCCACAGCCCTTTTACCAAGTCCTCATCTGCTTTTGCATGTTGTTTTTGATCACATACAAGATGTGCCTTTTGTCAGTGCCCCTCCATTTGCTGTTGTTAAATTCACAGATCGTGCCAATCTCTTCCAAGGGCAGGACAACATGCCCTCTCTGTTGCTGGCCCGGCCTACGCTGGCAGCATGGACAGGACCACGTGGGTTGTTTCAGAGCGTTTGTATCCTCCCCTGCTTCCTCGAGCTCCCGAGGACAGCAACCTTGGTGCTGCACCAGGCACAGCACTGTGCCCCACAGCAGGGAAAGGGGGTTTCAGGGAAGGCACCCTCACTGCCTCTTCCAAACACCCCAGGATTTGTATCTTTTAGGCTATCCACATCCATGCAGATCATCACCCACTGGCAAGACCCCTTTTGCTGACCAAGCCTTCAGGGCAGCCTGCCAAGCACAGAATTGATCCCAGTGCCTCAGTCTGAGATGTGACTGTAGACGGGGCTTTGCCTGGTGTCAGTCCACACAGAAAACCTGAACCAGCCAGCTGGGTGACCTCTTGTCATGCACAGCAGATTGATCTACGCCAATCCCATCCCTGCTGGAGTTTGTCAAGGTGTGCAGGAAGATTTAGCACCTGAACTGACCATGAGGCACTCCTTGGTAGGAGTGAAAAACCTGCAGAGGGTAACAAACAGCAGAGAAGTGAGGAGTGACAGACAGCGCCATGAGGAATTCCCTGCACTGCAAGCTCCCCAGGCTGCATCCCTCTGCACCCTCTGGTATTCTACACTCAGCCAGTTCCTTCTTGCCAGATCTGTGCACTGAGCATTGGGATCTCACCTCCACCTGGGGAATCTCACCTCCACCTGGGGAATCTCACCTCCACCTGGGGAATCTCTTCTCTTTCAGCTGGGCAAAAAGCAGTGATTAGGAGGAAGCAATTGCAGGCTGCAGCAGTCTTACCTTATCCACTCTATCCTTCTGGACCCCATAACGACCTCCAAACCCCTTGGCATAGTCTGTATGGAAAAAATGTTATTTCATAGTATTTTGTAAGCACCTCTGATTTCAGTATGCTGTGACCAGCGAAACAAGTTTGCATGCGTTATCTCTAGTTAGCTCCATATGTGATGAGATACAGATAAAGCCTAGTGCTCTGGGCAGTAGCTTTCAGGACTAATCCCTCCCTCCTTTCAGCTGGGGGCACAGGTGTGCAGGGCTGTAACTGCCAAACCTGAGTCCAAGGCACTGGGGAGAGAGGCCAGTCACCCGCCCTGAGTGGAGCGTGGCCCTGTTCAGTGAGGTCAAACATGCTGTGCACAAGGCATTCCTGGGATCTGCTCTGCCTCATTCCTCTGTGCTCACCCTTACACTGAGCTTACGGTTAGGAACATCCCTCACAGAGAAAGCATGGCAGAGCCTGGGAGTCCTGATTCAGGGACTCACATTCCATGTCCCCCACTGATCCAAGCACACACCTACTCTGCCCTTGTGCTTTGGGGTTCACTGTGTCTCAGCTGCTCTGCAATGTGCTGGACACATTCTGTTTTCAGCAGCTGGATCTCTTACTGTGAACCACAAGCTCCAGGTCTATGTGTGCTCCAAGGAAATTGCTACCACCTCTGGCAACACTGCCTGACCTCTTTGGGATGCGTGGGGTTGCACTTCTTCCTGATGGTCCCAGCCAAGGGCATTCTTGTCCTGACGATCCCTCTGGACCCCAAACTTCCCACCAAAGCCCATGGCATAGTCTTCAGTCACAGGGATCCAGATCAGGGCATGGAAGAGAACAGACAAGGGAGGGAAGGAGACAAGTGGCAGCAGTGTGAGTTCGGACTGGTCTCACAGGTTTTCCATCCCCAGGACTTAGAGAAAGACATGGAACAAAGCCAGATTTCCCCACCAGTGCTGCAGCAACAGCCCTCCCTCCTCCCTGGGATATGTCACCTGCTATTAGCACCTGCCTGGGCTTCCCCTTCACCCTTCCTTTGGTGATATGCTGTCCAAGAGATCCCTGTGCCCACAGAACTCTTCTGCTCCTCTTCCTTTAGCCTGAACTCTTTCCAGCAGCCATGCACTGTGCAATGGCTTTCCTCACCTGACCCATTCCCAGCAGCTCCCTGTATCTCTTCCACCATTCTTGCAGCAGATTGCAAAAGCCCTGCACAGTGCCCCATAGTCCCAGTGGGAACAGTCCCCAGCTCCAGCCCTGACACTACCTGCTCCCCCAGCTCCCCCAGCCCCTTCAGCACCCCCAGCTCCCTCAGTTTCCCCTGCTCCCCCTGATCTCCCACCTCACCCAGCTTCCCCAGCTCACCTGGCTGCTGTGGCTCACCTTTCTGAGAGTCGTGCTTCTCTGCCTGGCTCTTGTAGTCAAATCCCACAGCTGCTTTGTCCACCTTATCCCTCTCCACTCCGTAACGGCCACCAAAGCCCTTGGAGTAATCTGAGGTGGTGTATGGAGTCAAATGGTGCCCACAGCACAGGGCGGGTGAGGAGAGGAGAAGATGGGGAGCAGCACTGGGAAGGGCCAGCAGGGAGAAGGGACAGCAGCAGGGACTATGGAAAACACCATAGAAAGTGAAGGGTTGGAGGGGGCAGAGTGGATGGCAGGGAGCACCACGGATGAGAGCCCACAGGAATGGGGGCACAAGGCAAATGGGGGTCAGGGCACCATGAGACACAGCAGGCCAGGAGCAAAGGAACAAAACGGACGTGCCAAGGACAGCGGGAGTTCTGTCACCCACGAAGGCAAAGCCAAGCAGGACCTGGGCACTGACAGCCGGGGCATCAGTCCCTCACCCACCTCCAGAGCCAGGATTTCAGCCCACAGTCTGCCAGCCTTGGGAAAGGGCTGTGGAGGTACAGAGCCTTGGAAGCACAGCAATGGCAACAGGGTTACGTTTGCTATAGTGGAATCTCAGCTTCCCAGGGAAGCACCTGACCCTGGGGACGGCCATCACGGCTGAACCCCCCTTTCTGCAGACACGCTCCCGCTCTTCTCACTGGCATGTTGGCCGCTGTGTGAGAGCACAGCACAGTTGCCTTCTGCCTCTCCTTTTTCCATCTCCAAACTAGTGATCCATTAATGACTTCTACCATGTTCAGCTGTTTTCTAAGGACCACCTGGTTATCACTGGCTGATTCCTGAGACATTTCAGCCTCCATCCTGACTCCTGGTTGTACAGACTCCTCCTTTCTGACACCTGCCTGCTCGGTCTCTGAATCCTGCCCTTCAGGAGTAAACTGGAGTCACCTCTCCCTATTCCCTGAGGCAATTCTCACAGGTCTGCATTTCACGGGACTGAGTTGAGACTTCTCTGACAACTTCAGCTGTACCAATCCATGGAGACTGTGATCTAGAGAAAGATGCGTAAGAACATTTTGTATTCCAGAACAGATCTCTGTTTCAGAGAAGCTCAGTCACTTAATCTGTAAGTCCTAAAAATTCTTAAACTTACTGTGACTAAACTATTATCCACCTATGAGGCTGTTATGAAATGGATCTTTAAGAGATCTGTTTTCAGTAAACGCAGATTTTATGACTGTTTCCTTGCTGCTGGAGAGTGTCCAGTACAGACACATTTTTATGCAAAGCAATCCAAACACCCTATTTCTGACATTTCTATTTCCTGAGCAATTTTGGTGGTTTCACACAGCCTGATGAATTCCTGTGTCTACAAGAATATGCTAATGAAGCGCGACTGCATGTGATTCATTATTTTAAGATCAACCAAGAATGCCTCAAATAATTTTCCTTCTTTTATAGTTTCCTTTTAAATGAACGTGATTCAGTTCTTTCCTCGGTAACACGGCATTCCTCACATTTACCTGAAACAGCAACAGACTATGCCCTCATCTTCTCCTGGGTGCAGAATATTTAAAATACCCTTAGTCTCAATTCTTGCACTGTTTGTTGAATTATCTGCAGAATTCTGCAGAAGTTTGGATGCTCTGTAGGGTTTTGTTTTCATATCCATTGCTGTGCCTTTTCCTTTCAGGGCTGCTTTTCCAGCAATCTGTTCTCAAGTGCTGCAGTGCTCAGGCTTCCTCTGGAGCAGTTCTATGAAGGGCTTTGAGAGGACAGGGAGCAGCAGCCATCCATTGCATGGTGGGGGTGTCTCCTCTGCTCAGCCAGGACGGGGTTTCCACCAAAGCAAAGCACAGAGACAAGCAGGATGTGCAGTGTGAGGATGGTGACAGGACAGCAGGGAATGGGGCCACAAGGGTGATGGACTGGGAACAGGAATCTGAAACAAGAGACAGGAGACTGTGCCACAGCCAACAGCACGGGATACTGGGAGCTGAAGAGAAGCTGGCAAAGGGTCAAGGGCCCACATGTACCCATGGACTTGCCTTTCTGGGACGAGTGTTTCTCCACCTCACCCTTGTATTCAAAGCCCAGTGCTGACTGGAACAAGAACGGGAGGACTGTCAATCATCCTGAGGGCCAAGATGGGTCTCAGCCTCCCTCCCCTGGGGCCAGGCTGTTACCGGCTCCCTGTCTTGTGCTGCAGGGGCAAACACCACAGCCCCTGGACAAACAGTGTCCTCCCTGGATGGGACAGGCCCACCACATCAGTGCGCACCAGTTACCTCCGCAGGTGCCCCACTGTGCCACCGGGCACTGCCCTGCACACAGGGGAGCTGTGCCTCAGCGAGACCACGGCAGGTGGCACACACTGCACGCCCCGAGCTCTGAAAACTGAGCCACAGCCTGGCATGCAGCAGGGCTCTAGGGGCAGCACAGGCCACAGGTACGTATTTCAGCTGCACTGCCCAACACACCTTGTCGGCTCGGTCCCGCTGGACTCCAAACTTGCCGCCAAAGCCCTGGGCTGCATCTGTCTGGGAGGAGTGCTTCCCAACATCAGCAACGTATTCGTGTCCTACTGCGCACTGAGAGGAGAGACAGTCTGACATGAGCATCCATGGTGGACAGACAGAGGCACCGTGGCTCCTTCCACACGCTGCTGACACACTTGCAGCACAGGGTAACAGGTCCAAGCCCACTGTGCCGATGGTGGCCGTGCTCTCCACGTGCCTTTGCCAGCACCAGCTCTGCTCTGAGGCCTGGGAGGAGCCTCAAGGGCTGTCATCTCATGAACTGTCCCCACTGCCAGCTCATTAAGCAAAGTGTGGGATGCCGAATTCCAGCTGCTCTCAAGTGCTGGTGGAGTTGCATGGTGGATAATCACAGGGGAGACAGGAGAAAAGTGCAGATAGGCACACACAGCTAAGAACTCCAGGCAGAGCTCTGGCACCCATTCCCCATTTCCGTATCTGACAGTGAGGGCCAGCAAACCTGGCCACAGGCCAGGCCAGGATCCTGCTCTCCCTGCTGGAGGTGCTGTGGCCAGGAACCACAGACACTCTATGCCAAAATGGAACAGCTGTGCTCAGACTCTGCTGGTCCAGAGCGAGGGTGTCTTTGTTGAACAACTTCTTGGCCTTTGTCTGGTTTCACCAGGATGCTGCAAGGGTATTGTTCAATCCCATAGTGACCACACCTACTGAACTCTACTGCGATCTAATCATCTCACTTCTGAAAAAGAAGCATTAAATGCTGAAAGGTGCAGGAAGAAGCATGATAATGATTATCACAAAACATAGAGCAGATCTGATGTCTAGGGCTTTATCTCGGGGAGATATGAGGTCTGTAATGCAGAATATGAGGAGGGAACTATTATCCATTAGTTCTCCAAGCACAAGTAGGGAAGCACCATATTTAATTGTTATGCAGCAGGCTTGAACAGCCACAGAAAGTCTTTCACAGCTAAAGGGAGCATTGCAAAGAAGTTGCAGAGACGAGTTATACAAATGAATTCAAACAGATCCTAGAGACAGGTTATGGGCTAGCTGGACATGTGTGAAGCTGTGCCGCCACACAAACTCTCCATTCTCTCCCTTCAGGGTCAGGCCAGAAAACGGGGATGCCCTTTCCTTTATGAGTAAAGCACTTTTCCACTGAGGCTCAGGGAAGCCTTCCACAGCTGTTACCTTATCCATTCGGTCTCGCTCTGTTCCGAATTTGCCCCCATAGCCATAGGATGCCTTGGGGCCAGTCTCCAGCTCCTTCTTCTTGATGACCTCATGTTCCTCTGATACCTTGTTCCTCAGCTGATGGATGCTGGAGACAGAGACAGGGCAGGTCAGTGTGGGATTTTGCAGAGCCATGCAGCCAGCTGGAGCATCCCTGTGCCCCTGCACCAGCCAAAGCCCAGCGGGGCACACACGCAGGACCGGCTGCCTGTGCTGGGCTCTCCTGGCTGCCAGCCACACACGCAGCCACTGTGCCTGAGAGGGCACCGCGGGTCCGGCAAGGGACCAGAGTCAAGGGCTCACGGGGACATCCAGACCCCCTCCTGCAGCCCTCTTCAGGGCGACAACTCGACCTTCTCGGGACCCCACACCTTCCTTTTTCCGAGTGGTGCACCGGACACCCTGCAGGGCTGCGCTGGGCTGTCCCGAGGGAGCCGCTGCCGCGGGTCAGCCCGGGGCAGGGAAGGGGCGGGCAGCCTTTGCACCGGGGCAGCCCCGTGTGCAGGTGTTGGCTCCTGAGCCCCGCCGCAGCCCGGGCGGGATCCAGCGAGGGGCCACAGAACGGGGTCCGCAGAGGCGCCCGCCCCGCCGGCAGAGCGCTCCCGCCCCGCCGCGAACCAGCCCGGACGTGCCTGCGGTACCGCCCCGCTCTCCTCCCGCGCGGCGGTCCCCACCCGGCAGGGCTGGTTGTGTCCCCGCAGGGCCGGTCCCCACCCCGCAGGGCTGGTTCTGTCCCCACAGGGCCGCTCCCCCACGTCCCCCGCTGCCGGTTCGCCCCGCACTCACTCGATGTGCCCGGCGCGGCCGGAGCCCTCGATGGTTTTGGCTCCCCAGCGCTGCTCCCGCTCGGAGATGTCGTTCTGCGGGGCGAACCGCAGCCGTCAGCCCCCGGCTCCGTCGGACCAGGCACGGCCCAGGGGTCCCGGCACCCCATCCCCGCCGGGCAGGGCAGGGCCGGGGTCTCCGACCCACTCCGCAGAGCCGAGGTGACACCGGGAATCTGCGGAATTCGCTGTTCGGGAAAATACTGGAGAAACCGCAATGACCTCAGCCCTCGGGCCTGGCTAGCGTGGCCTTGTTTTGTAGCTTTGTGGGAAGGTCTTAACATACATTCGAGAAAGTGAAGCATCAATATACAATAAAGCTGAAAATATGTTTATATGAAATAGAATGAAAAAATTAATACGAGGTCTTATTCTGTTCATGCTTAGTTTGAATGCTTGCACACATAGAAGAAATTAAGCAAGCAAAAAAATTGGACAGCGTAGATTTTTCCTAAAACATTAATAAAAAACATTGAAAAAAACCCATTGAAACTATGAGAAAGGAATTTTCTGTCCCAAACTAGAACTTCTCACTGGAAATAATTAGGCAAGACTAAACCTCGAAAACACAGGACTCTTGTCCAACAGGAGAGGCTTATTAGGAAAGTAATAGAGAACCAAATGGAAAGTGAAAATCATGACCCTGTGTGAATGCAGAGGATTCCCCAGGCCAAACCCTTCTGCTCTCTCACCAGCTCACTCAGAGTCAAACTAGCTAGAAAACAAGAGTATAAGAGGCACAGAGCTGCACCTGCACAAGTTGACTGTAAACAGAGTAGGATTTTCCATCTGGAAAAAAGGTAAATGAGGAAAATCCTGCATCCTGTACAGTTACAAATGGTGTGGGACAGAGAAAATGTGTTTGCTGTGTCTTGTGACATGTTGTGGGGAGGACAAGGGAAGTTACCAGGGAGCAGGTTTAAGAAACCCTGCATATTCTGTACTCCTTAAGGGCCATTACTTGAGGTCACATATGGGGTGCATGATGATGTAGGAAGTTCTGGAGACTAAACCTGGAGATATGTCAGAAGTTGCTCAGGCAGGTGACCTGACAGTGGCTGCGAGGGGCTGATGGAACTCGGTTGATCCTGCCCTGCCAGCAGTGCTGCAGCCGTGCCGAGCCCCGAGCCCCGAGCCCCGGCCCAGCTGAGCAGCAAGTGCCCAGGGCCAGGAGCTCTTCACACCGCCCGTGTAACAGTTGCCACACCAGACACTCACCACAAAATCAGGGTCCGTGTCCCAGTCGTCTCCCTGAGCCTCCACCTTCACTGACACATTGTGTCCCACAACTGCTTTCCACATCTGCACAGCAAGGACATGGTGTCACCCAGGGTGGCCACACATGGCCACAGCTGGCTCACACCCAGTCACAGCAGAACTCGGGCTGGAAGCGGCCCTTACAGGCCACCTGTCCTCATACATCTGTCCCTCATACAGCACAGGGCACCCCAAAATAGCTACTCCTGAGCCCCAGGATGTGTTACAGCAAAACACACAGGGAGTGTGGGTGTAAACCACAGCATTCGTGGACCCTGACTCTGCAGTTGGAACACACACGTTATTATAATGTAAATGAATGCTGGCATCCAATTACCAGATTCTGTTTTTCCAAAGCACATTAATTTTCTGTGCTGTGGGGGGCTGTTCCCTGCATTACCCCCCATTAGCACAGTCGCACACACCACTATGGCATGCTCCAGCACCGTGACACTGTGCTGCTGGAACTGAGGTGGACTCCTTAAGCCTCTTGTCTGCTTTTCAACCTTTCAATCCCTGCCCAGTAGCCTAGAGAAGAGTCAGAGCGAGGCTGGGCAATGGTGTGACAGAGCTGGTGCTGTGTGGTGTTCATGTCTGTCACATGGAGAAAATGGAAAATGGGGCTAAAAGCACTGAGGGTGTAGGGCTAAACTGGCTGAGACTGTGGTGGAACCACTCCTGCAGGCCTGGAGGAAGTGATGGGCCCAGGAAGAGGAAGTTAAAAGTAACAGGAAATCTAAAACCCCTGTGTTTCATTTTCAAGGTGACAGTGAAAAACACATGATGGAAGAGCCCTCTCCCAACAACTGAGTTTTTACAAAATGAGAGAGAGAAGAGTTGGCTGCCCCTACACCCCAGAGCAGTCGCTCTCATCAGAGCCCCATCCCATCATATCCCACCCCTTTTACTGCCTGCAGTGCTGAGGCACCACAAGTTCTTCTATGTGTTGCCCAAAGCAGCTTTTTTGTGGGGCAGAGAGAAAGATGGAAGAGAATGTGTAGGAAAGGCTGAGCTGAGCCCTGTTCTCCATCACACCAAACTGTGACCAAATCAACAGGAAGGAAGAGACCTCCTGTGTGTTGGATCCTCAATTAACAGCAGCTTTTACTACGTGCTGCTCAGCTGCACCAACCCCTCACTGCCACGGCTGTGTGGAAGCCTCAGACAGCCCTGAGCACTTGGGGCAGTTGCCCTCTGTGAAAGCAAAATGTTTATGCTGAGTAATTAAGTTATTCTCTGTTTATGCTAAGCAACTGTCCCACATCAGAAGCTGTTTAAGTGAATAGCCTGCCGGTTTAGTGCAGTGCACTGCTCGGTTTCAAGCTGTCCTTTCCAGTTGAGTTTCAAGTTGTCATTTCCAGAGAACTAGCACTGAAAGACCAGGGAGCAAAGAGAACTGAAACCAAATGAGCACAGCAGAGACGATTCTTTCTTTTGTTGAACAAAGGCCAGGTGGTCAGCTAAGGGAGAAGATGAAGGGCTAAAGCAGATACACAGTGAAGACCTGGTTTTAGGCCTTCTCCAGGTGCCTCAGGACCACAGCAGGTCTGTGACATTCCCCACTGACAGCAATCCGGTGCCAAACTGAATACAGCTAATTGCAGTTAGAAGCAGGGGGAGTAGAAAGGCTCACGTGGACAACACAGCTCCATTTAACACCACCTTTCTTCTCCTTTTCCCCTCCCTCATTTATTGGCATCTCTCACGCCAAAGAGTCATTGCTCATTTTTGTAAAGCATAAATCAGCAGTAATAACCAGCTAGCACAGGGCTGCTCATCATCAGGGCTGCTGATTTGAGCTCAAATAAGGTGGTTCAAGCTTTTAAATGCTGCTGTAAATGGTTCTTGACCATGCCAAGCATTGTGGGAACCGTGACAAATCACAGGCTGTAATCGCATCATGAGGCTCTGGACACTGTCTGTATGAGAAATATCAGCCAGGGTAGCATCTCAACCCTTTTTTTGTCCCATTTTCCCCTGGGAAGACATCCACTACAGCACAAATATAGGGCTACCATATAGCACAGTCATGCTGGTAGGTTTGGAAACGTGGTTCTTTAGAGCCTCAAACACAAGAGCAAAATGATGACAGAACAACAGCCTGAGGGCAAACGCCATGCATTGTCCACTTAAACATGCTTGGTCAGGATGGAGTTCTCTTTGCCCACCAAACACTACACTTTTTTGTAGTTACTTCTCACTTTCCACTCCCAAAACCCATTTAAGTTTTCTTACCTTTAAAGGCTCACCAGTTCCTGCTGGCAAACTTGCTGCTTTTTGCTCAGGCACCTGCTGCCAGCGACGGCTTTGGGCCTGTGTCTGCTCTGAGTTCCTGTTTTAACTTCAGCTCTTTTCACTTCCTGCATCCCAGCCCCCAGCTCTGCTCAAGTCATGAGTCCCAGAACTGGCCCCAGTGCTGCAGTTCCCCTGCAGGCTGCCTCTGCTCTGAGACACTGATGCTGTGCAGACCCAGCGGTTCCCCCATCAGCACAGTGGATCCCATCAGGTCCCATCACACCTTGTGTTTTAAAGAAGACTCTCAAATGGGTATAAAAAACAAAGTTCTGGTGGAGGCACAAATCCTGGAGCCAGGTATTGATGTCTTGAGCATGCCTTTTACTTTCAGTATCTCTCCTCGTTACTTGGAGGATTGAGAAGAACACTAACTGTGCTCCTGAACCTTTTCTTGTTCTGCCCAAGGCCCTGAAAACTCCTTTGATCAACCTTGGACTTCTTGTTGCAACATCACCAGTACCCACATGAAAGAACCAGAGTGGGCACAGTCCAAAGGCTGCACTGAACTTAGTCAGTCGTCTGGTGACGTCCCTGTTCCAGGCTCCCGGGAGGCAGCAAACACTCCTGAAAAGAGTCTAGCACATGGGTGCTTTCATTGTGCTCAGGAGTGACTCACCTGTGACTGTACCCCCCTGCTGTTTCTCCCCAGCACTGGCCTTAATGCAGCTCTCATTATGAGAGGTGGGTTGATCTGCCCTCGGGGAGGGCACCTGCATAGGTTCCTTCCACCTCATTGTGTGCTTTGTCTGCCATTCCCAGATCCTCACACCTGTCCTGTAACAGGACCTGAGAGGATCAGGAGGGTTCCCCTTAGAGCTCCATGCAGTAACTTGTATCCACTCCTCCCTATCCCATCATGTTGCCTTCCTCCTGGCACAAAACCAGACCCTGCTCCAGCCTCAGTGGTGGTGCTGAATTGGCGTGAGTGTCCCAGGGATGACAGAGCACAGCTTCGCTGGCTGACCTCCTTCTCAGGCTCTATTGAAGACAGATCAAAAATCAAGGCAGGAGAGGTCCATTGGACAAGAAACGGAATGTTGAAATGTTTGAGACAGGAAACATCAGCTAAAAGGCTGCATCTTTCATCAGGTCAAACCGCAAAGTTGTTCAGTCAGACTATGCTCAGCAGACTGGAAGTTCCTATTGAGGTTTTATTCCTATATTTAATCTAAGCTATAACTGTTCCATCTGCAGGTATAAAACATTTAAATGTATCTGAGGCATCAGAATCGTGCCTCTCTTCAGTTCAGGAAAAAAATGCATGGGCTTTAAGCAAATATACTTTGCTTATAATCCTTGCTGCTGTTAAACACAGTGAAAACATTATTTACAGCCTTACAACACCCCAGCGCTGGTTTTCGTTCCAACGGTGGTGGGGGACTGTAGTAGTGACTATGAACAAGGGTACCTGTTTTTGGCTACAGGAAGTTGGAAGGGGACAGTTTAACTGTCCCATCTGACTTATCAGCACATTCCAGCTCACTGTTGCTAACTCCTGTATCTGTCCTGGGGTTGCACAACTCTAACAGGGTGCAGTGTTCAGGCAAATGTGGAAAAGTAAACCGAAGAAGATATTGTTTTACTGGAATTGCTTTCACAATTCATGCAATGGTTTGGGTTGGAAGGGACCTTAAAATCATTAGTTCCACACACCCCTGCCATGAGACATTGCCTATTCAAGTGCTATTTCCTTATTCTGTCAGCTGAACAAGGCTGAGCAAGAGGTGAGATAGGGAAAAAAGGTCATCACCTAGGCATTCACATTGTGTAAAGAAACAGAGCTTCTGCAACCATCACACAAGGCAGCGCACACAAAAGAGAGCTGCAGTCCCACCGTGCCCCACACAAAGTGTGGTGATACAGCAGCACTACACTCTCCACTTGGACAGTTACATGACAACAAATTCCATCTGAAAAATAAACTTTATTATACATACAGGAGCTCATACCCCAGGAAGCTATAGACAAACTATTTGGTCACTGAATTTGACGTAGTTAGAGGAAGTTCACACTGACAATCATGGACAGTGCACAAGAGGATATATCATGCCAGTGCTCTGGACCTGCCAGAGATCCAGCTGGTTTAGCTACCAGTGAAATCAATCCATCCTCAAGCAGGCTTTCTGCACTGGCTAGAGCAGCTTAGTTTACCAGCAGTACCAAAAGAACTACCTCTTTCCCATGGGAAAAACATGACTGTTAATACTCTACTAAGAGGCAGAAACGATTCTTCTGGCCCGTCCTCTGAATGAAACAACCACTCAGGATCTGACAGTGAACGTGACTGGAACTTCCTTTGCATTCAACATTCTCCTTTTGGAAGAGGGCAGTCTCAAATTCAGGAGGTCTTTAGAAAACATATGGAAATATATCCATATTTCCATATATCCTAAAAGTTCCAGTCCATTTACATCATTTGATTTGGGTCCAAACATGCCCAAACACCAGCACTAGCTTTCTACACCAGAGGTACCAGAAGGTTTCAGAACTCTGGCTCCTTCCTCAGCACAGGGGAGAGAGTTTATTTCTGGGGTTTCTGCCTTTGCTTTGGGCCCACACAGCACATTATGGACCCCTTCAACAGAGCCTGTGCAGGTTCAGTCTCGTGACAAGTATTTAGTGGATGAGAAGGCAGGAGCAGGGCTGCTCTCATTTCTAGAGGTAAGGCAGCACCTTCTATCATGAGAGGTGCACAAATGCTATAAATAGGAGGGTTTTTAACTTAAGAGCTAAAAAGCCTCATGTTTCCTATTCCTTTTAAATAACTAAGTTACTGGCATTATTTTACAGGCTTGTCAGGGCAGAGATATGACTGATTTTAAATGGAATGCTCACCAGGGCCAGATATACTAATTTTGGCCCTTCTTCAACAGGAGATGTAACTGAGCAGGAAACATGATTTTAAGATTCACATTCCTTAAAGTGCCCATAACTTCCTTAGGATATGCATTTCAGAGAGCTCTGAGCCACGGAGTAAATCTAAGGGGTGGAAGAAAGGGAAGACAACTCTTTTTCTTACATCCAGCTACAGTGTTCCCCCAACTCCACTCATGGATTCAGCCTAAGAGGAGGAAGATTCTGCAGTTTTAGAAGTGCTGAAGTACTGCAGCAACTCGAGAGTATTTTTCTTATTCCTACTGCAGCACAATACTATCTAAAATGAGTGGTACTACTTCCAGGTACAGGAACAGATGCTGTCCTTGAGGCTTGCAGCATAACCCTGGCTCAGAAAATGAACCACTCATGTAGAAACATCGAGAGAATGGCAGATCTCCTGGAAGCAGCTGCCCAGCACCAGCACTGACTCTGACAGCAGCACCCAGGTGCTGGGTGCAGCTGCTGCTTCGGGGCTGGTTTGGGAAAGGCGGTGACTGGGAGAAGTGCCGCCCTTCTTCGAGGGCGTGCAGGCCCCCGGCACGCACAGGGCTGAGGCTCGAGGAAAGGCTGTCACTCCTGTTCACAGGTGGCCTGTAAAGCACAGCAAGAGCAGGACATGGAGAGCAAGCAGATACACGGCCACTAGCAGAGGCAAGTGGGCCCGGGAGCGGAAGAGAGAGCGTAACAGGCGGCGTAGTCCAAGAGTACTCCGAGTCTGGAAGAGTAAAGAGAGAGCAGTCACTACAAGGAATGGCTGTGTCCCCAGCTGCCTTCATCCAGAGCTCTCCAGACCGTGGAGATAAGTTTGTTTAAGCTGATGAGCATAAACCTTCCCCAAACCATTGCATTGTCAAGATCCTAACACTAGGGCAATCCTCATGAAATATTCCCCTTCCCCTGCTCTCTGCAGGTTTTCCATGAACCAGCCCCATCCAATTCTGTTTCCAGCATGGAGAGAGCAGAAGAACTACACAGTCCCCAACCAATTTATGTGTGTCTACACAGGGATTTAACTGCTGTAGGTTCACAGTTTCTTGAATCAGCCAGGGCTCACATAACTGACAGCTGTGAATGTTAAATTCTTACTCTGCTGGAATTATTATCCATGGAGTCGATCAGCAAGGACTGCTCGTGACCTGGAGTCATATCAATGCTGGCACTTAAGGAAGATGCCCACTCACTTGACTGCAACCTGCCACAACAAACATAAAATTAAATTCAGTTTCTTATTATGATGCCCCAAATCAACACTGTAATCAAGCTTAGGAAAGAACGTATTTCTCCAAAAAGGAATCAACCCCTGCAAGCAAGCCCTGGCTTCACTTGCCAAGAGCTGGTTCCATTTGTACAGGTGTCATGCCTCTTGAGCTCACACTGAGCAAAAGAACAGGGTGACCCAACTAGCAGGAGTCTTTTTCCCTTCAAGTGAAATTTCATAGTGTGACTTGAAAGAAGCCAGGGCAGATGATACTCCTGTATGTTTTAAATTCTGTGAAATTATTTTGGAAGCCAGCTCTGGCTGCAATAGCACTGGTTCTTCCTAAGTATTTTCTAGAGACAGAGGCAGCAGTCACATCCTGGGGCTACCATTCATTAGCGAGATCAGCTGTGAGAGGCTTTTATAGACTTTAATGCCAGAAGGAGCTACAGTTGACCAAACTGTGTAGCAATTACCAAGGAACTTCATCCAGAATTCTTCCATGCAGACCATTATTTTTTGGCTGAATCAGCAAGTATGTCAGAAGAAAGGCATTGTTTTCATGTAAAAGACTCCACTACTCCATAACTCCAGTTATTTGAACTACCACAGCACAAGTGCCTACAATCAGGTCACGTGCTAAAACCCCCTCCATAGCAAACGAGGAGAATCAAACATTTTGAACCTGCTACTCACTGCATCCTAATCCTAACATCTAGTCCATCAGCCTCCTTTGCCCCGCTGACTCTCAGGGCAGCCATGCAGTGCCCTGAGATGCGCAGTGTCCTGCACAGTGCAGACCCCAGTGCTGGATACTGGGCAGCAGGGAGCAGACGGGACTGGGCTGGATACTGGGGACAGGGCAGGAGGGGTCTAGGCTGAAGCTAAGCCTGGAAAAGGTGAACAGAAGTCCTTTTTCCTAAATGTTTAACTGTTTCTCAATAACCAAGTAATTGAAAAGTTTATGTTAATTAGCAATACATTAAAAATGAGTGACATTCTTCAAGTCAAAACTGTTTCATGCGTGACAGACAGGTGCTTACTGAGGAGACAAATCCCCTGGAAGCATGAGAATTCCTCTTCGGCTTGCACCCAATTCTCAGTCTCCAAATTATATTTTCCAGTAGTTAATTTAACTAATTGAGAAAGTTGGCATCTAATTTCTAGACAGAATTTGTCTTAGGATTTGTCTCTAGTAATTTGTCTCATTCTATCTTCCTACAATTGAAGGAACTGAATTTCCTGAACTCCGGGAAATACCTTTTTACAGTAAGAGTGACTGAGCACCATGCCAGTTGCCCAGGGAGGTTGTAAAGTCTTTCTCCTTGGAAATACTCAACAGCCATCTGGACATGGTCCTGGGCAACTGTGTTGAGCAGGAGGTTGGGCCAGATGGTCTTTGGAGGCCCCTTCCAACCTCAACCTTTCTGTGATTCTGTGACAGACACAGTAGTTGTCCCTGTGCCCCCAGTGCCATTTGACAGAAGAATGTGATGAAGTGCAAATGAAAAACAGAGCTAGAACCACCACCCTGCTATGGTGACAGTGCTTGTTTGCTCAAGCTGCCTCACCTCCTGATCTGATCCTGTGCTCCAAAAAGCGCCTCCTCTGCAGCAAGGCGACGGTCCCGTTCTTCCTCCAGCTGCTCCTCCAAATACTTCATATCCTGCTTTGTGCTGCTATGTAAATGTTCTGTTTCAGACAACCTGTCAGAAAATAACAAAGCATATGCCAAAAAAGGCCTAATTCATGGACTATTGTGTTTCTATTGTATTCACTGATGCAGTGTGTGAACAGACTGAAGTTACCCCCCAGCTCATACAAGAGACTTAGTCATCTTTACTATATTTAAACTATTTGGAAAACATGAGAGAAGAACATCTCTTGAAGCTTCTATTTCACATCAGGAAAGAGTTCCTTGGCTCTGTCATCCACGGCTCCACCTTCTGAAAATTATTTCGAAAGGGTATGAGGAATCATGTGCTAGATCTTAGTTTCAGAAGGTTACAAGGAATCCTGTGCTACATCTCAATTCCACACACACTCAGGCTACAACCTTGAGACCAGGACCATTGACATACTTCAACAGCTACTGAGGATGCAGACCACCAGATCCAAGATGGATTTGGCTGGCATTGCTGCTGCATGTTGTCCTTGTGGTTTTTTTTAAGCTCTAATCCAAAGAGATAACTAATGACAGCTACTAAGTGCCAGGAACAACAGTTCCTCAAAGTCCACAAGATCCTAGTGTGGGACTGAGTTTTCCCAACACACTGGTACAGAGTAAAAGCAATAGGCCTCAAGAGCTCCATCAGGACCAATGTCCTCAGCCCTGTTTTCTCAGACTTTCTTTACCTCAGCTGCAGCTCCTGCAGTTCAGGTGTGTAACTGCCTCTCTGTGGCTCATTCTTTTCTTGGGGTGCTCCTGGAGCAGCGTCTGTCGCAAACAGCTCCTGAAAGAACACAGGAATGTACTGCAGACTGCACTGAGTGAAGAGGACACAGCCACTACCATGCTAGACAGTTAGCAGAGCCACTTCAAATAAGCTTTTCCCTGCTGTGCACCAAACCCAACCCCCTTACCATGCTCTTGTCTGCAGCCTGCAGCTCCTGGAGCTGCCTCTCGAGCACTAGGCAGCGGTTCAGGACCTCGCTGTAGTGCTGATGGCTCTCACAGATGCTCCGACTGCTCCCACGGAGCTGGAGGGAGAGGGCATTTTTCTCCTCAAAGACCTGAGATAGCTGAGAAGAGAACACAACTGGCAAGCAAAGAAATTGATTTTGTGAAAGCAAAATTGTTCTCTGTCTAACTGAGGGTAAGAATTCTCTTGAGAACATCTAACTGCCATGCTGCCCATCACGAAGGTCCAAAGACCAGTAACAATCTCCAAGAGCAACTTGTGGCAAAGGTTTCTGGAACAGGAGTCTCAAAACATCAAAGAGATGTACAGAATACTACATGTCCAGAACAAGATTTCTAAAGTGCTGAGATTGAGCTCAACCTTTCAGAAATATCTTCAGTAAATTATGATTTTATATTCTCACTTTCTCCTTGAACACAACTCTCCTTCTGAAGATGGATAAATTCTGGGTCTTCCATTTCAGTGTGGGAATTGACTGATTGTGGTTCTGCACTGAAACACAGGCAGTGTTTCAAGCTGGCAGGCAGAAGTGAAGACGACAAGCTTGCCTTCCCAAGGAGGGACTTCCTTCAGCAGCCCAGAAAGCAGGAGGCTAGAAAGTGCTCCCAACAATAGACATGGAACCTGTAAACAACTTTCTTCATATGGTCTTGCTCTCTGGTCCCTTTGTCTGGTCTTCATCTCCCCCCACCCAGCTTCTTTCCCTCACTGTCCCCTCCATCTGGCCTCCCTCCCCGCCTCTCCCCTTCTGTCACCTCTTTCTTTCCTCCCCTGTCCTCTTCCCTCCTCCCTTCTTCCTTTGGTCACCTGGGAGAAAAGGCACTAAATTTCAATAGCAGAAAAGCTGCTGATTCAGACCCTGTCATGGAGCCTGCTGGATGGGATCTGCATGGGGCCTGGATATCCTCCTGGTCCATATAGAGCAGCTGTGCCACTCTTGGCTTCTCTCCCCAGTGCTCTGACTCACCCCAGCTGCTCGCTGAGGGAGAGCAGTGTGGGAGGTGCGGGATGGGCTCTAGTGCTGTGCAAGCCCCATTCAGCAGCAGTGAATCCATCAGTGTGGTCCTAACACTGCTTTTTTGAGACATGTATTTCTGATTTTGTGTTACTTCATTGAATGCCCACAAAGACAGATTCATTCCTGCTTCCTGAGCCCTATTCCAGCCTAACCGTCTCCACATTCCTCATCCCTGTCTGCAAGCAACTATAAGACATGGATGAGTACCTTGCTGTTTAACTGCTGAATTCTGAGCTCTTTCTGGTGCAGTTCTTTCAGACTGTCACTTAGCTGGGCCTGGAGGTGTTTCATCTCTGTTTCTAGGCTTGAAAAGTCCCCTTTTAGGACTTCTGGAGAAATCTGCCAAGGAAAGAACAATGAAAAATATACTGCACATGAGACAACTTGCTCCTGTGTTAGACCTCTCTTTTCAGTATTCCAAGGTCAAACCCAACATTATTCCTAGACCTGGAACTTGATCTGCTCAGGCAAAAGAACAAATGGGGAATAAACAGAAATATCCTAAAAGCCATCTGAAAATACAAACAGTTAGGAATGATCACCAAACTTGCACATATGATGGGTCCTGCTCGAAAGTTGTCTTAAAGTTGTTTACAATACAGGAAGAAAAAAAGAAGGCACATGAATGAGAAAAGAAAAAAACAAACAAAAACCCAAAGCAATGTCCACACTGCTCTAATCAACAAAGACCAGAAGGCCAGCACTGAAGAATCCTCCTGGAAAGCACCACAAGAACACTGTCCAAGCTTTTTCTTTGCATATATGCATGGGTGTATCAAAGGGATGAGGGAGATTTGCTACCCCCTCCACTGACATAAACCACTGGAACATTGCAGACATGGGTGGCAGAGTTCTCGGCTCTGATGCACTGCACTGTGCATGCAGCCTTCCCTAGACAAGCAAAATACCAAACATATTCCACTCCACTTTTAGAACTGTATACAGGGGGAATAAGAGAGAAGGTGCAGTGTTCAACCCTCAGCCTCTCTGGGCTTGAACCAGAATTGTAGATCCCTGTTACAGTAAAAACAGCAAGAAAAATTCAATAGGAAACCTAAAAATTAGGATGTGACATTAAAATGAGAACTAAGACAGAAAATCTTAGATTCAAAGACAGTGCAAGAGGGCAATTCTAAAACAGCCAGAATACACACCTGAGAAGTTCCATGCTGCTCCAAAGGACTCAAGGTGCCTATGAAGCCCTGTCTCTTTTACCCTCTTTCTTGAAACACTGGAAACCAGGAACTTCAGGAAGAGCACTTAAGGGTATGCCATAATTTCTAAAACTTTCAGTGATGCAAGTCAGATTGTTGGTATTATCTTTGGCGGCCTCACAACCACATCCAGTACTGCAGTCTCTAGGAACTGGCTACAGGCAACACACGCTCTTCTGGCTGAGTTTCAAGCTTCACATTTCCCGTAAAGAATCTGTATCTTTACACCCACCTTGCTTTGGTGCTGTTCCTCTATGGTTTGAGACTTGCTGAAGGGCAGCCTCATTTCCTGTGTGATCCTTTGTAATTGGCTCAGCTGCTTGTCCTTCTCTGCTATGGCCATCAGGTACTGCTCCTTCATGCTGCTGCTCTGCTTTTCCCAGGTGGTCTTCTCCTGTCTGCCCAGCACAAAACAAGGGAAATTACAGGGAAGTTACCAGTATCACTTATGATGTCCAGGTATCCAGCTAAGAATGAGCCACGGGTGATTCAATCATCACCCCATGCTAGACATGAAATTTTATAACCAAGCCAAGCCAAAACAACCCACTTAAGTACAGGAACCTTAAAAGCAGGTTTAAGGAATTTTTCTGTATTTGGTTGAACCCTTCAGATTGTTCCATGCTTACACTTTTTGTGTTCCTGGACATCGTTTTGATCTCGCTGTACAGAGTTTTGTCAAGGAAGTCACTGGCAATGCTACTTGTTCCCATAACAATTTCTCTGCATGGCCACATGTGCACCAGACCCACAGTACTGATCCCACCACACCAACCTGAGGCCATCACTTCATGTACAGTATAAAAGCTACACAGGAAATAAACCTCCTGTTCTTTTGTCTGGATAAATAAAATTTGTAAGATGCTTCGAACTTTACGAGATCTGAAGTGTTAGTTTGAGGGTCAGATTGGGGGCCGGGGGGAGGGAGAGAACTACAAGTTTTTATATCACTCTGGACAAAGATAAGCCATAGACCTTTCCATGAGGAAAATCCCACCCTTTTCATTCCAGCCTCAGGCATTCTTAAATGGATCTCTGAAATATCTGAAAGCATTTCCCTGTTTTCAGAACAGAGCATATTTGTCTGACTAGTTTTAGTCCAGTTGGAGAAGACAATTTTACTAGACTTGAATTACAGAGTTTTAAAAAAACCTCAAAGACATAGAGCAAGTGAAATAAAGGATTAGACAGCCATAAAAAATGACTATGTTCTAAACTATGATATCAGTGGGATAATAAAGGGTGTTCAGCAGCAGCCTGGAATGGAGAGTACTGTAATCATATACATGGATTGGATTGGATGTATCATCCAATACAAGAAACAGCTTCAGCTTCCTCTCCAGCAGATGATACTGACCACCCCTGGCTGAAGGAAATAAAAACTAAAAGGTCATTGATCTATTTCACACAGGCATTGACCTCCAACCTGCTGGGCTGTAATTCTGAGGCAGAAGCTGGACAAGAGAAAGACGTGCTCTTTCCTGGCCAGGGCACAGTGCCCCAGTGGCACCTGGCACAGTCCAGGCTGAGGTTCTCAGCATTCCCTTCACCTCTGCCCACAACTGCTCTTTGAGAGAAACAAACACATCTGCAACCTCACCAAGGCAGGGAGCAGACAGACAGTTCACCTGAGCCGCTGCAGCTCCTGCTGGTACACAACTCCTTCTTGCTTCAGTTGTTCCTGCAGGCGGAGCTGTTTGTCTGCCTCTTGCTCCCACTGCTGCAGTTGTGCCTTTAAGCAAGAATTCTCAGCGGCTTCCACCCCGACCAGGATGTATTGCTGCTGCAGATTCTCCAGCTCTCTTACCTGGAATTAAAGGGAAACATCCGTGTGTGGCAGGTGAGCAGGCATCAGGTTTATTACTTAGAACTGTTTAAGAGCATTTCTCACTGTGGTGTCTAGAGGGAAAAAAGGTCACATTCAGATGACAGAGGAACTAGAAACTGAATCATCAAATACACCAGTGTACTAAAAACTGCTCAGAAAAAAACCCCTCAGACAATTCTGCTGTTAACGAGGGCAGTGAGTTTTGAGCCCTCCCATGAAGATGTGGCATACATTAACAAAAAGACTCCAGGCTACAATATTAATTATCTTATTCAGAGGAAAACTAAGTGACACAGAAGGAGCTGGTTAAGTGTAACTCCTGAAGTTGGTATTTACTGTAAACCAGGAAACTGATGAAGTAAAATCCTTTTGGCTCTCCAATTCCAGTCAGGCTGTAATTACAAATAAGTTCTTGTTGCACATGCGTCACTGCAATTGCTTTTGAAGACAAGAAGACATGGCTGACTCTGGAGATGGAAAAGTACTTAATGAGTGGCAGTGGGACATAATTGTCAAAGTCTGTCTTCTGACCAGCAACGAGAACTCTGAAACTTGCTGGGCTGCACTGTGCTAGAGACTATACAAATACAGACACATCCAGTGTGCAGGCAAGGATGTCAAAAGGAATCTGCAATGTCTTGTACCTGCCTTGAAAATCAGCTGCCTAGAAGAGAAGGCAACTCAAGCCTTTGCTTTAGTATCTTTTAGAAATCTAAGGCAAATCAAAGGAGCTGACACAGGTGTGAACTAAGCAGGTTAACAGGGACCTTATTTCCATGATTTTGTATTTTAAACCAAGCTAACAGAGAAACCACCCTGGGAAGTTAACAATGAAATCACAGCCTCCATATCAGAGAAAATAATATAGATGGCCCATACCAGATCCATGGGGTCTGATGGAGCATGCCCACAAATGCTAAGGTCATTGGGAGGCAACTCCATTACCTTTGAAAGGTCATGGTGACCTAAGAGGTTCCTGAAGACTGGAAGAAAACAAATGTCATCCCTACCTACAAGAAGGGCAAGAAAGAGGAACTGGGAACCTGCAGTCTGGTCAGCCTCATCTCCATCCCTGGGAAAGTAAGGGAGTAACTAATTCTGGAAATTGTTTCCAGATACATGAAAAAACAGGTTGGCCAGAGAAGCTGTGGAATATTTACCAATGGAGATATTCAAAATCCAACAGGACATTGTACAGAGCAACCTATTCCAGCCAACCTTGTTTGTGCAGGGGGGTTGGACTAGAAGATCTCTAGAAGATCTCCAGAAGACCCTTTGAATCTCAACTATTGTGTGATTTCGTGAAGACAGTAATCTATGCATCACATTGCAATTACCAGATCTAAGTGTGCTGAATTCTAAGACTTGAAGATCCAAGTCTCCTGTAGTGCTTTAAGTAAGAGCAGGAAGAGAGAACATGGACTTACTACTCTCTCTCTGTCACTCTGCAAGGAGGCCAGTGCCTTCTTCAGACTCTGCACTTCTGAAGAAGTGGTGGAAGTGCTCCCTTCTGCTTGTTGTTTCACTTCTTCAATCTTACGTGTTTTGTCCAATTCATTCAGCAGACGGTCTCGGTCATTCTGCAGGCTTGCCATAGCCTTGGAGAAAGATTTGACTTGGTTGGAAGAGCCTTCCAATTCCAAAGACAAATGGAGAAGCTCATCATCTTTAGCTTTGAGCTGCTGACTAAGTTTCTCAATCTGGGCCAAGAGACCTCTTTCATCAATAGCCTTCTGCAGTTCTGTCAGCTCAGACCTCACCGTATCTCGATCCCTGGCAGTGGAACGTTGCTCCTCTTGTAGTTGAGCCATCTGTTTCTGAAGATTCTGCACTAGACTCTTCTGCTCCTCTAAGTCTGCAGAGTATTTCTGTTTCAAAACATGAAGCTCTTCATTGGCCTGGTCTCGGCTGTCCTGAAGAGAGCTCATGGACCTCCCAAAAGACTGAATTTGAGCTCTGAGATCTTTGTTTTCATCTGTGACTGCAAGCAATTTCTGTTCCATTTCCATCAAGTCCCGTGCCAATTCTGCTACTCTCTCTTCTGCTGTCTCGGTTTCGTTCCTCATTATCCCTGCATCATGATGCAGGTGCTTCAATTCCTTCCGAAGCCTGTCCTCAGCCTCTCCCACTCTCTTGGCTGCATCCCTTTGAACACATTCTAGCTCCCCCTCAAGTTCCATTATTCTTTTCTGGGAGAGGGAAAGCTCATGACTCAGTCCTTGTACCTCTTCCTCTCGAGCCTTCAGTTCTGCTTGACACTCCGTGATGGGACTCCCCTCGTGTAAGGCTGCCATCTCACTCTGCACCTGGGACAGAGAGGATATGAGGGTTTCAATCTCTTGAGACATACTGACTTTATCCTCTCTCAAGGCTTCCATGCACTTCCTGAGATCGTCCTGAGCACGCTCAGAGTCTTTCAGCTGTATTTCTATGGTTGCCTTCTCATTTTCCAGAGTTTGGATCCGCTGAAGCTGTATTTTGAGAAGTTGCTTCTGTTGGGCGTCCTTTATTGAAATCACTTGGTTAAGGTCTTCTCTGTACCGCACCAACTCTGCGTTCAGCTTGGCATTCTCAGAGTTGAGGTCATCCATGTGGCTATGGAAACTTCTTATTTCTTCCTTGAGCTTGTTGTTTTCAGCAGCAGCCTCTTGAATTAGCTGGTCTTTTTCCAAGATTATAACAAGATGGCGTTCCTCAAGCTGCTTGTAGTCCCTCAGTATGCGGTCTCGGTCATCCTGCAGAGATGACATGGACTTGGTGAAGGAGTCCAGTTGTGCCTTCTGCTGCTTACTTTCTTCTCTGCTTATCTTCATCTTTTCAGTGAGATGATCAAGTTTGTCAAGAAATTTGTTCTTCTCATTTTCCAAGGCTTTTTTATCTTCTTCCTCCTTACTTAGCCTACACTCCAACTCTTTCATCTCTTCAGAATGTTGCTGCTGTAATTCAGCTACAGCAGCCATCACTGCTTCTTCTTTGGCAGACAGCAAACTCATGATCTTTTGATCTTTGGCACTGGTTTCTTCATGCAGCTTATTTGTTAGGTCCTTGGAAGCTTGCAGATCAGCTTCAAGCTGTTCACAGTTGAGTTTGAAATTCTGGATACTGGTCTCTTGTTGCTTGACCACAGTCCCCAGCTCTTCCCTGGCCAGCTCACATTTGGTGAAGGAATTCTGTAAGTCAGCAAGCTGGTCTCTCAGGCTGCTGATTTCTGACTCCAGTTCCTCCTGTTCATTCTGAGACTTGCTGTACAGTTCCTGAGACCCCTCAAGCTGAGTCAAAAGCTCTTTTTTTTCCTCCTGCAACATTTCACATGTCTTTTGATGATGCTGAATCTCCTTCCTGCAGTCAGCCTCCCAGTCTTTCTTGCTGCATTCCAGCCTGAAAACAGAAGAGATAAAGTTGGTCAAAAATCCACAAAATATCTCAGTATCTAAACTCACACTAACACTGTTCTTATACTAATTAAGAAAAGCCACAGAATTTGTTTTACTTAAAGAAAGCAAGATGGAAACATCTCTCAATTTAAAATTCAAGCTGTCTTTTCAACTTCTGACTATACTACTGCCTGAAAGGGGTGGTGCCAGGAGAATATATTCTTTTAAAGTTGTTCATGTCAATACTGAAAAAAAAATGGAGGCACTTAAACACTGAATGTTATCACCTCCTTGTCATTACATTACTTCTCTGGTCCATTGTAGCTAATAATAAAAAAAAACCACGCCACCCCACAATGAAATTGCTGTTCTGATACCTTTGATGTCCATTTCATGCTTCAGCATGCAAAGATACAGCATATAAACTTTATAAAACAATTTTACTCATGTAAGAATGATTTGGTTTTGAATTTTGGAAAGACACAGATGTACATTTTGATAGGTTTCCATAGCTCCATCTTCCGCTCAAAATTTATTTTGGGATTAAGCTGGAATTATGTATCCCAATGCTCTCTTGAACTCTCAGTGCAACAACTCCATGCAAAAGAAACTCTTTCGTTAATCTGAAATTTGAAAGACTCTAGATAGTAATCAGATGGAGAGTGCTTGTCACAGAGAACAGATTTAACACAGGTATCCTAAAGAGTTGAAGGACTGTTTTAGAGTGCTGATCACCCTGTGTCCTTGTGCAGACAACAAGTACAAAGTAACCTTTCCCTGACAAGCCTCCCCTGACACAGCTTATTTACCTGGATATATGAGTCTGGAGTTCTTCCACACGCATGGTCATGCGTTTCATCTGGTCCTTTAGCACAACACAAGCTTCCTCTTTTGAGCGTATTTCCTCTTCCTTCTTTTGAATAGTTTCAGTGAATTTCTTCTCCCATGTTTTTGATTCATCTATCACTCTATCCCTGTCATCCTGAAGGGAAGACATGCTCCTGGTGAAAGCTGCAAGCTGGGCTAGTGTTTTGTTTAGACTGCCTTCCAGTTGCTTGGCTTCTTGATCCTTTTTCTTCAAGGAGTCTTGCAGATCACCAACTGTTGTTTCCAAATGGTCTTTTTCTCTCCGCAATGTTGCCAGCTTTTCTTCCATGTTTTTGATTTCCTTTGAGTGCTTGTCTTTTTCCTGTTCCAGTCTTCTCTCAAAGTCCTCATCCTTTTTCTTCATTTGAATTTTAATTTTCTCTTCGTTTGTTTGCAACTCTTCTTTCATTTTGACACTCTCAGCTAGAACCCTTGCTGCCTCACTCTGAGTGTCATCCAACACTACTCTGCAGAGAGCAAGCTCTGCCTGGGCTTTCTTGGTGTCTTCAGCTGCTTTAGCTGAAGTTTCTTTGGCTGCTTCTACCTCTTTCTGAGTCTCATTCTGCAGAAATTCCAGAGCTTTAACAGTTCTTTCTAAACTACTGTTCTTTTCCTGGCTTTTAATACAGTCCTTCTGCAGCTGCTTAATCTCCTGCTGTTTCTGTTTGAGCAGTTCTTGAAGCTCCTTTATATGTGTGCTGCTTTCTCCTCTCCAATTGCATTTTAGCTTTTCTATAAATTCTTTTTGCTTTTCTGAACTTGCTTTGCTCTTCTCCTTTGCCATCTGACTTTTCTCCTCCTCCAGTTCGTGCATCATTCTCTGCAAACTCTGAAGCTCATGTTTCAATTGATCATTTTTGATTTGGAAGTCTGTTGCATCTTGCTGATAGTTTCCAATACTTCCATTAAGTTCTGCCAGCTGATTCATGAGCCTTTCTTCCAAGTCATCCTTTTCAGCCTCCAGCGCATCCTTCAGTGCTGTCATTCTGACCAGCTCGTCTTTGGCTTTTTGGACCGTTTGCTCCATCTTTGCTACTGCAGCCTGCAGATCATTCACTTCATGGACTTTCTCTTCCATTTGGTGCTCTAAAGCCTTTTTCTCACCTGCTAAAGTCTCAACACACCTGCGGATGTCACCCAGCTGTTGCTCTGAAGCCCTTCTATTATCTTCCAGCTCTGCGATTCGCTTGGTGAGCTCAGCTATTTGCTGTCTGTAGATACCAGGATCCTCATAAGGTCTATCACTTTCAGATGCCTCTTGTTCCAGCTCTGCAGCAGGAGGCTCTGGTCTAAAAGTTACGTCCACTTGATTTTCAGACCTTTCCATTGGTGATGGTGTGGCAACTGCCTCATTTGTTTCTACCCCCATTGTCTGCTGGGCAACATACTTGTCTACAAGTTCTCTGCTTTCCTTCAGCTTAGATTCTGTTAACTGCAAAAGACACTTCAAGTCCATGATCTCTTGATTAAGAGACTCCTTTTCAGCCACGACTGTCTCAAGCTGAGTAGAAAGAGACTGGCACTCCCTCCTACAGCACTTCAGATCTTCCTTCAGGCTAGTGTTTGTAAAGCTCTCTCCAATCCTATGTAGCTCTCCATCTGTAAATTGCATCTCTGCTCTAAGCTTCTCATTCTCCTCCTCTAGTTCCAGGATCTTTTGTTGCTTTGATTTTGCAAATTTCCTCATTTTCTCCTTCATTTCATCAATTTCCTGTCCAGCTTCCTGTAGCTGCTTATCTGTTTCCTCTTTTTTTGCTTCAGCCCTTTTTAGCTGAACGAAAATTTCCTGCTTTTCCTGCCTAACAGTTTCCAACACACGCTGAATTCGCTCAGCCTCATTACTCACATTCTCATATGATTGCAGCAGAGTTTCATATTCTCCCTGAAGCTCCTTGTATTTCTCCTGCCACTCAGAACTCTCAGTGGCTTGAAAGCACTTCAATGATTCCACTTCCTTCTCCAGCTTCTCTTTCTCTAGAACAACTCTGTCCAGAGTAAGTGTAAGGTTTTTACAGCATCCATCAAGATTCTGATTTTCTCTAAGTAGTTTATCAATTTCTGCAGTAAGTTTTTCTCGCTCTCCAGTGAGGCACGCTAACTTTTCTGTTAAGGTATCTGTTTCTTTAACATGGCCACATATTTGGCTTTCCATATTTGTCAGCTTGACAGAAAGATTGTCAATAGTAGTTTTAGCATTAGCCAGCTCCTCTTTTAGAGATTTGCTCTCCTTTAGTGCCTCTTTTCTAGAGATAAGTGCAGCTTGCAACTTTCTCTGCATTTGATTCTTCTGTTTAGCTGCTTCTGCATTGTCCTCTTGCTTTTCCTGAATTTCAAGCATCTCTGTTTGCAGTCGCTTGCTTTGTTCCTCATGCACCTGAGCCTGAGCTTCCAACTGACTACACAGTCTTTTGACTGAGTCCTCTTTTTCCAGCAATTGTGCCTGCACATTATTGAGAGCTTCACTTTTCTCCTTTAACTGCTGGTTAAGAAATTCCATTTCTTCATCCTTTTGATGCACAAGGATTTTCAAGTCTTCCAGACTGGCCATTCCAGAAACTTTTCCTTGATTTTCCTCCAATTCTGTCTGAAGACTTGCTCCCTTAGCTTCAGCATGGTCAGAGGTTCTCTTTAGCCCTTCTATCTCCGCAAACAACTGTGCTATGTGCTGTTTCAAATCAAAGATTAATTCTGATTTGTGAGCAAGTTCCCTTTGCATATGGCTGACGCTACATTCCAGTTTCTCTTTCTCCATCTGCAATTCGTCAAGGTGTTTTTTAAACTCTTCCTCAGAAACATCTGCAAATTCTACAAGCTTGTTATTTGTTGTATCTTCCACTTCCATGCATGAAGAATCCAACCTACCTTGACTCCCAAAAACACACTTTGCTGATCCTTTCTGTTCTTGGAGTTGTCTGAGCTGAGCCTGGATGCTGTCCTTCTCTTTGCTTTGCTGATCAAATTGTTCCTGCAGGATGTTGTAATCATCTTTCTGCTGTTTCAGTTGTTCTCTGTGATGCCTGTCTTTTTCTTGAGCCTTTTTTATAGTGTCTTTGCGAGACACCAGAGCTTCTTGAAGTTTTTTTTGAAGTTGTTCTTTTTCTTGTTCAAGAACTGAAATCCTTTCTTTAAGAGCAGACCTTTGTTTTTCTTCCAGATTTGTACCTGCTGAACTATGTTTTTCGTTTTCTTCATCATCTTCTGGGCTTTCATTGGTTTCAGTTACTTTGTCAGGAACTGTCTGATGCTCCATGATTTCATCTTTAACTGAAACAGTGTTTACCTTACCTTGCAAGCTTTGCCTCATTTCCTCAATCACTGCCTGCAGTCGTGCTTCAGTAGTTTCTTTATCCTTCCGGATGCTCTGCAACTCAGATTCCTTTTCAGAAAGCAGCTGAATTAGATACTCCTCACTGGGCTGGTTTTCAAGACTCACTTCTTTGCTGATCATGCTTCTCATGTTTTCTTCCCCTGCAGCATCCTGAGCCACTGAGGTTTCTGATTCTTGTTCTCGACTCAGTTGCTCTAATTCATTCTCCAGTTTGGTAACCTTCTTCAGAAGCTCCTTCCTGTTCACAAGTGCTGCTTGCAGCTTCCGCTTTACTTGCTCGTTTTCTTTTCTCAGAAGTTCAACTTGATTTATTAATTCCTCATTTTCTTTACTCGCTGCTTCTGTCTCATTCTGCTGCTCGGATGCCCTACAATTCAGACATGTATCTTTTGCTCCTATGTTTTGTTCTTTTTCTTCCTGGGCTTTTAATAACAGACTTGTCTGCTCCTTAAGACTCTTCAGCTCATTTCCTAGGGAAAATTTCTCTTCATTCAGCAGGACCATTTTCTCAGACATGCTGACACTGATCTCTGCCATCTGTTGGTCCTTTTCCAGCAAGGCTTGTTGCAGGCTCTCTATAGACCTGGTGTGCTCAGCAACAAGCTGTTCTAGGCTTGCTGCCTCGTGTCCCTTTAAGGCTAACTTGTGGGAAAGCTCTTCCATCTCCGCTGTATTCTTCCTCAAAAGTTGTCCTAGATCAAGTACTTCACATTCCTTTGTCTCAACCTGGCGTCTCAGATCCTTTAGTTGCATGTCCTGCTCAGAAAGCTGAAGTTGTGCTTCATCCAAGTCCTTTTGCAAAGCTTCAATTTTTATATCCTTGGATTTAAATTCATTTTTAAGGCTCTGGATTTGCTCTCTTAGAAGACTGCTTTGACTGTCTGACAGTCTCTGCTTTTCTGAAAGAGCTAGATCTTCCTCCAGTAGCTTCACTTTCTCCTTCAGTTCTGTTATAGTAGAAAGTTCTTTCCCCTGACACAAGAGCTGATCTTGTTCTTCAGTCAAAACACTAAATGTACTGTCAGAATCCTCTCTTTTTTTTCTGTATTCCTCAGCCAACTGGTTTAGCCTATTTATTTCTGCACATTTTTCTCCTAGATCTTTCCTAAAGGATTCTTCTGTTTTCTGCAGAATTATTTGCAGTTCTGTAATTTGGTTTTGTAACTTCATCAGTTCTTCAGATTGAGAGGTGCCAGGGCTTCCCTGAGGCTCTTCTTGGAGACTGATTCTGTTCTGAAGAAAGCCAATTTGCTGCATTTCTGTTTCTCTCAGTAAGGAGATACACAGAGCATCTGAAGCCTTCCGCTCTTCCCTCTCCAGACACTGCATCTGTGAATTCTCTTCTAGCTGGTTAGCTTCTGTTTGGCTGCCTGTAGAAGCTTGGCCACTGGGGCCCTTGAGCTGGCTTTTCAGAAAAGTTATTTCTTCTTGGGCTTCTTTCAGTTCCAGCAACAGAACTGACAGCTCTTTCTGTTTCTCTGCAGCAATATATTCTAGAATTCCAGGTGGACAACTTTCCTCAGTAAACTGCTTGCTTCCATTGGTAAAGCCATCTGTTCTTTCCTGAAAGAAAATAGCAGGTATCATTTTTCCTTTGAATCTTTTAAAAGGGACACTTTTGGAAGTACCTGCTTTCCATATTTTGTAGCTTTTGTAGCTTTCTCAAGCTGGCTTCTGCAATAAATAGAAGCCTTGCTAATAACAGGGGGACTCTGTCTTGGCAGTAGGGGGTGGACTAGGTGACGTCCAGAGGTCCTTTCCAACCCAAATGATTCTGTGATTCTGTGACTTCCCAGGTCACTTCTGCTAATTTCATTTCTGAAGTTGCAGCATGGAAGATTCAGGCTTTAGGATCAGATGATAAGGGCAACTTCCTTTTTTCCCCGTTCTCTCTTGATTGCAAGATAGTAGGACTCTGAACTGCTTAAGTTCTCCTGTGATTCTCACAAGCCCTCTAGTGTACTTATCTAGCCACATTTTCATGGCATTCTATTCACAGTCTTTGAATAAGGAGGTTTTGTCCCCTATTCTGTCTGTCCATTTAACATGGCAAAGAATCAAGATAGATGCCCATATTCCAATCTGTGTCCATGTCCAAAGTGAAAGCACTAGACAAAGCACCTGGAACAAAGTGCTTGGCTTTTTCCAAGTAACCATCTAAAGATTTCTTCCCATCCCCCAAAACAGATTACAAAAGAAAAGAAGTCACAAATCCTCCCAGAAAGCTTGGATCAACAGCCCACCAATAAGTCAACATGCTGCATTGTAAAGGCTGTTCATTAGTTTGGAGGGCAGAAACAGTTTATGGGGAACCATTAAAGTAGAGCTGCTCTTAAAAAGTCCGCTGTTGTGATGCAACAACCACTTTAAGTCACAGGAGGTTAAAAAAAGCCAACTCTTTGGGGCTTTTAAACTAAATTAAAGTTTTCATATCTGCAAATGCATACAATACTGAGACCAAAAGGGTTTTGGACTACATTTGTACCTCAGAGAGCATGAAAGTGTCACCAAAAGGCTTTTGCACTTCAGAATTCACCAGCTCTCCTGACACACCTAGTGAGAAAAGGTACACTTGTCACCATCAGTGTAACAACTTGCAAGTAAAGGCAGTAGGTAAGTGAAGGGAAAATAAATGGGAGTGGAGCTTCTATAGAAGGCGAGAAAAGACAAAAAAAAAAAAAAAAAGCAGCAAACCAAACACACAAAAAAACAACCCAGAGTTTGAGTCTATGCAGCGCACAGACATCCTGTTGTGGTTTAACCCCAGCCAGCAATTCAGACCCTGCAGCTGCAATACGGGCTCTATGCCAGCTCCCTGTGTTCGCTGCATGCTGGCATCACCTGCACACAGCACTGCTGACCCCTGCAGAAAGATGAAGAGCATAGAGACAACAGAACCAGGTAATAGACTGGTTTGACTGGTTTTTTTTCATGTGGGATGCAGGGGTGAACTAATTCCAGACACAAAAAGAACTTTACTGTCTTGCAGGGAAAAACACAGTTCTTCATTTTATCTTAATTCTCTTCTGTGCCTTACACATCAGTCTTTGCATCTACAAACACACCCTTCTCTCTTTCTAACCTTAGCAACCACTTCTTTTTTCTCTTCTGGTATATCCTATCCATTCCACATTAGAATGTTCTCTTCTACCTCATGTACCTCACCTTTTCTGCCTTCTGTAGATTATCATCTTTAGATTCTGACCTCAGAACTCCTCTTTCTAAATCATCTTAAGATTTGTCCCTGAAACTTCTCAAATTTCCACAATTTTCTTGTCACATGCCTTATGCTGTGTCCTCACCTGTAGAAGCAGAAGAGCAGTCTACATAAGAGGCTGGAGCTTCCACAGTCTTCATGTCTTGCAATTTTGCATCAGCACCAATATTCTTACTCTGTGGGTTGAAGAAAAAACACTGAGCTTTGAGCCAGGATCCTGGTATGAGAAGACAGCTGTCTTAGCTGTCTACTGCTCTGCCAAGCTCTAAGTAAAACCTATCAGTCCCAACTTTGGACACAACTCTGAAGCCTAATGAAAATAAATAGATAGATAGATAAATAAACAAATAATAAAAAAGAGAGATTGGTTTTGATGTTAAGCAATAGCCTAAGACATATCTCACCACATTAACATATCAATGGATGCAATGATTTAAATAACTTCCTTCCCACCTTGAGATGATTTCTCTTCCATCTTCACTACTTCAAAGGGACTAACTACAGTATCGTAACTTTTCACTGACCACCCAAGCAGAGAAGGTGAGAAGTCACATGTCTGTCAGTCTATGCCTCACTGCTCCAGCAGATAAAGAACCTGGAGTCTTCCCAATAAAATTATGCTAGGCTCTACCACACAAACAAACCAATAACAAGAACCTTTTAACTGCTAGGTGTCCTTAACCTGGGTTTGGGTAACTACCTAACTTGGCCTAAAGCCATGGGTCAGGTGCACAAATGGTAGGAATAGCCATCCAAGTGTAAAACTTAGATGCAAGCTATTTAGCTGGACTCTTTTTATAATGAAGACATTGAAATGGACAATTCCACGGTTGTTTTCATCGACCCATTTTCAACATTCACCTTGTTCCAGGTGAGTCACATGCTAAAGAACCTGTTTTTTCCACTGTCTATAAAGGGGCAGTAGAAAATAGTCCAAATGCTTACATCTGCCCTTGAAAAGACTACGTGTGTGGGTGTGTACGTATTCCCACTGATCTACAAGCTCACAGCCTGACTGCAGGCAGCTGGAAGGTAAGGGTCTGAGTTAAGTAGGATGAATGACTCAAAAATCTTTCTCTGGTTCCAAATATCAACTTTTACCTCAGTACTTCACAGTAATATACAAACCCTCTGATAGAGAGGAATGTATTAGATAAAACACAGCATTAACCTTCCCCCTGTGGACAGGACAGGCCAGCAGAGCAGGCTGCAAAGAGCCAGACCTTGCTGTAAGCTAACAATCAGTTCCACAGCAAATCCTCAGTACAGATACACAGAGGCTGTCATCTCCCTCCCCGTGCTGAGCATAAAGCCAAGCAGCAGGTTCCTAACCCTGCATTCATCCCAACAATAGCCTGACTGCACTTGCACCTGCAGCTGGACACAGTGGAGTAGCACAGGCACAGTGCCCACCCATCTCCCACCCACAGAGCACACAGCTCCCCCCAGTCAGTCAGCCAGCTGCCCATCAGGGCAGTGGGAATGGGCAGGGCTGCTTTGAAAGGCATCTTATGTAATGACAGCTGAGCCTTTGGAATTTTATTTCCAGAGACCTGTCTCAGTTTAGCCCATGGTTTTGCTGAAAAACTAACTCACAAGAGGCAGAAAATAGCACAAATGTGGATTGGGTGGATGAAGGACACAAGAAATCCACACGGCCAGCAAAGGGAAACACAGTCTGTTATGAACACAGTGCAAGCAGTATTTGGAAGCTATTTCTGTCTTTCACCATTAATCCGGTTAATAATAACCTTCCAAAGCGGATTGATAAAAAAGACCATGACAGCTTAGCTGTTTTAAGGCCAGTCCTTGACCTATTTTAGTTTTAGCTTATTTCAGCTGCTTAATCATTACCTGTTCTGCATCTTCTGTGACCATCATGGCTTCCCGCTGAGACTCCTGGAGAACAAGTTGCAAATGTGGTATTTCTGAAACATTCAAACACAAAGAATTTCTTTGAAACTTAAGACTGCTTTAGACAGCAACAGGATATTCTTCCAGGAACTTTTGAGAAAGGACACGTGCCTGTTAATAACACTTATGTAGTGGAGATACATAACACTGTCACTGGATAATGTGGGTTTGGTGTTTTCAGAGGCAACCACACAACCAATATGCTGTTTTAAGCAGCTTTTAGAGAAGAACAATTGCTGTCATACAGACATACTGAAAGACAGGTAATAGAGATTCAAGTTTCAAGAAACATTTTTATAAAGGAGAGGAAAGAAAGAACTATTGTACCAAAATGTTTCAAATTTCATTTGGAAAAAATAAAATGAGAAATTGCTATAAATATACAAGAAAAATACATTCTGTAATTCATCTCAGTTCTAATTAATGTATTAGGTGATGCCTCAGCTTTTTAGTATAGGAACCAGTAAAGCAACAAATACCATGTCTTCCCCAGAAATACCAACTTAGAAGCATTAAAAAACAGGCCCCATTTTTGTGAACATGTTAATAACTACCAATGATGGTATGAAATATATGTTAATATATATGCAAAATAAAGCTCAGAACCAAGTTAAACCATTCTCTTAGGGGTACAAATTTCTGTACTTTTCACTTCTGAGCATGCAGAGAGGACACATATACCATCAACATACAGTACAAGATTTTCTTCTGTACTCCTTTCAACACTTTTCTACATACAACTGATTATACAAAACTGTATTTGCTAAGTATTATGGAAGTTGAGGAAGCTCAAATGAATCAGTTTTGTAAATTCTAACAAATGGAAGGCAGTCTGTTTTCTGTGATAATGGCTTTCTTCTATTGATTCATACTATACTGTAGTCTTGCCACCAGCTGAACTATGGAAAGCCTTATACAATGTTCCCTTATGTAGCGGGAGGAGAGACCTTCCATCACTCAAAGAGCTGCTTCAAGAAAAGTTCAAGGAATCCATATGGATACAAAAAGAGTTACAGATATTCTGGTATAATGCACTGCTAAACCCATGGAAATGAAAAGACTGTACAAGGATTTCAATAATCTTTACATTTCAAACAATAACAGCTTGAAATTTGAAGGCATTTGTTGAGGTCTGCTTGAAAAGCATCAGAAATTGAAAAATATAAGGTAACTATCTATAAATCCTTATTTCATTCTATTCAAGTTAGGAATGGATTACGGTGGGCAGTTTTAGGCATCCCACTTTAATTAAGACTGACAAATTCATGGGACAAAAAAGAGTAACAAAGTATTTAGAACCTATATAGCAGACTTAAAAGATGATGATTTTTTGTTTCATTTAATATTTTGGTAGTTTTTAAAAAGAAATTACATCTTCCAGTGTTTAAGATCTAAAAAAATGTCAGTATTCAAGTGTTCAACACACCCACTGGAAATAGAATTATAGTAACAACAAAAGTTTATTTTGAAGTAAACATGCAGCTAAACACGCCCTGGGAAAGATGTTTTAAGTAACATGACAGTGAAGCACTGAGTCACTGCATTTTTCAGGTGGAAGTCCTTTCAGTAGAGGGCGGAGCTGCTTTTTAAGAAAGCTGATTAAAGTTCTCCAGGTGCATTTTGGATGTACTCAATTGTAACTTGGGGCATGATATCAGATTGAAAGCTGGATTTCCGTAAGGCCTTTGATATGGTCTCCCCAACACCCTTGGTACTACATTGCTGAGATATGGGTTTGACAGGTGGACTGTTAGGTGGGGCAAGGAACTGGCTGCGTGCCTGTGTGCAAAGAGTTGCAGTCAATGGCTCAACATCCAAGTGGGAACCAGGTCCCACAGAAGTCCATACTGGGACTGGTAGCATTTAGGGTCTTCACTGCTGACAGAGACAGTCGGAGGGAGTGCACCCTTGGCACACCTGTGGGTGACACCAGGCTGAGCGGCTGATTTTGCCGGGGGGACCTGATGCCATCCAGAGGGACCTAGACAAGCTTGAGGAATGCAGCCATGCGGCCCCTGTGCAGAGCAAGGTTTAATAAGGCCAGGTGCAAGGCCCTATACCTGGGCTGGGGCAATCCCCAGTACCAGCACAGACTGTGGGGTGAATGGATTGAAAACAGGTTACAGAGGAAGAGTTTGGAATTCTGGTAAACTAAAAATTGGACAGGAGCTGGCAATGTGTGCCTGCAGCCCAGAAAGTCAACCATATCCTGGGCTGCACCAAAAGCGGTGTGGGCAGCAGGTTGAGGGAGACAATTCTTATCCTCTTCTCTGCTTTTGTGAGAACCCACTCAGAGCACTGTGTCCAGTTCTGGGGTTCCCCGGTACAAGACAGATGTGGATCTGTTGGAGAGAGTCCAGAAGAAACCACAAAAATGATCAGAGGGCTGGAACATGTCTCCCACAAAGAAAGGCTGAGAGAGTTGTGGTTGTTCAGCCTGGAGAAGAAAGGCTCCAGGGAGGCCTTATTGCGGCCTTTCAAGAGAGCTGCTTCTCTCTGGATTGCCCAGAGAAGCTGCCAGCTGCTCCATCATTGGACATGTTCAAGGTCAAGTTGGATGGGGCTTTGAGCAACCTGACCTGGTGAAGGACGTCCCTGCTCATGGCAGGGGGGATGGACCAGCTGATCTTTATGAGTTCCTTCCAACCCAAACCATGCCATGATTCTAAACAATGTCTTGAAGTCCATTAAAGACCTGCATCTCTGAGATCGTGGAACCAAAAAAGAGAAAGAATATGTTCTAGGACTGTAGGAAGCTGGTTTATTGGTGATTATTCCTCCACCAGGATTCTTACAAAGAGGTTCTATCTTTGAATGACAGGAAGCAAAACTAATCTATTTCTCAAAAACCAAGATGGCCTACTGTCATAGTGCACCAGACCCTAAAGTGAACACATGAGGGAATCCCTTGTTTTATAGTATAATTCTGATAGAGCTGTGATATTGCTGCTACCAGTCTACATGACCAGATACTCAAAACCAATGTAATTGTCTGGGGTTTTTTATATGTGGCATATGAATGTGCCCCTTACTGTTTCAGAAAAACTATCAAAAATACCCCCCCACTGAAGTACCACCTACAGATTGTCAGCATTTTGTACTGGGGAAAGCTACCACCAGCTGTATCTTATTTTGTACAATCTAATTTTAGAATGATTCTTAAATATATTAAGAATATTAAAATAGGTAAGGTAATCATACGACCTTCTGTCTTCTGTCTTTCCAAGTTTTCTGTGGGTAGGAATGAAGTCTCATTCTCGTCTTCCTGATCTATTATTTTTTCCTGCGATGTTGATTCATCCTGTTTAAACAAGATGGAGAGGAGAAAGATAAATTTTAACACCATTTATAAATAGATATTAGTCTTCGATCATTTGGTTAACTTTTTTTAAAAAAAAATAAATTGGTAACTTTTAAATTACTCAAATTGACTTCTACTTCTTTCCAGGCTTCTATAGTCATAATATGCCTGCCCATCAGCTGAGAGAACTAATAAAAGCCTTTCTCAAGCAATGCATGATAAAAAAAAGGAATTCTAGACATTTAAGTTGGCTTCAGTTCCTAAATATACCAGAAAAACTAACGAGAATCATTTGAAAATATCATACCTGCTGCTTCAGTTCAGAGAGCTGCACTTGTGGCTGGGATTTCAGCTCACCCTGACAGCAGACAAATTCTTCAGATTTCTGTACAAGTTCATCTGACAGAGAGGAAAAAGGGGAGTTAAGGTGTGTTCTTGTCTTTTTTGCCAAACTACATCCGTTTTACACACATGCACAATAGTTTACAAAACTATTATCCCTTATAGTTATTAATAGTTATTAATATAACTATTAATCCCTTATCTCTTAGTCACTGCTTCAGCTTTGGGCCATAAAGGAACTGCAAGAAAATCAATCTGAAATAAGAGCTTGAGGCAAGATCAATGTCATTATTTCTAGCACAGGTCTATGGGGAAAATGCTACAGTTTGCTTTTCTTGGTTGTTTTACTTCTAATTTCAGTTGAAATTCAGACTGTGAAGAACATGGCACATCTAAAAAGGACTTAAGTAAGTTGATGGAAAAAAATCCAACAAATCAATAAAATCAAATAAAAAATACATCCAGCTCAAGAAATCCATAAGCCCCAAAAGACAAGAGGCTGGGACAGTACACAAGCAAAGCACCACATATGCTGCCCCATGCTTGTGCTCCTCTTGCAGCTGCCAAAGACAGAATGGTGGGATTGAACTAGACCTGCTTCGTTTGAGACAGCACCACCACTCCTATGTCCCTGTAATTAGGAATTGTTAGAGCAAGCCATTCTTATGAGCTGTTATAAAAACAAAGCCAAAGAGAAGGCAACCTAGTGATACTCAGGCTCTTGAGAACCTGCTCCACCTAAGTGCCATGCTTGCTCACCCCGTGGTCCATGTGCTGTAGCTCCCTGTTCCACAGATGGCACCAAGAGCTGGCCAACGTCCTGTTTCGGCTGGTCCTTCTCAGCTCCGAGGGCAGCATGGCTGCATCGCAGCTCTTGTTCAGACACCCTAAGACAACTGATCAGCCGGTTTTTCTCTTCCACTTCCAGCCTGTGTTCCTGTTCCAGGTCTTTACACTTCACCTCTAGTTCAGCTCGTGCTCTTCTTGCCTCCTCCAGCTGTTCTGAGAGATGCTGCACCTCCTCCTGCAAGCGATGGGAGGACAGCTTCCTCTCAGCTAGTTCCAGCTCCATCTTCTCCCTGAGATCCTGAGACCCTCGTCTCTCTGCATCTAGCACATCCCTCATGGAGCTTAGTTCCACTTCCATCTTCTGGCATTGATCTAGGAGTGTCTGTAAAATGATACATAAATTAATTTCTCTTTCAACTAGTTAAATACCTTGACAAAGCAAAGTATCTGAATTATATTTTAAGGTTTTCATTAAATCCTTTTAAAATACCTGAGTAGCAGAAGGGAGGAAACAAACATGTCAGAAATTTCAATTTGTTAGAAAGAAACTGCCCCACTATTTGGAAATTGCAAGAAAGCAATGCTGGGAGTAACAACTCCTTGTCGTTGTGGTAAAGAAAAGGTAAGTCTTGATTTAGAGGAGAGGAATTTAGAGGAAAGAAGCAATAGAACAGTGGCCAGGACTTCTCTTTCAGAAGAAACCAAACTTCCCAAAAAGGGGAGGAAGGGCTACAACAAATGAGGGAGAACTCAACAATTACAGAGTAGAATTAAAAAAAAAAAACAAAAAAAAAACCAGAACAAAAACATGTATGTGAAAGGGGAATGCTGAAATATGAACCTGGAGATAACAGAGGGCTCCACACAGTACCCACTGCTTTAAGAAACATCTCAGAAGGCTGGTCAACACTGACCAGAGATTTAAGGTAACCAAGAGACAGAAACAGACCTTACACTTGCCCAAACTCCTGTTGTCAGACTTCCTTCTCCTGAAGCTGTGGATGGTCAGCATAGCTAATTTCAGGAGGAGTCTGATGAGGAGCTCCTTTTACTTGATGGATAGGCTTCAGCCACATGACCTCAAGTTTGTACCTATACCAGGTCTCCTTCAGACCACAGAATGTATGAGGGAGGTCAAAGACACCGAGGAGGAGCCAAGGGAGCCCAACAACCACATCATGAAGATATCCATGCCACCGCCCCATAATACACCCTCTACTGAGCAATGCAACCAGTAGTGAGTACAAGTCAGCTCTTTACCCTCTTTGTGATAGTAAGAGTACCCACCATTGTGCCTCGCTGGGACATAGAAGAAAAGAAATTATGTGGCGCACAAGCGAGGTTCAGCATTAGACTGGCCGGAGATCACGCAGCCTACGACTATGAGACTGATTCAGTGTAAGTCTCTTCTAAAGGGATGGAGAAGTTTCAGAAGTTCGGATATTGGAAAAACTTAAAATACACTCATCCTCTATCTGCCAACCAACCTTTTAAGAGGTTGTTTTCTTAATCCTGTCTCAAGGAGCACGTGTATATATAGTCCTATATGCACAGACTTGATCTTGTCCTCTTCACACTCCAAACGGATGAAGTGAGAGCCAATAAAATCTGTTTCTGCTTTGATCTGGCCTGGACACTGCAGTCCAGAAACACTGAGGCTTCAGCAGCACTGTGTTAGGCACTTCTGCTTTTGGCAAAGGTTTGTGTATTTGGCTTTGACAGTACAGTCAGCAGTATGGGTATGGATAGATGGAGACCCTGTCCACCCGCCCAGAACCTGGATCACTAGAGCTGGCAGCTGCAGCACCCCATTGGCTGGTTGTACCTGCTGTAAGCTGTGCACACAGACCTGCAGCTCTAACGCCTGACCTGAGGGAGGCCCCAGCTGATTTCACGACAGAAACCTGGTGCCAAAAAAACCTAATCTGTTAACTTCCGAGATATTGACAAAGGCCCGATCCACCACACACACACACACACACACTAGAGTAATGCAATAAAAAGCACGAGCAGGTACCTGGTTTTGTTTTTCAGCAGTGTGTAACTCCTGCTGCAGCAGTTCTACCACCTGAGTTCGTCCTAGCAGAGCTGCTTCCTGCTCCTCAAGCTTTCTCTGGAGTGTGCGCAGGTTCTGTGAGAGACACAAGGCTATTCCAGAACTGGGGAGACTAATGTAAGTTTAGATTCCCAGGTTTCATCGATACATCTTGTTTTTGTAACACAGTTACTTTAATAGCCTGAATTACTTCATTTTTGTTGACACCTATTCTGGAGTCCTGGTGCAGTAGGAGGAGCTCACTTTGCTTCATGAATAGGGAACTGGAGCACAAAAAATTTAACACTTTTTTCAACTGTTCTTTCTCTTCGACTGATAGCAAACCAGCAGATTAAAGCTAGGACTCGAAGTCCCAACTAGCATTCCAAAAAACTCTAAACAACCAAAGCATCTTTCTTTTTATCCCTTCTGAGTTACTTTAATGAGAACTGTTCTTTCAGGGTGTCCTCTCATAAAATTCCTTTTCCTTCATCCTCCCATGATGTGATTATTATATCAAATATACCTGTTGCATCTCTACTTCCAGATCTGACTGGACCACCATCTTGAGCAATTCAGCCTGATGCTGGTGCGTATGCTCTTCCAGGAGAGCTTCCTTCTCCTGAATCACTTCCTGCAGGGAACTCAGCTGAAAACATCAGCCACAAAATAAAAAAAAACCAACAAGGTTATGAACCTGCCAGACACACAGGCTCACTTTCAACACGCACCAGCATATTGTGTGTGTGATGGAGTTTTCAGCTTGACAATCCTATACATCACCTTGGTCAAATGGTATTTTTACCTGGTGTCTTTATCCTACTAATATGTGTATAATAACTGATGATATTTCAGATCTCAGAAAGCAAAAAGCATAGAATTTAATCTACAAATATGCAGAATAATAAAATAAATGATTACTATATAATTAACAGTTCATAAAACTTCTGGGGTTTTAACTGTATAGGATGCAGCCCCCTTCACAGTTCAAAAGCTAAACCTGCAATTTAGAGTATTAAAAAAATCTTTTCATAAATAACTACGACGTAACACTAAAGCTGTTACATCGTGCGATAAGCAGCTGCCCTGCACACCCACAGCAGAACACAGGCAGGCCATAGCAGGCCTGGCAGCTGGAAGAACACTCTGCCCCAGCTACTGCAAAGCCCATCACAGAGCAGCAAGGGCAGACAGGGAAGAACCCAAATTCTGACTCAGAGGAAGGGACACCCTATCCAGGCCCTTCCAGGGACTATTTCCCCCTGCCTCAGAGAGCCATCAGTCCCCTTGTCCAATGGTGAAATCCATCTCTTACCTGCAGAGCATCTTTTGCACCAAGCAGGGCTCTGGCTTGGGGCTGTGGGGGGGATGGGGGAGGGGAGAGGGGATGGGAGGCAGGTGAAGATCATTTGGGGATTGTGGAAGACTTACATAATGTTTAGAGGAGGAGCCAAAGGCAGTGAAATTGATGGACCTAGGTGATTTGATGAGGAACAAAACTGAAAAAATTGAGGTAAGAGAATTGAAGACCAGCTGTGTAAGCACTGTTCTATTCTATCATATTAGTCTAAGCAGTGAGGTGGGAAACACAGACTGCTGAATAGAAAAAAATGTCTGTACCTGTGTTGCATACTTGATTTCAGCATCTTTCAGATTCACTTTGGCTACAGCCAGCTGTTTCTGCAGGTCCTGAACAGTCTCCTCTCGCTCCCTGAGCTGCTCTTTCAGTACTTCCACTTCCTCTCTGTGCCCTTCACTTGTATTTTCATTTTTCTGACATTGCAAGAGGAAAAAAGTGGGAAGAAGAGAAATAGAAGTAAACTTATCCGTATTACTGGTTAATAAATTAAATAAATTAATTAATTTAAAAAAATACACTAGAATGCTACTGCACTCTTGATTCCTAATCAGATGCTTATTTTTACTACATTGCTTCATTTCTTAACTCGACATTTCTTTTGTTTCTTTAAATGAAGTTGTCCTATGTTAAGTAACTATTTTCCCTATTTCTGTGTAGATATGCAAAAGATGACTTTAATTGGGAAGCGTCAAAGCACTTGGAAAGGCTAACAGTCCATGACTGCTCACTGTATAAACTAAGGCAAATTAGATTATTAAATACATTACAGTACATAATTTATTATATGACTACCCTGATTTGTGAGGCTTTTTAACATCACAAATTTCTCTAATACCAGAAATAAAAACATTTTAAAATTAGTTATAGAAGAATATTCTCATGTGACAAAGGGGTAGACATTCTAGACTACAGAAAATGCCCATGGAAATCTCTTTAGACTACAGGATTAATGGCAATGAACATATTAGATACAAGCAAAGGGAACAGGCAAACAATTATCAGGTTTACTCCACTCCGAAGCCCTTAAATCCTCTGTTTATGACCAAGAAATGTAAACAACATTTCACATAAAACACGTGCTTAGGCTGTGTCTACTCAGACAACCCAGCACACTACACCTGCACTCTTCTCTCTGTCTTTCCAGCTGGGTGAAGGCAGGCCCCTGAACCTACAGCTGCGCTTCACACCTGGGTGAGGGCAGGTCCCTCACACCACCTGGCACTGCGCAGGCAAACCCGCTCTACATTCTCATCTCAGCACTTCCAGCTACTGTGAGCCCTCAGTGCTGGATATTTTGTACTGAATATAAACAAAATGCATCTCTTTCATTTTATTTGTGACAGGTATTGGGTCAAATACCATGAATAACACAGGAATTCTACAGAGTATTTATGTCTTTAAACCCATTCTGAAAATATTATGAAGACTTTTAGAAGTACTTCTAAATCACTGTAATAAGAATAAGAGGGTACTGTTCTTCAAAAGATGTTTCCTGCCAATGACCTACAGAGAAGGTCATTGGCAGGAAGTAGAACAGACAGATAAGGAAGCTTCAGTTGCACTTAAGTTTAGAAATAGAACAGGACAGAAAAATAAAGATCAGAAATGCAGGAAGCTCTAAGAAGCCAGGGATATACATAACTTATAAGATTGGGGCAGAGGAGTTGCTAGGGGGGAAGATGGGTGGATTAGTTTGCTTACTTGTAATTAGCTTTCAGGATTGATATTTACAGTCGGATTTGGAAAAGCCTCTTACACTGACCATTACACGGAGTGCCACAATTAAGGACAGTAGCACAGCCACAAAGTTCCCAGAGCTCAAGCTTTTAAATATTGTTTTTACAAACTGTGTAAGCTCTTATATCTGAACATAGTTTATCTTTACCCACTACAAAAGTTTGAGAGGAGCCTCAATTGTTCTGTATACAAATACTATCTGATAGAAAGAGATAAGCTGCTATTTCCATTCTTCTCAAAATAAGGCACTCTGCTAAAAGCCCAGGAAGTAATAGTACTAATTAGATATTTAAAATACAGCTTTCCCATAGGGCCCACATCATAGAGAGGAAAAAAACCAGCCTTTTGCTAATATTCAATACTTTAGCACAACATGCAACCCTAACCTAGGATTTTCACCTTCAAATGGCAGGGTAACTGTCTAGGAAATACCCCCATTACTCAAGACAGCATCTACTTGGAGTAATAAGTGTAAATAAAGGCCTCTGTAGCTTCTCAGTAGGTCTAACCTTGCAAAAAAGAAGCTAGTGCTTTCTGGGTCAAATACATTATATTGACGGTAACTGCCCTAACATAATTTCACTCAAACTATGATCTAACCCAAACCAAATAAGGCTATGGTCCATACCACATCCACTGGAGACTGTCTCAAGTCCTCATTCCTCTAATCTGAGTGCCATTTTTCTTAATGGCTAATTTACATCCATCCATTCACCTGCCTTATCCTTTAACAGTTCTCCGACTTTCTTGATGCTCACCTTCCTCGTACAACTGTAGAAAGAAAGGGTTGTTTCCTCTCTGCCTTTGGTTGACTAAATAACTAAGCTGTTTGAGTGTCTCCCAAGCACAGCTACTAACATGATGGGAAAACAGAAAGTCTCTTGCTGCTCTCAGAATTTATCTTTCCTGATTCCAAGTGAGCAGAATATGACAAGACTCCACACAAGGCCTTGCCACTTCCAGCAGAATAGCTAGAATGGTATGTAAAAAAGATAAGGCCTCTTTTTAAAATCTATATTGCACCAATTAACTGATGATAAGCTTTCTCTCATTTTGCCTTCTTCAACTGATAAATTTGAATTTTGAAGCAAGAACACTCACCAGTCCTCAACGGCAAGTCTACACAAAGTCGTGTAACGGCACACAGCTGTTACACACACATACTGCATACAGATAAGCTAAAAAAGAGCCTCAGCACCAGGACAGCAATGTCAAGTGACACAGCTAAACAGCCTCCATGGTCTCCACTGGCCTCTGCAGCCAGAGAATGCTGTTCATGGCCTTGCAGTATACAGTGTCATGACACCAGAAATGCTTGATCATGCACTGGTTAAATTTTGCTTTATTTTTCTATTATGTCAGTCCTTGAGATCATCCAATTCTTCATGTACGAAACCAGATGGTGCTTTGCACTGAGAAAGATTCTCAAGTTGGTATTGGGAATTACAGAAGCACATTTCTATGATTTTATGATGCTCTCAATCAAAAATAGTCAGCACAAGTCATAGAACTGATCTTCGCTTTGTTAGTAGTCACCTCTCATCTGACAGCTCTCACATGCACCTTTTATTGCTTCCTATAATATTTTAATATTATTTTCAATATCTGAAATAACCTTTATGTTCTCTGGTTTAATGAACATCACCTGATGTCTGGAAACCATTTTGGACTTCTATCCCATTTCCCTTCCATAATATTACCAACTTTTTAAAGAAAACATTGTTCTGCTGACCACGTAGTCAAGTTTTCAAAAATCACCAGCTCCAATGGGAGCTTCTATTCAGTACCTAACAGCCGCTTTAATGTCTTCGTAGAGGACACTTTCCCCTTAGTTTTTACCTAGCGTTACACAATTATGATTTGTCAACCAGAAAACTTTATGATGGCTCAGGAAGCTACGTGACTGGAAAAAATATATATTTATTTTGTTATATTTAAGTTACTGCCTTCCAGTTTCAATGACCTCCTTACCTCTTTGTTTTTGTACGCCAACCTTTGCTGTACTGACATGACAGGTAACATTTTGAAACTCGTAGCTCAGACAGACACACAGTTTCTGCAGGAAAGAGCTTGGCTACAATGGATTACTAAAGTTATGCAAAGGGAAACTAGCCCATGCCCTTGAGAAGATCAAGTTGAGCACTCCAAGGGCATCTGCAGTACAAGGAAGCTGGACAGACAGGCTTCCTACAGCACAGCCATAGACATCCTTGCTGGAACTATGAATATGCTGCTAATAAGACAAATAGGCCCTGCTGACTCGCTGTGAAACTCAGGCAGTACCAGGTTATCAATAGCAGCTACATAATTTAAGCAGCCCTGTTCTCCCAACCTTGGGATACTCCAGCTCTTCTGCTAAGGCCTGTGTAGGCAGTGGTGATCCTTTCTCTGTCAGCTCCTCGATGCGTTTGTTCAGAGAGGCAAGTTTGGCTTTGGCTTGAAGTTTAAGTTTCATCAGCTTCGCATCTGCAGCCTCTCGCTCTTTCTGTAAGAGAAGGACATAAACTGACTGCACCTCAGACTCCAGTGCTGCTACCCAAGAAGCACCATTTTGAAAAGCTACACACCTTGTCAGTCTGCCATACTCTGTTTAACCCTGCCTCCCTGGTAACAGCACCATTTAAAACACATCTGCAAACCAAATTTGTTCTGAAACACTACACGTATCAAAATTGTAGCTCCTACCCCAGCACTTCCTTTCAAGGGACAGAGCATTCAGGGACTTCACCCAGCAGTGAATACAAACTCAGTTTGATTACCTCTGCTGTATGCAGTCCCTCAGAACTACCTCAAGTAACCACACTCCCACCATACCTCAGAGCAGGCAACATGTACCTTTGGGAATGTGCCATAAAACCACTGGACTAGTGGATGAGCGCAGCACAGGCTACTCTGTGTCAAACACACTGAAGCAGGGAAAGAACAACCTCACACAAGGTATTAGTATTTATTAGAGCTGCTGGGAATCTGCATGGGCCTCAAAGAACTCTGAGACAAAATGCTGTGTAACTTGGATGTAACTTATCTACTCTAGACTAAGTTAACCCAATCAAACTAACAGAAGATATCCTACATCTCTTGGGTTGGGTCCATTTTTCAAATTCCAATAATTCTCTGGAACTGATGCCATTCGTCATGCAGGTATTTCACGTTCGAAAGAATCCAGAGACTGGTTTGCACAGAAAACTGAAGCAGCATTTTACTCTCGGTTCCCAGAGAAAGAAATGGTACCTTCAGTACAGTTTCTTTTTCCTGGAGCAGGGCATCCTTTTCTCTAATCAAATCCTTCAGCTGAACAACTAGCTTTTCTGTTTGGGCTAGGCGTTCCAACAGCTCCTCAGGTGCCTCCTCCATGCTTTCTGCTTCTGACTGCAAAGCTTCTACCTGAAACAACAAAATGAGTGTTCTGAAGGAAAAAACTATAAACAGCCTGCAGCAGAGCACTCACACGGTATCTTCAGCTCCACTCCCAAATGCTGCACTCTGCTCCCTGCAGGCATTTCATGGAGCCTATAGAAATATACAGTTAGATGAAACCAGGAGGAAAGCTCAGAGAACTCGTAAGCCAACACACAAAAACAAAGAGTACCTTGCTGAACACCACATGAACAAATCTGAAACAAGAGGCACCCTCACACTCTGTTATCCACTGTCTCAATATCAAACGGCAGCACAGAGATGAAGCCTCCCACTGTCACCCAACCGTGCGGAGCTTCCCCTTCTGCTACACACAATCACTAGTACTCTTAAAAGTCCTTCTTCATCCTAATTCTAGTTTGTTTCCTAGGACCACCTTGAGACGTGGAAACTGAGGAGATTATGGTCTGCCCAACAGAAATGCTGACTTGAGAGGTGAGGAGTAGAAGAAAAGCAGAGCGGAATGACAGCTCAGTCTAGTGCTCAGCCAGGAAGACGCATGAGACAGTTCTCACTGCAGTCTAATGAACCACACTCCCCAATAAGATCTGAAAGTCTTTGGATAACACTGTACTTACAGTAACAGATGGTTCAGTAACTGCATCTCCATCCTCTCCAGACAGTTCTTGTAAAACAGTACTTGCTAAACCTGACAAACGGCTCAGCATCTTGAGCCTAAAACAAAGCCAAGAGTCAGAAAACAGTTCCAGAGTCAAAACTGCTATGAAGAATAAGCTCCCTCATGCTGATCTCTAATGTTACAGCAGTTGGTGACCAGGCTTGCAGGGAATTCGTCTCCTTTGCCAAGAGAGAAAAGCCAAAGTAAAACCTCAGGAAAAAAAAAAATAGTCATGTTAACAGGAGCAGCCAGACCCTCTGGACATTAAAGCAGAGGATGTCCTGGTGTCAGCACACATGAAGATTCCTTCACCGCTCTACATGTATGATTGAAAAATACATTTTTATACCAGATGCCAAGTCATCCTCATAGTTCATTCTTGATCTTTCTTAACAATGACATTACAGAAACATGATCTGTTCAGTTTACTGAAAAGAAGGGTGATTGTTAAATGAAGTCACTTCTCTACAGGCCAAACATGGCCTGTAACATAAAATCAGGTTTCTGCTAAAAAGTAGTGGAACTAATGGACTGAGCTTTGATGTTTGCTAAACGGATGCAAGTGTGTCACATTAGAGAGATGATGAGACCTCTGCATGTCACATACAGGACAGGACAGGACCTTGACCTAGGGGAATAGTCTGGAGAGGACATATATTCCCTGGCTGCTGCTTAGCATACCTTCTTTCCTTTCCTTGAAATTCAGGAGCCAAACTAATCCAGCAAGTGGAAGTGAAGAACCAAAAAACATGCAGCAGTACCAGCCAGCAACATGTAACTTGTCATTTTGGGGAGAGCAGCAAATTAAATTCTCCATTATTAACTGAGACGATGGGATGCACTCCACCTCACTAAATTCACCAAATCCGAATGAGCCTTTGATAAACCAAAGTATAGAGTTGCCAACCAGAAGGATATCAGCAGGCTGGAGAAACAGATGGATAGAAACATCGTGAAGTTCAGGAAAGGTAGAAGCCTACAGCTGGGATGGGAAAAGCATGAGTGGTACAGGCTGAGGAGCAACTATCTGTACAACTGTATTGCAGAAGACAAGCGCAAAGTGCTGGTGGCCAAGCTTGGCACAAGCCACCAGTGCGCTCACAGCAAAGGTCAGGTGTACACTGAGCTGTATTGGTAGGACTGCAGGCAGCAGGCTGAGGAAAGCAATTATTCCTCTCTATTCACACCTATAAGACTACATTTGAAGTAGAGTGCCCACTTTCAAAATACTGAATCAAGTACAGCAGAGAGCCCCCAGGATGACTGGTGTTTGAGTTGCAAGGCACATGGAGAGTATAAGAATGCTAGGCTTGCTCAGCCCTGAGAACAGCAGGTGAGGACTGGGGTACAGTTGCCGTCCTCCCTACAACCCCCTATAAGGTAGCTGAAGACAGAGCCACACACCTCTTACAAGGTCCACATCAGATGGACATGAGGCAGAGGACACAAGTCGCAGCATAAGCAATTTCAATCAGAGAAAAAAATGCACAGGGAAGATGTTAAAATACTGCATCAGGCTCATAGCAACCTGATCTGATTTTTGATGTTAGACATGCTAAGAGCAAAGGATTTGATCAACTGAACTCCCAAAGTCCCTTAAGAATTACAGAATTGTCATTCTAGTGTTCTATAAAAGAGGTCACATGTGACATTTGACATCTCTGAATAGAAAGGCCACAGAACTGTCCATGCCTGTAAGTGGCAATATAATTTGTACAATTACAGAAGCTCCAGTAGTGCAAGCTGAAACTAGGCAAACTCCCATTAGCTATAAGGTCAAGTTTACATTATTAAAATTATCTCCATCAAATGGAATCTTTTAATATGATGTCTCTGCTTCACTAGAAGTAGGCTCCTAAAGCTGGCTACACAGATCCACTCATTCCTGACCTCCTTTGTCTTACTAAGCAAATCTTTGGTCTTAGATTGCCACTTAAATGTGTGAAAATATTGACACTGTGAATTGAGCATGTGAATACTAACCTGCTTTGTACTCTAAGGAGCTCATGGGTCTGCTGATTCAGGAGTAAGGTTTCCAAGGTAGTGCAGTCACACACAAGTCTTTCTAGCCATTCCTTTTTATCTCTCGAGTACTGACAGGTTGCATGAACTAAGACTTTTGATGGAGAGAGAAGCAAAAAAGAATAAAAAAAAGAAGAAAATAAATGATCCAGTAATGAAGAAATAAGCCCATCCTTCATCCAACACAGTACATTCCAGGATTGTTAGTCAGTCATTTGCAATAAGCATAAAAAGTGACAAGTCTGCTCTTTTTGGGAACATGGATTTGCAGACATGCCCTCGTTTCTCCCACTTCACAGCATGAGCTTAGTCTCTTCAGCCAATGGAATAAAACACTTGAGCAGCAGTTAATGTAGCAAAAAGACATGCAGCAAGAAATCAGGCCTCAGACAGGCTCCTGCTCAAGGGGATGCAACTCCTCTAGAAGCACAGTCAGAATGTCAGGATTGTTCATGTTCTGCAACAGCACAACAGTCAGTGAAACAAGTCCTGGTGCTTTGCTCACTTCTCAGCTGGCCCTGGGCAAGACTGAGGCATGGAATTGCAGAATAGTACAGCTTTACAGTTCCTGCTACGGAGATTTCTGACGATATCAACTGCTCACCAAGGTGGTAATGTGAGATACTCATTTAGAGACCTGGAATGTCTGGAATCCATTATAAGAATAATAAAGTATTTATAGTTTTGTAAACCATCACTCCCACGATGCCCCAATGAGGAACTGAACCTGCTGTCTTGGCAGTGGTGCATTTTAGAAAATAGACATCCAAATGCAGGAATGCCTCTTTCTAACTGTCTCCAATACTTGAAGAGGATGGATATGATCTTCCAGCTGAGCATTAGGCGACAGCTTCTTAAAGTAACAAATGCACAATATGTGGCTGGGACCGAGAGAACCAGTAGACGAATTATTAGAAGCGGTATCACAAATACAAATAAGAAGCAGAATCTTGGCATCCGCATGGGCCTCAGCACATATCTGCACACTACAGGCATTACAATTTCAAGCATGCATACCTGGATTGAGAAAATATTCCTTGGCCTTTGTCCAGGTTGGCTACATTAACCCGATACTGCACTCAAGCTAATAAGCCTTGCTGGGTTTGGCTCACAGTTGGCCTCCTTAAAAACGCAAACAGAGGAACCCTCTGCAGCTATTTGCATGGATGTGGACTTTAATAACCTGAACTCAGGTCTTAGAGATTCACGTCCTTTGAATTCACTTTTAATTTATATTCTCAGGTCAGCCAAATATGGCAAGGGATGTGAATGGGGAACAAAAAGCAATTCTACAATTCTATAAACAGCAACAGGTTTGCTGTCTGTGTAGAGGAAACAGGGAAAACAGAGGTCTAGGTGGGCCACTGCTCTGGACAGCATCCCTCGGAACACATCCCTGGAAAGCAGCACTGCAGAGAGAGGCTGGGGATTGCGGTGGACAACTGACCTAAGCCATCAGTGCACCCTCATGACAAAGGCCAGCAGCAGCATCCTGGGCTGCATCAGAAGCGTTGTTAGGAGGAAGGTGATCCTTCCTCTCTACTAGGCACTGGTGAGGCCACGCCTGGAGTAATGTGTCCAGTTCTGGGCTCCCCAGAACAAGAGGTGGGAACTTGTCGGAGAAAATTCAGTGAAAGACAACAAATAAAAGGCTTGAGGAGAATCTTATCGCAGAACCAGAGGCTGGCTGAAGTTAGGAGGTCATCTGGCCTAAGCTCCCTGCTCAAACAGAAGCTGTGCAGGCAGCTTCTGAGTATCTCCAAGGATAGAGGCTTCACAACCTCCCTGGACAACCCGTGCCAGTGCTCAGTAAGCCACAGCATGAAAAAGCATTTCCTGATGATCGAGCTAATCTCCTGTGTCTCAGTTCATGCTCACAACCTCTCACCCTGTCACCAGACACCACTGTAAAGAGCCTGGCTCTGCTTTCTTCAAACCCTCCCTGAGAACAAATCCAGGAACAAGCATAACATGGCTTTAAAATCTGTCCCAAAGCCAACAGTCTGCACAGAGGGTGGTGGCTGACCTGTGCATTAGCCTCGAGGACTTGTCGCAGGAATATCCTGGTGTTATACAATGCCAGCCAGTTTCCCCACAAACACAAAAGGACAGGGGTTATTCTGTGTTCCACTGCCTCACCCCAGTAAAGCAAACAGTGTAGCTCTCAGAAACAAGACTGGTGCTCTCCCAGGCTCACACTGGCACATGGATTCCCATCTCTGTAATGAACAGCAGAACACGAGGACCCTCGCTGTGCTCAGGATGTGAGCCAGGATCCTCTGCATTCTAGCTGTAGTGGAAATCAACCTTTTGCTCAGCATTCCTGTGACTAATGAACTTTTGCTGGGAAGACTTTACTTTGAACACTGGGACTACCAGCAGTGATCTGGAGGAGGCTCCTTTCCTCTGAAATACACATCCCTGACCCAAACAGCCTAAGCCCACTGCTAGTCTGCAGTAAGCAGGGCATAAATCCAGGCACTTCTATCCCTAGGTATCAGCCATAACAAAGAAAAACTTGACAGTGCTTTTCCCTAATTTATCCTATTATAAGTTTATTATACATAAGTGAAGTTAATTCCTTGCATTTCCCTTCGTTTAAAATCAAACACGCATTAAAGGCACTGCTGCTGTACACAAGCCCTGGGCCGAACTTCTCACGCTGTGCAGAGGGGTTCCAGGAGAAACCAGGAACGGCGGGGAGCACTGGAGGGAGCGCCGTGCTGGGCTCCCGGAGCGGCGGCCCCTGCCGCCACGGGGGTGCCGGGCAGGGCCGGCGGGCCCCAGCAGCCCCGCAGATTTAGCGGACCGCACGCCTCCGGCGGGCCCCGCGGAGGGCGAACCTCCCCCGGCCGGGCTGCGCTCCCGGTACCTGGGGGCACCGCCGCCAGCGTCCCAGCGGCGTGGGGGCACTGGGCCGGGCCGCAAAGCCCAGAGCGAGAGGAGAGGCCTGCCCCGGCCACTGCCCCTTACGGCCCGGGCCCCAGGGAGCTGCGGACCCGTTCTGGTCCCACAGGGCCACGAAAGGAGCCCGGCCGGCGACCGCCGCCGAGAGCTGGGCGGCAGAGTCCACGGACCGCACAGGGCGGGCGGGCGTGCGGACAGCACCGAGGGCGGGGAGAGGCACTGACCTGCCGCACGGCGGGGGGGTCAGCACCGAGGGGCGGCTCTAACCCACCGAGGAGCCCCCGCCGGCCCCGCTGCCGCCACACCGCTCCCACCGCGCCACCTCAGCACCGGAACGCGCCGCCGCCGCCGCTTCCGCCTCCGGCGCGGCCCCGCCCCTGGCGGCAGAAGAACCAATCAGCTGCCGTGCTTGAAAGATAGACGTGACCGCCAGGTAATGGCGACGGAGCAGCCGCCTCGGCGCCATGGTTGTCCTGCAACATGGCACAAAGTGACCAACCCCGAGCACGCTTCGGGCTCCCGCCCAACAACAAGGCACTGACCAATCAGTTGCGGCGTTCCGGGCCGGGCCGGCGGCGTTGGGGATACGGAGGCTCGGACTGGGCGGA
>VZTF01000984.1:53623-67963 GCA_013397755.1 Cnemophilus loriae | reverse complement strand
GGGCTGGGATTCCCCGCCTGGGGGAGAGCTCGGGCTCCGCTGATCCAGAGGGGGATGAAGGGATTTGTTCCTGCCCAGATCTTCCCCAGCGAATCGAAGAACTGGAAATAAAAATAAATCAAACCCAGCGATTTTAATGGAGCCTCCCCGAGGAGAGGGAGGGAGGGAAGGGAGGCAGTGACAGGAGGGAGAGAGGGAGGGGGGAGAGGGGCAGGAGCTCCGGCTGGATCCAGTTGGGATTCCCAAATGGTTGGCAGTGTCCTGGGACCTCCCACTGCCCGCGGCTGCCGCTTTCCCCGCCGTGATTTATGGAGATCCCTCCGAAATCCCTGCTCTGCTTCCAGCGCCTTTTCCCTCTCAGCCGGGGCATCCTTTAATTATCTCGCGGGGAAATTTGCAATTAATTAATTAGCCCGTGTCTGAGAGGGCTGAGAAAACGCGAGTGCGGCTGAGCGTCGTTCCCGCGCGGTTCAATTATTGTCATTAAATGTTTATCTGGCAGTGTTTGGGGTTTGGGAGAGATTAGGGAAGATTTCCTGCCTGGAAGGGTTTTGTCATCCCAGCGAGGCAGAGGGAGAACTCCGGGATCGGCAAAGGGGACGGGAGGGATTGAGACAATAAATAAATAAAGATAATTGGGAGGTTTTTGTAGGAAGCAGCTCTGAGGAGGAGGGGAGGGGAGCTGGAGGGGAGTGGGAACGCCGGGAGGGGTCAGAGGAGCTCCCACGGAGGTTTGGACACGGGATGGGATAATTTGGAATGTGGAGAGCGCCCAGAGCAGCAGGTTCTGCCCAGAGCTCCCTGCAGGGAAATGCAGAACAAATCCAGATCAAACCCAGAACGAATCCAGAACTAATCCAGAACAAATCCAGATAAAACCCGGAACGAATCCAGAACAAATCCAGAGCAAATCCAGGAAAAATCCAGGACAAACCCTGAATAAATCCAGGGCAAACCCACAACAAATCCAGAACGAATCCAGGACAAACCCAGAACAAATCCAGATCAAATGCAGACAAAATCCTGAGCACGAATCCTGGCAGGATTCAGCTCCGGTGCTGAGGAACGCTCAGGGAATCTGGGATGTAACGAACTCTCGTGGTGTATCCGGGGCTGTGTAACCCCACAGGACTGATCAGACCTTAATCAAACATTCGTTAATTAATCCCTGTAATGGCCATCCAAGCCTTATCGTCCCTCTGGAGGTGGGGAACCCGACAGTGCCCCAGGGAGCCGGGCCAGCGCTGGATCCTGAGGATTTGTGCCTTGTCCCTGTCCTTGTCCCTGTCCCTGTCCCTGTCCCTGTCCCTGTCCCTGTGCCCTGTCCTTGTCCCCTGTGCCCTGTCCTTGTCCCCTGTGCCCTGTCACTGTCGCTGTCCCTGTGTCCCTGTCCCTGTCCCTGTGTCCCTGCCCCTGTCTCTGTCCCTGTCCGTGTCCGTGTCCCTGTCCGTGTCCCTGTCCCCTGTCCCTGTCCCTGTCCCTGTCCCTGTCCGTGTCCCTGTGTCCCTGCCCCTGCCCACGTCCGCAGCTCGGTGCGCTGCATTTCCGGGGCTGGAATGTCGCAATCCCGGGACGCGCTGTTTACCGGGAGCCTCGGCGCGGGTGCCACCCGCCGGGATGTGGCACAGGGGACACGTGGTGGCCGAGGCTGGAGCCGGGCTCTGCCCGCGAGCGCGGCCGCGTCCGGAGGCCCCAGAGTGGGATGAACCCTCCGGATTTAGGGACAAAGAGTTAAAAAAAACCCTCCGAAGAGTCTGGAGAGGCTCCCAAAATGCGCTGCCAGCGGCTTTGGGCCGCTCTCCTGCCCACGCCACGAGCAGAGGGCGGCGCTTCCTGAAATAATTCCTGGGGGAGATCCAAATCCCCAAAACCCAGCGGCCTGGACACGCTCCAGGGGTTTGAGTTTCGCTTCCCCACAGCCGGCCCAGGGCTCCAGCGGGCAGAGCTCGGGAGAGCCGCGCCTGGTCCTGAGCCAGACCCTCCAAATCCCCCCAGCTCCGCCCCTGTCCCGTTCCAGAGCCTGGTCCTGGCCGTTCCCGGGACAGGGAATGCGATCCCACGGATCCCGGCCGTTCCTGGGCCAGGGAATGCGATCCCGTGGATCCCGACTGTTCCCAGGACAGGGAATTGCGATCCCGCACATCCCGGTGGTTTTCTCTCGCTGGCAGGCTGATCCACACGGAGCCACTGCGGAAAATTACCTCAGATTAATTAAAAGTACGAGTTTGAAGCTGCTCGGTTAAAGCCCGTCCGGCTCCCGACTCAGATCCGGGCCTGAAATTGGGTTTAATTCCATCGAGTTCAGCACTCCCGGGGTGAATTAAACCCGGCCACATCAAAGCGGGATTAATTCCCAATAAACGTGTTTGATGTGGTTCAATTCCTCCCCCCCTTCCGAGGGGAACGTGGATCAGCTTCCCTGGATGTCCCCGGGGACACAAACCCCGCCGAGGAAGGGATTGAAATCCCACCGGGAGCCGGGATCTGGGCTGGGACCGAGCCTGGAGGTTTCATCCCCTCTCCAGGGTGAAGCCACGCTGCAATTTCAGGCCTGGCAGCAGCAGCCACCTTGGGGTGCATCCAGGATTCCAGGGACCCTCGGGATGCCGGGATCAGCCGGATCCCGGCGGTGGCAGTCCGGGGATCCGGGAGCATCCCCGTGGGGCCAGCCGAGATCCTGGGATGCCATCTACAGGGATAACGCCGCTCAGCACCGGGGCCGGGCCCGGATCCCGGGAATGCGGGGCCGGGCACATCCCGGGAGCCCCGCGCCTGGCGCCGGGAGCGGCCCAGGGAAGGAGCTCTTTGGAAATCCCGAGCCTGGGGGGATGGATGCGGAGCCAGAGGGGATGGATGTGGAGCTCTCCTGGGAATCCCGACCTCCAGCTGCTCCAGAGGTACCACCCGGGCATCCCTGGACACTGCCAAGGGCAGAAGAGGCTTTTCCTGGGACGTTTTTCAGGCTCGGCCTCTCCTTCCCTGAGCCGGGCTCGGTGCCGAGGAGCTTTCCCTGCTGCCGAGGTCGGGAGCGATTTCGTGCCGCCGCGTCCTTACCCCAAACACAAATCACGGCTCCCATTCCCGGTAATTGCCTCCCAATCCGGTTCTCTTTCCCTTTCAGGAGGAATCCCAGGAGGACAAAGGTGCTGGGGCGGTTTCTGACCCGCACAGGAGCCCTGGTGAGGTCGGAACTTCCCAGGAGTTCCCCAGCTCCAGGCTGGATTTCCAGCACACAACCCTGGGCCAGCTTTGCCTCCCATCCCGCTGGATTTGGTGGCCTTGGAGGTCTTCTCCAGCCTCGAAGATCTCTGGTCCCATAAATGCCCCTCTCAGGGGCTCTGGGAGCCCGCATGGAGCAGGAGTTCCTTGGGATACACCCGGAATTCCTGCCACGAACCTCCCCCATCCCAGACTGGGAGCCGGGGCTTCCCAAGGGCTGTGGATTCCCCGGCCCTGGAAGTGCCCAGGGCCAGGCTGGACAGGGCTTGGAGCGCCCTGGGATGGTGGGAGGCATCCGTGGCAACCCCATGGATCCCAATGGATCCCAAATCCTGTTGATCCCAATCTCATGGATCCCAATCCCATGGATCCCAATCCTGTGGATCCCAAACCCAGGGGTCTCAAACCCACGGATCCCAAACCCATGGATCCCAACCCCACCATCCCAGACCCCGTCCGGCCGTTCCAAGCTCCTCGTGTCCAGCAGCTCCTCGTGCCCACCCTGCCCGGGGGGACCCTGCTGCTCCTCATTCCAGCGGGATGAATCCCGAGAGTTTCCATGGCCTGGCCTTGCATCAGCAGCGGGAATTCCTCTGGGGCGCTTGGCCTGGAGCAGCGAATCCATCCCCGGTGTCACCCGAGCCCGGTGTCACCCGAGCCCGGTCACATCCCGGCTCACCCAAACCCCTGTGGCCGGTCCAGCCCCGCACCAGTGCGGGAGCAGCGCGGGCGATGGGAGGCACTGGTTTGGCTGGGATGGCTCCGGTGAGCACCGGGCTGGCCAGGAATCCCAGGAACCTCCAGCTGCGAGCCTCATTCCCTGGAAGTGACCCGGAGAGGGTCGGGTCTCCCCCCAGCCCCCGTTTTGGGGTCTCTCCTGCAGCTCCCTGGGAGGGCCGGGCAGGGCCCGGCTCGGAGCATTCCAGATCCGCCGCATTCCAGAGGTGCCCTGTGAAGTGGGAATGCCCCGGGCCAGGCCGCTCCTCAATCCCGAGGTGCCAGAGCGCTGTGGGTTGGGAGAACCTTGGAAAAACAGGTCGGGGCTGCCCGGACGGGGTTGGGAAAGAGGGGAGGGGAGCAGGGGGACCCGGGGTGTCACCTCCGCTCCCGAGTGTCACCTCCGCTCCCGGCAGGGCAGGGCTGGGATGAACCCAGGGATTCGGGAGCCTTCCCCACGCGGGGAATGTTGTTCTCCCCGGCGCCCCCGCTCCAGAGGGACTCCGGGAAGTCACGGGAGGTTTTCCAGGTTGTGTTGCCTGGAGCTGAATCCCCGAGGGGCGGAACGTGCCACGACTTCCTGGCGCTGAGTGGAGCTCCGGGAGCTCCTCGGTCCCGGCTCCGCGGCGTGGGAAGAGCCAGGGAGCACCAGCATTCCCGGATTTTCCTTTGTCCGGGCAGCCCATCCAGGGCGGGATAAAATCCTGGCGGGAGCTTTTCCATGAGCTCACCCTGGATCAGCGCTCGCTGGGTGACCTCATTCCCGTGGCTCCGACACCACGAATCCTGGAATCACAGCACGGATCAGACCCTAAACTCCATCCAGGCCCAGCCCCGTGGCCCAGGCGAGGACAGCTCCCAGCCCGGGCCGTTCCCAGCCCAGCTCCCGGGACTGGGATCACACACGGAGCTCACTGGTGCTGCTGGTGGCTCACCCAGGAATGTCTCGGGAAGCCGAGGCCTCCTCCGGGATGTCTCCGTGCCCACGAGGAAGGAAGCGGAGGGGGATAAATCACCTCCTTATCGGCAATCCGGATCTGCGCAGGGATCCGAGCCCGCAGCTTTTCCTGCCAGCTCCGCGCTGGGGAGGCGGGCACGGCCCGGCCCGTGCACGGAGCGCAATTAGCGCCGGCTGTTAATGAGGGTTCAACCCGCAGCCGGCAGGGAATTGGCCCTGGCTCCTCTCCCCTTGGAACTGTTTGCTCAGGCACCATCCTGCTCCCAGCCAGGCCACCTATGGAGCGCTCCAGCGGGAAGGAAAACACCGCTCCAGACTGCGCCGGCACCTCCTGGAGCCCTTATCTCCTCCCTGGAGCCCTTATCTCACCCGGCAGCGCCGCTTCCCCACGGATCTCCCTCCAACCCCCGGCACTCCGCGGGCGTTGGCTCTGGAAACGGCACCGCGGGATCGTGGAAAACATCGTGGAAAACATCGTGGAAAACATCCCTGAGCTCACTCCGGGCTCTGCTTCCCACCCAGATCCCCTTCCTTGGCTGCCAGGCTGGGACAAGCAGGCCCGGAGCAGGGAATAAACGCCGGGAGAGCATTTCCCGGCCCTGCCGCTGCCACCCGCGCTGTCCCTGACTGTGTCACCTCGCCCTGGTGGCACTTCTGGGCTTCCCAGAGCCCCTTGGGAGCCTGTGGATGAGGGGCGACTTCCAGGCTGGGAAAACCCTGCCAGGGCTTGGCGGGAGGAGCTGGAATTCCGGACGAGCTCCATCCTCTCCTTCCCGCTCCCCGGCGCCTTTGGGACAGCAACAGCTCCCAAAATTCTGTTTTCCCCCCCCATCTCCCGCCCTCGCTGCGTCTCCCATGGAGAAATCCCAGGGATGGAGGCCAGGGAAGCGTTGGAGGGTGGAGAGGGGAATGTCAGAATCCCAGGAGGAGCTGGGATGGGGCGGGATCCAGGCCCAGCTTTGGGGCAGCCGGGGTTGATCCCCGTCCTGCTCCTCAGCCCCACCGGCGAGGAGAGGACCTTTTCCACACCTCAGCCCGAATTCCGGCTCCCCGGGCCCGATCAAACGGGATCCCAGGATGTTCCCTGGCCGGGGGCTAAGCTTGGGAAGGTGTTTCCTGCCCTGCCTCCGCTCCCCGCGATGAGGAGGAGTTCAAAGCCCTCCTTTGTGTGCGGAGCCCTTTGAACCCGGCCGGGGCCCCGCGCTGGGATCGCGATTTGCGGTTCCAGCCCAGCCCCGGCAGGGAAAGGAGCCCTTGGGAGCATTCCCTGGGATCGGAGCTGGCCCTGGAATGCTGCTCCGGGCCTCAGTTTCCCTCTGGATCTGCCGTGTGGGGCTGGAGCATCCCCGAGGCCTCTCTGGGTGGAGATTGGGCCCTGTTCCCGTCCCAGGGCTCATTCCCTGCTTTAAACACGGAGATTCCACGATTTTTATGGTGCTGTGCCCCCCTGCCGGGCTCGGGATGTGCCCGGAGCTCCTGTCCTGGAGGAAATCCCGGAATGATCCCACCAGAGGGATTTTTTTTTTCCTGTCTCGAGAGCTCCCCAACCCAAACACGCCCAGGGGTCCGGGGAGAAAGGGGGATTTTCCTGATTTCCTGAAGGGAACATTCCAGAGGGATGGTTTGATCCCAGAAATCCAAGAAAAACGATATCCCTGAGTATCCCAAACCCCGGGATGGCGTCCCTGCCTCCTGCCCTGGCCGAGGCCTCCGCTCCCAGGGCGAGATCCAGGCAGAGAATTCCCGTCCTCCCCATCGTGGGCTTGTTCCCTGTTCTGTCATTCCATGAAATCCCTCGGAGCAAAGTCCTTATCGGAGTTTTCCTGGCAGCTCCCAGGATTCCCTGCCGGGGACAGAGACACCAAACCTGCTCTGGGGTTTTGGGAACCCCGTCCTCGCTCCCTGAAGGATCCCAACCATCCCTGCTGCTGGGGCTGGGAAAAATCCCCCCGAGCCTGGACGTGATCCCGGAGAGGATCCCGGGTGTGTCCCGGGCACTTCTCCCAGCCCGGCGGGATTTATTGGGATTTATCGCCCCCTCCCCTTCCCCCCTCCCGAGGTCAAACTGGGTCAGGAATTTTTCCGAGAGGTGATTCCCGGAGCCTCCTGCTGCCGTGGGAAAGGCTGGAGCGGCTTTGCTGCTTCCAGTGAGGAAAATCGCGGCTGGAGCTGCCTCCTGATGCTGCCGCCGCAGCGAACCCGAGGTGGATGGAAAACAGGGAGCCCGGGGCGGTGGGAATCGCACGAGGAGAGGACACAAAAAGCTGCTCCCAAATCCCACAGAGAGGCCGCGCATCCCTCGGAGCTGGAGCAGGGAAGAATCCCGGAGCTCTGGAAAGGGTTAATCCCAGCCAGGTGAGTCCTTTCCAAGCCGGGCTCGTCCCATCCCGACCGCAGCCTCCAAACCGTGCCGGAAAAGCTCCGTGCGCTGCAAAGTCAGACTTGTTCCCGAGCAGCGGCGTGCCCGGAGCGGCTCCAGTGTCACCTGTCAGTGCCGGGGACGCCTCCAGGGATGTGGGATCGAGTTACGGGAGAGGAACCGCCGCTGGAATTGGCCGCAGCTCCCGGCCCGCCGCATTCCAGCTAAAAAAAGGCGCCGGGCTTTGATCTCCCGCTCCGTCTGCGCCGCACGGAGCCGGCGGGAGGGGCTGGAGCTGACGATTCCCTGCGCCAGCCTCCTTCCAGGGCCGGGAATCAAAGGCGAGGAGGGGGCGGGCACGGCGGGATGAAAGCGGAGCCGGAGCCTGGCACGGGGGAAGATCCCACAAGGAGCCGGTGCCCGGCTCCTCTCGGGCAGGGAAGGCTCCAGGAGCCCGGGCCGGGCTGCGGGAAGGGAATGGGAATGAGCCTGGAGATGTTTCTCCGCTGCCCGGCTTTGAACGGCGGCCAGGACGGCTGGAAAACAGCGCGTCCATGGCTTGGGAACGGGCGGTGGATATTCCACGGCTTGGGAATGAGCTGGGGATTGTCCACGGCTTGGGAATGATCTGTGGATAGTTCCTGGCTTGGGAACGAGCTGTGGATCATCCACGGCTTGGGAATGAGCTGTGGCTATTCCACAGTTTGGGAATGAGCTGTGGATATTCCGTGGTTTGGGAATGAGGTGTGGATCATCCCCGGTGCGGCCCCGCCGTTACACCGGGATGGGCTCCGAGAGGGAATTCGGCTCCCGGGAGCCTCGCGTGGAGCCGGGGAGGGAACGGCTCCAGGCAGGAACCTCCTCCCGGGGGCATTCCCGTGCCAAAAGGGGCAAATCCGGGTCAGGGCTCTGCCGCCGGTGCTGTTCCCTAAAGCGGCGATGCTCCGGATGCGGGGAACAGCTGGAGCGCGGGGATGGGGCTGGGTGGGATTTCCCGGCTCCCTCCCGGGCTTGCTGCACCGCCCTGGGCAAACCCATTCGCCCCTCTGTGCTTCGTTTGCGCAGCTCCCGCACCCCGGGGTCCGCCCCGGTTTCTCTGGGATCACCCCCCCCTTTGCGGTGCCCCGCTCTCATTCCTAAACCCCGATTTCCACAAAACTCCCGATTTCCACAAAACTCCCGATTCGTGCAGCTGATGAGGCGGAGAATCCGATTCCAAGCCCCCGGGGGCTGAGCTGTGGCTTCCCTGAGCTTCCCTGGCTGGAGGGGGAGCGGCTCCAGCGGCGGATGAACCATCCCGGGATTTGGGACGCGCGGAGGGGCCCTGGGCTCATTCCAAGCCCCGCTGCCGCTCTCCCGAGCCTGCTCCTACCTGCAGACGGGAGCGGGCACGGGGAGCGGAGCCAGCCCCGGATTCCTTGGAATGCTGCCGCGGGATCCTGGGTGACGCCGCTCGCGCCGTGGGTGGCGGAGCCCCAGAACCCCCCCCGCCCCCCCGAGGGGCAGGAGGTGCTCAGGAGGTGCCACTGCTCCCCCCCGGCCCAAATCCCGGGATTTGGGATGGTCGAGTCCAGCTTTGCACATCCCGACACTTCCGTGGTGCTGGAACCCGAGACATTCCCGCTCCTCCAACGTTCCCTGAGGGATTTCACAATTCTTGGGAAAGCTGAGAGCGTCCCCTGCTCCCGACCAAGCCCCCGGTGGGCACAGGGTTAAACTGGGGGCTGGGGAGAGCTCCGAGGGGGTGGCAGCGACCCCACAGCCGCTCCCAGCTCCGTTCCCACCCTCCCGGGCCCGGGGCGAGGCTCCTCCCGCAGCTGCTCCCGCAGACCTGCAGGCACCTCTGGAAACCGCAGCGCGGGGTCCAAACAAACACCGGGGCGTCTCCGCCGCCGCTCCCCGGATCCCCGCGGGCTCCCGGCTCCCGCCGCTGCCGGGGCGCTGCCGGGGCTGGGGCCGGAGCTGCGGATGGAGCCGGGAACCCGCGGGGACAGCGCTGGGAGCGGCGCGGGGGGACTGGGGAGAGACGGGTTGGGATGGATCCCCGTGGGATAAAGGGTTGGGATGGATCCCTGCGGGACTGGGATTGGGATGGATTCCCAACGGGGTGGATCCCTGCAGGATAAAGGGTTGGGATGGATTCCCAATGGGATGGATCCCTGCAGGACGGGGATACTGGGATGGATCCCTGCAGGATAAAGGATTGGGATGGTTTCCAAATGGGATTGATCCCTGTAGAATTGGGATGGATCCCTGCAGGATAAAGGAACTGGGATGGATCCCTGTGGGATCGGGATTGGGATGGGTTCCCAAAGGGAAGGATCCCTGCAGGACGGGGATGGATTCCCAAAGGGAGTCGGGAGCAAGGGGCGGCTGTGCTGTGGGAAGGGCTGGGTCCATGGAAAGGGATATTCCTGCTGGTTTTCCATCCTCAGCACTCCCCTGGCCCTGCCGTGGCTTTGTCCCAACCTCCGGCTCTGCCTCTCCTCCTCCCCTCCCGGTGCCCCCTGGAAGTGGGAATTCCTTCCCCAGGCTGTGGGAATGCCCCTCGTTCCCAGCGTGTCCCAGGAACCGAGTGACCAAAGCCGTGCTGGGAATAATTCCCGTCCCAGTAAAGCCCTGGGGACCCGCGGGGATTGAATCCCACAGGGATTGGATCCCGCAGGGATCGGATCCCACCGCGATTGGATCCCGCAGGGATCGGATCCCACCGCAATTGGATCCCGCAGGGATCGGTGCCGCCCGGGCGCCACGCAGGGAGCCCTGGAGAGCTCCGGTGCCACCTCTGTCACCGGTGCCACCCCGGGAGCTCCAGCAGGAGCAGGGATCTCGCTGGGATGGAGCTCCCGAGCTTTTCCCGAGCTTTGCCTAAGCATTTCCTTCCCTGGTGCCGTTTTCCAGAAGCTGCCGATTCCCATCCCGAACGTGAAACCCTGCGGGACTCCGCGGGCGCTTCCAGAGCCGCTGGAAGTCACTCCCCGACTCCCGAGGGCAGCTCCGGGTCCCTGGCGGGGCCCAGCGCGGGAGGAGAAAGCCGAAACCGGGGGAGTTGAGCCCAGTTTCGGGTTTTGGCACGGCGCGGGCGCTGCGGGGGATCCGGCCCCGAGGGAATCCGTCCTCTCCTCCGCGAGGGAATGGGAACGGCGGAGCCGATCCTGCAGCCCGCGCTGGAAGGGGAGAGGGATAGGAAGCGTTTATCCCGAAAAATCGGAGCAGCAAACATCGGGACCGGCTCCTGCTGCCGTCAGCCGTGGGCGAGCCCCGCCCGCTGCCAAGGAAAACGTGGATTGGGAAACTGAAGTGGGAATCTGGGGGGGTGACCCGGCTCTGGATCCCGCCCGGAAACCGGGATCCAGCTGCGGATCCAGCGGGAGTTAAACCAAGCCGGGCATCTCCCCATTTCCTCCGGGCGGGATTTCCTCCCGTCCCTTTCCCCCGAAGCGCTCGGAATCCAAAGGTCTGGGAGCTGCGGGGAAGGAAAACCCTCTGCAGCCACCGGCGCAGATTCCCTGGGGTGATCCCAACCTTTCCGTTCCCCTTTTCTCCAGCTCTGCATTCCCCGGCCGCGTTCGCCCCTCCCTGAGCGGGGGTCGGGGCAGTTCCAGCCCGACCCCGGCACCTCTTCCCAGAAAAGAAGGAATTTTCTCACTGGGAAGAAAAAGAAATGTTTCATTTTCGGTGTTTTGCTGGGAACGCGTCCAGACACGAGGAAAGGGGAAAAATAAAAAACCCAAACAACCCAAGCCTCAACATTCCCTGTTCCAGACCCGCTGGAAAAACAAAATTCATCCTTGGAAAGAGAGAGGAGGAAGCGCCTTGATCCCAGACTGGTCCCAGTCCCAAACTGGTTTTGCTCGAGCGCACACAGAGCCCACCCCGAGGGTTTCCCGGGGGAGGGAACCTCTGGAATCAGCGGTGGGAGATGGAATTCGACCCCCTGGCTTTGGACACCCTCGTCCCTGGAGGCTGGAAATTCCCCCTGCTCCGGGGGCAGCTCCGTGCTGGGACGGGGTCGTGGCAGCCACTGGGAGGAACTGGGACACACTGGGATCCGAACCCGCCCGTGGCCATTCCCAGGGATGGGATTCCTGGGAAAAGCAGGGAATTGGGATGGTCCAGCGCATCCCGCTGCCCCCAGGGCTGAGGAGCACGGGAGCAGAGTCCCTTCCCAGCCGACACAAACCTGGAGCGATTCCACCCGAATTCCCCCCGGCGGGAGGAAAAGGAGCTTCCAGCCAGGAGCTTTCCTGGCCCTGCCAGCCGCCCCCTCCTCCCCTGGATCTGCCCCAGGCCGGGCCGGGGCTGCAGAGCCGTGCCAGGAGCGGGATGAGCCTTCCCAAGCGGAACGCCGGGGGTTTGGGGTGAAAATCCACAGAATTGTGCTGCCTGAACCTTCCAAAATGCAACAAAACTCTGCGAGATGGGGGGACAGTGACAAACACCCAGGGACAATTCCAGGGGCCTTTCCTGCCTCCCATGGAACCAGGGAATGGCCTTGATAGCTCATTGATATCTGATGGATCATATCTGATAAATCACGTCTGATAAATTGTATCTCATATCTGATATCTCATGTATATCTCATCTATATCTGATAAATGATATCGGATGAATCATTTCTACCTCATTTACATCTCATTCGTACCCCGGATCTCGTTACAAACACTTCTTTAGCACCGACTCCACCTATTGGTTAAAACCAGCGAAAATTCCCAATTCCCACCCCAGGCTCTGGAAATGGGAACTGGGAGATCCGGGGCAGCTTAAAGGCCACGGTGCCAAAGCCCTGCCCGTGCTGGTGGTGTCCCTGTGTCCCTGTCCCTTTGTCCCTGTGTCACTGTCCCTGTGTCCTCTGTGTCCCTGTGTCCTNGTCCCTGTCCCTGTCTCATGTCCCCCCATCCCTGTCCCTCTATCCCTGTCCCTCTGTCCCTCTCCTCATGTCCTTCTGTCTCTGTCCCTCTGTCCCTGTGTCCATCTCCTCATGTCCTTTTCCCTCTGTCCCTCTGTCCCTGTATCCCTGTGTCCCTCTGTCCCTCTATCACTCTATCCCCGTGTCCCTGTGTCCCTGTGTCCCCGTGTCCCTGTGTCCCTGTGTCCTTCTGTCTCTGTGTCCCTGTGTCCTCATTTCCCTGTATCCCTGTATCCCTGTGTCCCTCTGTCCCCGTGTCCCCCTGTCCCTCTGTCCCTGTCCCAGCCCAGCCCGGCGCTGGCGGCTCCGCAGGCTCATCCCAGAGGGAATCGCGGTTTCCCGGCGGCCGCCGGGCCCTGCGATGGATCCGGAGCCGGGCTGAGCAGCGGGAGGATGAAAGGCTTTTCCTGGCCGGCTCCGTTCAAACCGGCGCCCCTTTCATGTCCCAGAGCCGTAACTGGAAGCAGCTGCGCTGGGAATTCTGCTCCAGAGGCGGCCCCCGGAGCCGACAGCGGGATGGGAGAGACGGGAGCGGGACGGGGACACGGCCCGGGGACGGGGACACGGCCCGGGGATGGGGACACGGCCCGGGGATGGGGCAGAGGCTCCGGGGATGGGGCGGAGGCTCCGGGATGGGGACACGGCCCGGGGATGGGGACACGGCCCGGGGACNTGGGGCGGAGGCTCCGGGACACTGCCCGGGGATGGGGACATGGCCCGGGGACGGGGACACTGCCCGGGGACGGTGACACTGCTCGGGGATGGGGACACGGCCCGGGGATGGGGACATGGCCCGGGGACGGGGACACGGCCCGGGGATGGGGCGGAGGCTCTGGGCTGCTCCAGGGGAGCTCCCCGGGCTGTCGGGATCCAGTCTGGGAGTGAGGGGCTGGCTCAGCCCGAGCGTTCCCGGCGGGAATGCAGAGGCAGCTCCGCATCCCAGAGCCAGGAGCCTCCGTGCTGCTTCTCCACCCCCGCATCCCAGGTTCCAAACCTGCTCCCGAGGGAACGGGAGTTATCCCACAGGCAGCTCCCACGGGTGACAGCAAATCCCGAGTTTTGTTCAGTGGGAAAACTCCAGCTTTTTTGCGAATAAAAAATAAAATTAAAAGGGGCTTGAAAAAAAGGATTTCAGGAAAGAGAAGCTCTAAACCAGGGGAATTCCCAAGAGAAGCTTTAAACCAGGAGAATTCCCATTCCCGGGGCAGCTCTGGGAACTGGGACAGCCCCAGCAGCACCTCCAGCATCAAATCCGGTTTTTTAGGGACAGCCAGCTGGGAATTCGACGCCAGCGGGACAGAACGAGGTGCACATCACCCCCTGCTCCCCCAAACCCCCCAGTTTTCCCGGTCTGGCCCAGCCCAGCTTCTCCCCATCCCTCCCACCGCGGGGAGCGCTGGCGGCACTGGGAGCACTGGGATCGCTGCGGTCGGGGCTGGCCCGGGGCTCGCTGCCAGCCCTGCCCAGCGGCTCCCGCCCCTCCCGGCCCTTTGGAAGCCGGGATTTGCTGCTTCCCGGAGCCGGCACCTTCCCCGGCTCATCCTGCGGGGGCTGCGGGCCCGGAACAGAGAGAGGAAGGGACACCAAAAATATCCCGTAATTACAGAGGAGCCCGGCTCGGCCCGGCCGGGGCAGCGGCAGCTCCAGGCTCTGCTCCCCTGGAACGGGCAGGGAGGAACATTTCGGGAAGGATCCTCGATGCCCTGAGCCCCAAAATCCCTGGAGGAGCTGCGGGGAATTCCTGGGGATGTCAGGGAAGGGAGAGAGCCCTGCAAGAGCTCTGGGCAGCCAAACCCCCCCGGCCTGGCCCGGGGTGTCCTGGGATGTCCTGGGGTGTCCTGGCCTGTCCTGGAGTGTCCTGGCCTGGCCTGGGATGTGCTTTTTTGGTGGAAAAAGCTCATCCTGAGGCCCTTTGTCTGCAAATTCCCGTTCCTTCCTTCTCCCACGAATCCAGGATGGAGCCCAGGAGCCGCAGCAGCGATTCCCCTGATCGGTTTGGGATGAGGATCCTGAGCTGTCCCAGCAAGGAACGCCCTGAGCCGTCAGGTTGGGATCTGGTCTGGCTGGGAGCATCCCCAGCGCCACCATCCATGGATCCATCCATGGATCCATCCATCCATCCATCCATCCATCCATCCATCCATCCATCCATCCATCCATCCATCCATCCATCCATCC
>VZTF01000984.1:39944-53572 GCA_013397755.1 Cnemophilus loriae | reverse complement strand
GCCTGGACTCGCAGGGAGCAGCAGCAGCTCCCGGTGAATCACCAGGAAAACTTCCTGATCCAGCCGGATCCGCAGGGAGAACTCCCCTGGAGAATCCCAGTCCGACCCCGGCCCTGCTCTGCCCGAACAGCGACGGGGGGTCTGTGCAGAGAAGCCTTTCCCAGATGATCACGGAACCGTGGAATGGTTCTGGGGATTGGGGTACTGGGATCCCACTCGGCATCACCTGTCCTGGTTTCTTTTGGGAACCTCCTCACCGGCAGAGCAGGTGACCCAAAAAAACGGGGAAAAAAAGAGTCCCTGACTTTGGACAAACCCCGGCCGTGGGTGCGTTATCCATCCTCATCCTCATCCTCATCCTCATCCTCATCCTCATCCTCATCCTCATCCTCATCCCAATCCCAGCCCAGCACCGGCAGCGGAGGAATTCCCTGTCCCAGCTGGGAGCAGGACCCAGAGCAGGGCGGGACGGTCGGGGCTCCCTCGGGGAAGGGGGATGAGCAGGACACAGCCCATGGAATGTTCTGGGCTGGCGGGGAAGCCCAGGGATCACCCCGGGACAGGGGAGGGGTCCCTGCCCCTCGCAGGGTGGCACTGGAGGGGCTTTGAGCTCCTTCCAACCCAGTCCAGGCTGGGATTCCACGATTCCCTGGTGATTCCTTGATCCTTCGCCAACACCCTGCAGAGCTGGGAATGGTTCAAACACCCCAGGACAGCTCGGGATTTGTCCCTCTCCCCGTGCCCTTCCCACATCCCCAGTATCCCTCTCTTTTCGCCCCGAAATCAGGGATAAATTCCCAAGTCAAAGCCGCCCCGAGCTCCCAGGAGTTTCCTGCGGGTCTGGCAGCGCCCTTGCCCTGGGAAGCAGCACCCTCTGCTGCCCTTCCCGGCACTCCAGGTCCTGCTGGAAAACCTCGGGAAGGTTTTCCCTCGCTGACATTTCCCCGGGGAGTTCGGCTCGAGGGGAACGCGCTGGAATTGCCCAAATCCCCGTTTTGCTGGGGTCCTGCTCCTTCCCCGCTGCTCCAAGGCCGGGCTGGGTCTCCAGAGGAGGGAGAAGCTTCCAGCTCCCAGTTCCCTGCTCAGGTCAGGGAAGGATGTTCCAGGTGTGCCAAAACTGGGAGAACTGGGGAGAGGAAAGGTGGGGAGGGGCTGGGATGGGTTGTGCAGAGGAAATGTGGATGCTCCATCCCTGGAAGCGTCCAAGGACGGGGCTTGGGACACCCTGGGATAGCGGAAGGTGTCCTGCCCACGGCAGGGGGTGGGAACGGCTGGGATTTCAGATCCCTTCATCCCAAACCATTCCACGATCCCAAAGCAGGCCCGAACTCAGGAATAGCCCAGCTCCCCAGTTCACCGGACACTGCAGGAAGGCGTCAGGTCCAGTTTGGCAGCTCCTGGGGGCCGAGCTCTCCCGCAGGAAAGCCGCAGGAGCCTTTGGGATCCGTGGTTTCCTGGGGATGTTTTCTTTTCCCTCTCCTGGCTCCCGTTCTCCTGCACCTCTGGCGGTTTCGGGGCTGCGTGGGCCGGGCCCGGGGAGGGCAGGAAAGGCCGAGGTAATTACAGGGAAGGATCCCAGAAATAGATCCCGCTCTTCCCTGGCCCGGGAGCCGCGCGGGGAGAGGCTGTTCCAGCTCTTTCCACGGTTTGGGACAGCAGAGGGGAGTGGCTCTGGTGGCACAGGGACTGTCCCCACGGATTGAGGCGAGCTCAGGGATCACAACAGGAACAGCTGAAGTCACCGCACGGATTTAGCTCCCGCTCCTTCCTGCTTCCCTCTGCTCCTCGCGGGAATGTCGGCCCCCGTTCCCACATCCTGCCCCGAACCATCCCAGCAAAAAGGGGAGAAGCCAGCGGGAATTCCAGCTGGGAGAAGGATCAGGAACCGCGGAGCAGCTCCTGGAAACTCAGGGAGAGCTCGGGGAATTTTCCTTGAGCAGCTTTCACCTCAGTGTGGGGGAAACTCTTCTTCGTGTCCGAGAACGGCCTCAGGTTGTGCCGGGTTTAGGTTGGATATTGGGAACAATTCCTCCATGGAAAGGGGGAAAACCCCATGTGGGGAGACCTCTTCTTGTCCCAAAACCAGCCTCAGGTTTTGCCGGGTTTAGGTTGGATATTGGGAACAATTCCTCCATGGAAAGGGGGAGAACTCCACGTCGGCAAAACTCTTCTCGTCCAAGAACGTCCTCAAGTTGTGCCAGGGGAGGTTTAGGGTGGACGTCAGGAAAAATTCCTTCATGGAAAAGGGGAAAACTCTTGTTACACCTGTCGCAGTCTCAGGTTGTCCCAGGGGAGGTTTAGGGTGGATACCAGGAAAAATCCCTTCATGGAAAGGGTTTAAAGCACTGGAACTGTCCAGGGCAGGATATTTGGGAAAGGCTCAACCCCGGGGCTGCTCCGGTCCCAATCCTACAAACCCCAGGCCCAGAGACGGGTTCCAGAGGAGCCCTTGGGACGCAGGGGAGCAGCTGCTCCTCCCTGGAGCTGCAGGGAAAGCACAGAGCCACGGCTGGAGCAGGGAACATGCTTTTATTGAGGAGTGGGTACAGGAGCAGCGCATCCCACCACGGACGGGAGCAGGGGGCAGGAGAACGGCTCCAGAGCCACTGCCTGGGAGATTCCTGGGAATCCGCGGCCGGGGACGAGCCGGGAGCAGGGGACAGCAGGAGCCAGTAATGCCCACGAGGTCCACGCCGAGCACGGAGGGGCTGGGGGGGGTTTGGTTCTCCAGGGAACCGGAGGAGCAGGAGGGAACTTTTCCAGTCAGGATGGGGCAGTGGTTAATGGGAACGGCTCCGGCCTTGCCAGGAGGGCTTCGTTTCACACCCTGGTCTGTGAGGAATCGCTGGGATCGGGGAGATCAGGGCTGGGATTGGGGAAATCAGGGCTGGGATAAAGGAAATCAGCGCTGGGATCGGGGAATCCAGCGCTGGGATCGGGGAAATCAGCGCTGGGATCAGGGAATCCCGCGCTGGGATCGGGGAATTCAGCCCTGGGATCACTGAAATCAGCCCTGCAATCAAGGAATTCAGCGCTGGGATCAGGGAATTCAGCCCTGGGATGCCGCCAGCCCCTTCCCAGGGCTGTCCCCTCCATCAGTGACTCTGGAGCCACCCAGGGACTGGTGGCACGAGGACAGTGGTTTCACTGGGAAGCCATTCCAGGGTATTTCTGCTGATGGGAGAGAGGAATCAAAGCTTTTTTCGCTCTGCCAGGGAATCCACCCCTCCCTGGAGCCCAGCAGCCCAACAACTCCTGGAATCGGTGCTGGGAGCTCCTGTGGCTCTTTGGAAAAGGCCAAAGTCTGGATTCCTTCTGCCTGAAGGGGACAAAACTCCAATAAAAAGGGACCCTGCAATTCCAGGAAGGCTGCTCTGGGAAAAACATCTCCAGGGGAATACACTCAGCAGGTTGTTTATGTACAGGAACTCAGCAATTCCACGAGATACACACCGGGAAAAACGGGAATTCTAATCCAGAGGTGCTTCCAGCAGGGCTGTGGTGGCCCCGGGAGGGGGGGACAGGAAGCCCCAGTGACTCCCCTCAGGTGCAGGAGGTGCAATTGTGGCTGTGCAACAGGAACTAAGTGAAGATCTGCTGGAAGAGGGGCACGTGATCCCACTAAAGCTACGTCAGACACGGAATGGGGCAGGAGCGGTTCCGAACGCCGACGTCGCTGCCACAGAGGAGCATTTCCAGACTTTGTCCAAGAGCCAGGAGTGACCCCAGGACTCAGGGAAGCTGCAGGAGGGACCGGGGCATGGAGCAGGACAGCAGGGACAGGGACAGGCCCAGCAACCAGAGCTTCCCGGGGCTCCCAGACACTTCCAGTCCTCGCGGCCTCACTGAGGCCGAAACATCCGAGTTCCTCAGAACTGTGGGGACACAGGGCCAGGCCAGGCCGGCCCGGGGGTGACCCGCCCTGGGGACACTGCGGCAGCCAACCACCACGGCACGACACAGACCCCCACAGCGCTTCTCTGCTGGGGACGCTGGCGGGGACACTTAGGTGCCCTTGGGAGGGGTCCACTTGAGGCAGCTGGGATCCATGGTCTTGTTGCTGTTGGACCTCTTGGCCTCCTTGGCAATCCACTCGTCGATCAGGTCCTGGGGGGAGCAGGGGAGGGGAAGTTAGAGGTGATCCCGGTGGGGGATCACCCACGGGACGGCACCGCAAAGGGGACGGTGGCTCGGCCATTAATGCCTCAAAGCAACGGCAAAATAACGGCAAAACAACAGCAAAAATAACAGCGAAGTTACACCAAAAATAACAGCAAAGTTACACCAAAAATAACACCAGAATAATACCAAAATAACAGCAAAGTAACACCGAAAATAACGCCAGAATAATACCAAAATAACAGCAAAAATAACTCCAAAACAACAGCAATGTTACGCCAAAGTAACAGCAAAAATGACACCAAAATGACACCAAAATGACACCAAAAATGACACCTCCTCCTCCACAGTTTTCCAGGAGCCCTTCAATCAAGCTCCACAAGAGCCCCAGGGAAGGGAAAAGGTTTGGCACATCTGGGGATTTATCAGGGAGGGAACAAGCAGGAGCCGGGCTGGATTCCGCCAATCCCGTTCACTGCGGGCCAGGGAGGTTTGGGTTGGATTTTAGGGAAAAGTTCTTCATCCAGAGGCTGGTGGGGCACTGGAGCAGGGAATGGGCAGGGCCCCGAGGCTGCCAGAGCTCCAGGGGTGTTTGGACAGCGCTCCCAGGGATGCCCAGGTGGGATTTTGGGGTGTCTGTGCTGGGACAGCGCTCCCAGGGGTGCCCAGGTGGGATTTTGGGGTGTCTGTGCTGGGACAGAGCTCCCAGGGGTGCCCAGGTGGGATTCTGGGGTGTCTGTGCTGGGACAGCGCTCCCAGGGGTGCCCAGGTGGGATTTTGGGGTGTCTGTGCCGGGTCAAGGCTGCCAGGGATGCCCAGGTGGGATTTTGGGGTGTCCTGCAGGGTCAGGAGAGCTCTACCCTGCCCTGCTGCAGAACGAGGTCGGATTCCCACATCCTATTTCAGGATCATTTTGGAGATGAGAACGAGCAGCTTGGGGAAACCCAAAGACCCCTTGATCCAGCAAGGAAAATGTGGAAACAAAAGGAGACCCCCCCCACCCCCTCCCAGGAACGGCCAGGCTCACCTGTCTCTTGAGGACCAGGTGTTTGCCCTTCCAGTACTTGAGCATCTGCAGGGCCTGCAGGGTGCTCACGATGTCCACGGGGTTCACGGCGGTCTCCTGGCTGATCTCTGCAAGGCACAGCCCGGCTCAGAACCCGGCCCGGAGCCCCTGGCACAGCCCCAAAGGCCCGGGGTGCCACCACCGGTTTGGTGTTAATTCCCTCAGGAATGTGGGGCAGGATGTTCCCTGCACAGCCAGGATGGCAAGGATTTGGGATCTGTGTCACAGGTCCTCTGGAGGAAGATCCCATCCTGCTTTTCCAGGGTACCTCGTATCCCCAGGAAACCCCACATCCTCCCAGGTGCCACCAACAGGGAAGCGCCACCAAAAGGAGGCCAAATATTCTCAATATTGGCTGCTAGAGCTGTATTTCCTGTTAAAATTCACATTCTAATCCACAGGTGGATGAGGATTTTTGCTGAATCTTTTTTAAATCGTGGGTTTTTTTTCAGGATGCAGCCAATTCACCCTCCCAAAACGCTGCAAACCAGCCCATCTTTGCTGGCGGCAGAAGCAGGAAGGAGCAGGGATATTAATGCGATTATAAATCCCATTATTAAATAAATCCCACGTGGTTGGAAATTATCCCACCCACGGGAACACCCCATCCAACCCACAAACACCGGGGTGGGTGAGGCAGGCCTGGGAGGCACAGGGACGTTCCCAAATCCGCCCCCAGCCCCCAGCCACACCTTTGATGGAGATCTCCTTGCCCTGGAAGTTGTGCAGGTAGCGCAGCAGAACTTCCTTCCAGTAGCTCCTGTAGCTGATCAGGCCCAGGTCAGACAGGGGACGTTCTGGGGAGCCAACTTTTTCTTCTACTTTCGACAGCAAATAGCCTTCAAAAAGATTTTTAAAAACCCCTATTTAAAACCACTCAGAAACGAGCCAGGATGGGAACTCCTCAAGCACCAGCAGCCAGGTGAGATCTCCCGGTGGAACTGGAGGAATTTTCCCCCTGGAATTTCCGTGCCCACTTACTGAAGTCAATGAGCATTTTGCCGTAGCCTTGTCTCATGTACTGGGGCATGGTCAGGATGCAGGACACGTTGTAGTTGAGGAAGGAATTCTTCTCCTGGGAACGAGAGCAGAGAGGAGGGAAAGAACTCAGAATTTTTATTTCTTTAACTGTTTTATTAGAAAAAAAAATCACGGTGATTAATATTTATTTTAATGTATTTTCCTCCACATTCCTTCCCAATTTCTTTCTCCCTAATGAAGGCACCACTCCACATCCCAGCAACAGCAATTCCTTGGAGCTCCTCAATTCCTTGGAGCAACTCCTTGGTTTTTGCTGGGAATGAGGAAAGATGGAGCAGCAATTCCTCAGCCAACACGACAATCCCTGCAGCTCAGCCTCGGACCTTTACCTGCTCCCAAAAGCAGCAAATCCTGACGCTGCAAAAGGGATTCAGTGCTGGTAAGGGGGGGCCCTAAACCCCACCTGAGCGAGGTGGGCGGCGGATGTTTGCCACTGACCTTGGAGAAATACCCGATCAGGTGGCAGCCAGTGTTGTCAGCCTCCGTCATGACGTAGAACAGGAAGGGCTCCACGTCGTAGTAAAGGGTTTTGTGGTCCAGGAAGAGCTTTGCCAGCAGACACAGGTTCTGACAGTAGATCTGGGGGCAGAAGGACAGACACGGATTCGGATGTCCCAAACGCGGGCAAAACCACGCGGGAAAGGACAAAAAAAATTCCGAATCGTCTCAGAAATGATGGGGAAACAGAGCAGCTGGGCCAGGAAACAATTCCATTGGGGATGGAGTCGGATAAGCCTGGATTCTGCCCCTCATCCCTCTGCTGGACACAGAGGCAGCTGCTGGAGCAGCACAGCAACAACCCCAAAGGAAAGGCAGCAAAACTCGTGCAGGAACAGACTCCAGCAGCCCTGCTGTGAGCAGGGGCGGCAGGGACACCCTGGCTCCCCACAGGGCCAGCAGGGCCACCCTGGCTCCCTGCAGGGGCAGCAGGGCCACCCTGGCTCCCCGCAGGGGCGGCAGGGCCACCCTGGCTCCCCGCAGGGCCGGCAGGGCCACCCTGGCTCCCCGCAGGGGCGGCAGGGCCACCCTGGCTCCCCGCAGGGGCGGCAGGGCCACCCTGGCTCCCCGCAGGGGCAGCGGGGCCTGGGGGTCCCAGCCTGGTCCCACTCACCTTGTTCTTCTTCCCGTCCACCTCGAACACGGAGATGGAGCCCTTGCGGTAGATCTCGTCCCCAGGCGGGTGCTTCCAGACACACTTGGCCTGTGACAGGGACACCGAACGGGGCTGTCACCGCTGATGGAGGGACAGGAACGGCCACGGAGGGACAGGGAACCGCGGCCTCGCCTCCCGCGGCAACCCGGCCACAGCAGCCGTGGTTTGGGACATTTTCACGCGCAGCGGGCTGAGCCCGGCCGGGCGTGGGGCGCCAGAGCAGAATTCCCAGTGGGAATGAGCCCCTCCCTGGTGCCAGAGCAGAATTCCCAGTGGGAACGAGCCCAGCACAATTCCCAGTGGGATGAGCCCTCCCAGGTGCCAGAGCAGAATTCCCAGTGGGAACGAGCCCAGCACAATTCCCAGTGGGATGAGCCCTCCCAGGTGCCACAGTAGAATTCCCAGTGGGAATTAGCCCAGCACAATTCCCAGTAGGATGAGCCCTCCCTGGTGCCAGGGCAGAACTCCCAGTGGGACAAGCCCCTTCCTGGTGCCAGAGCAGAATTCCCAGTGGGAATGAGCCCCTTCCCAGTGGGAACGAGCCCCTCCTCAGTGCCAGGGCAGAATTCCCAGTGGGAATAAGCCCAGCAGAACTCCCAGTAGGATGAGCCCTCCCTGGTGCCACAGCAGAATTCTCAGTGGGAATGAGCCCAGCACAATTCCCAGTGGGATGAGCCCCTCCCCGGTGCCACAGCACGGTTCCCAGCGGGATGAGCCCCCCTGGCCTCACCATGTGCCTGCGCAGGATGGTCTGGCTCTTCATGTACTTGAGGCAGAACTCGCACATGTAGAGGCGGCCGAGGCGCGCGTACTCCTCGGGGTAGGGCGAGTGGTACCACGTGTCCAGCTCATAGCGTCCGAACGCGATGGTCTTGATCATGTTGCTGCCCTCGGTGATCTGCCCCTGCAGCCTCAGCTTCTCCTGCCCCGGGGGGAAACGGAGGGTTGTCCAAAAAATTAATTAAAACCAGCAGAAGGAGGATTGGGATTTGTTCTCCTGGAGGAAATCCGTTTTGAGCCTTCTAAATTCATCTTGCCTGAAATTCTTACGGCTCCTCGGCCACTCCCTGTTCCCTTCCTGATCCACAGGCACAGGACACAAGTGGTGTGAGGAGTAGCTCAGGGTGTCTGTCCTGGAGAAAAGGCTCAGGGGAGACCTCATCATTCTCCACAACTCCTGACAGGAGCGGGCAGCCAGGGGAGCGCTCGGGCTCTGTCCCAGGGAGCAGCAGGACAGGAGGACACAGCCCCAAGCTGTGCCAGGGGAGGTTTAGGCTGGACACGAGGAGGAATTTCTTCCCAGAAAGAGGGACTGGGAATCGGAATGGGGCTGCCCAGGGAGGTGGTGGAGTCACTGTCCCCGGAGGTGTTTATGGAAAGCCTGGATGTGGCACTCGGTGACAAGGTGGTGTCAGGTCACGGGTGGCACTCGGTGACCTCAGAGGGCTCTTCCAGCCCAGTTCACTCTGTGGCTCCGTGACACAGCCCAAGGCTCTGCCCCAGGTACCCCGGCTGGCCCAGGAAAGCATCAAAGGATCGTTTGATCCCTCTCTGGAACGGGATGTGGCTTTGGGAAGCTCCTCCGGAGCTTCAGCAACACCAGGCTGTGAACTCAGTCACGGGTGACGGCCACGGTGGCTTTTGCTGTCACCAGCCCCCAGGCAGCCCTCGGCAGGGAAGCTGAAGCTGTCACTGTCCCCCTGGAGCAGGCCTGGAATGGCACCGCACATTCCTGAGCGCAGAGCTCAGCTCCAGCCGCACCTCCAGCCATCCCTGGGGATGACTGGCACTCACCCCCCACCCCGGGCTGACTGTGCCGGCCTGGAGCTGCTTCCCAGCTCCCCGTGCTGCCTCACAGGCCCCACAGACCCCGGGAAGGGCCCCGCTGCCGCCAGGGCTCTGCTGGGAACGCCTCGGGGCTGGGTCTCACCAGGTCCTCGGACGCGCGTGCCTGAGCCCTCCGGAACAGCTCCAGGTCGTACTCGCTGGTCAGGTTCTCCAGGAGAGGCTCCCTGGTGTTGCCATAGGTCTGCCTGTGCTCCTGGCAAACCAAGGGACAGGAGTTTGGCTGCTGAGCTGCTGGACCCTGCGGCTCTTCCAGCTGGGAATGCTGCAGGGTGACTGGGAGAGCCCAGTTCCGTGCCGGGGGCAATGAAAGGATAAAACTCCTGCTTTTACCATGTATTTCTCCTTCTGCTCCTTGCTCAGCCCCGAGTTCCTCTTCTTCCTGAGCTCGGCCACCTTCTCCTTGTATCGCAGCTGCCTCTCTGTGGGGGCCTGGAAGAAACCCGGGGTGGGTCCCTGAGAGGCTCCAGCCCCTCCAAACATTGCCCTTCACCGCCCACCCCAAGGAATTCCACCCTGGCTCCCATGCCACGAGGTCTGAACCAGACCCTCTGCTAATCACAGGGCGCTGCAGGTGCAGCACTGGAACGCAAAGCACGAAATTTTCCTTCCCACCACAGCCTGGGTGCCACAGGGACAGGGTGCACTCCTCGTGGAATGCTCCGTGCCGGGGAACAGCTCCCAGCTGACTCAGGGACTGGGAAATGTCATTCCTCTGGTTTGGTTAGTCACAGGGAGATTGCAGTTTACAGCTCTGCAGGAATTCCCTCGTCCTGCGCACCCAAGCACAGGGAAAGGATCATCCCGACAACGCAGCTCTGCTCTCCCTGCCTGCTCCAACCTCAGTCAAGGGATACGAGGAACTCCCTGCTGGAGCTGGCAGCTGGGCAGGGCCAGGGCTGCCCCAGCAGCGCCTCCGGGATGTGGAGAAAGGAGCCCAGGCTCCAGCCCCCGCGCTGGGAGCCGGGAGCTGAGGCTGTCCCCGCTCACCTGGTGCCTGGTGGCGTGCCTGTTGTTGTCATCCTGCCTGTGGGCCAACATCCGCTCCTCAATCTGCTTGTCCCGGCTCTGGGCTCGCACCTGGAGGCCAAAATTCACCTGTCAGGGCTGCAGCCACCTCCTGTCACCCTTCCAGGTGAGCGCTGGGAGCTGTAACTCCCAGCTCTGACACACAAATGCTGCTGTCTCACAGCCAAACACAGCAGCACTCACGTGCAAGCTCTGTTTTCCCTCACAGATTACAAGGCTTAGCATTTTATCCTAAAAATCCCAAAGGAGGAGAAATCAGAAGGTAAAAAAAAACATTTACCTTGCACTCATCTGCTGAGAGGTTGTGGTAGAGAGGGCAGCCCGAGATGGAGAAGTGGCGCTCGTGCTTCCCGGTCAGGTGTCCTGCAAGGGGTCAGGAAAACAACAAAACTCGTGACAAATGATCCCAAAGAGGTGGAAAACGTCTCCCAGATGGGCACATCCCTCACAGGAGCACGGTCAGGTCACTGACAGGAGGAATAGGAGGAAACTTCCTGGTTTAAAAAGGAAGGAAAATCTTTTCTCATGCTAAGCCAAAATAGCCAAGGATGGCTGGGCAATAATTTGGGACTAAAATCCTGTTTCTGGCCAAAACCAGTTCCCTACCTGGGAATTCTCCTCCCACACCTGTGCTCACCCTCCTGTCTGGTTTCTCATCCTGTCACCCCCCAAAACACCTCCAGGAATAACATCCCTGCATTTATGCTCCACATCCCTTCTCCAGACCCACTTCTTGACATCCCCGACCCTAATCCACCGCCTGTTTTTAGGCTGTAGCACCCAACCAAGCAGCAATAAAGCAGGAATCCCGTGGCAGGACTGCCAGGGCCATCGGGATGACCCCCGGAGCTGGGATTACCCAGGGAGTTGCAGCCAGGAGTGGGACACTTCATGTTGAAGTTGTAGCTCTCGTGGAAGCGGCGGCGCTTGGGCCGGTGGGAGAGGTCGCTGCCCGAGTCCTTCATGGACATGTCCTTGGCGATGCTCTCGTCGTGAGACACGTTGGGGCTCGAGATGTCGATGTCGGACTCCGAGGACGGCGCGTTGCCCGTGGGGGTGCGGGGCGGGGACTCGTCGTGATCCGCCGCGTTTTTGGTGTCTGCGGGAGGAGCAGAGGGGGCAGAGCTGCGGGGAAAGCTCCCAGAGCGCCTCAGGGAGCTCGGGGGCGCCCTCGGAGCAGGCGTTTCCCTGCCCCTCCAGGTACCTCTGTCTGAGAAATCCACGGCCTGCTCGGTCTCGGAGCCGGAGGAGCGCGTCTGTCGCAGCGGGTATTTCTTGGGCGTGACGGGGGCCGGCTGCTGCTGGCTGCGGGTCACCCTCCGCGTGGAGTACGCGGGCTCGTCCGGCCCGAACGCCGGCGGGTTCCGCACGGGGCTCGAGTCTGATCCGGCGGGAACGCACGGTTACGCCGTGGGGACACCGTGGGGACACCACAGGAACCACGGGGACACCCACGGGAACCGTGGGGACACCCAGAGGGACACCACAAGAACCACGGGGACACCACAGGAACCGTGGGGACACCCACAGGGACACCACAGGAACCATAGGGACACCGTAGGGACACCACAGGAACCGTGGGGACACCACAGGGACACCCCCAGGAACCGTGGGGACACCACCGTTACACCATGGGGACAACGCAGGGACACCACAAGAACCACGGGGACACCACAGGTACACCATGGGGACACCACAGGGCACCCACAGGAACCGTGGGGACACCACAGGTACACCATGGGGACACCACAGGGTCACCCACAGGACCCATGGTGACACCACCATTACACCACGGGGACACCACAGGAACCACGGGGACACCACGGGGACACCACGGGGACCCCATGGGGACCCTGGGGACACCACGGGGACCCCCCTGCCCCGCGCTGACCAACACCCTGTGGCTCTGTCCTGCCTCTGTCACCACGTTTTGGCCTTGCCCGATAAAATCTCGAGACACTTGGAGCAATTTGGAGTAACAGCAGCTTTCTCCAGGTTTAACAACTTAATTAACCCGTAATTACCACCCAGCTCCCATGCGGAGAAGCGAGGATCCCTCAGTTTAGATAAGAACCATCGGGGTTTAGATAAGAACCCATAACCCTTGGCAACAGCAGGATGGCTTCTGGCGTGGAGCTGCCTCTGGGATCCTGCGTGTGGGGCTGGAAGAGCCTTTCCCTGGTTTAAAGAGGAGCCTTTCCCTGGTTTAAAGAGGAGCCTTTTCCCAGTTTAAAGAGGAGCTTTTCCCCGGTTTAAGAAGGAGCCTTTCCCTGGTTTAAAGAGGAGCCTTTCCCTGGTTTAAGGAAGAACCATTCCTCAGTTTAAGGAAGAACCTTTCCCCGGTTTAAGGAAAAGCCTTTTCCTGGTTTAAAGAAAAGCCTTTTCCCTGATTTAAGAAAGAGCCTTTTCCTGGTTTAGAGAAAAGCCTCTTCCCTGGTTTAAGAAGGAGCCTTTTCCCACTTTAAGGAAAACCCTTTTCCTGGTTTAAAAAAGAGCCTTTCCCCGGTTGAAGGAAGAGCCTCTCCCCGGTTTAAAGCCCAGCCCTTACCCTGGGAGCTCTGGCTGAGCCTGGCCGAGGAGCGGGTGACGCGGGCGGATCTCCGGGAGGTGCCATCGCTCTCGGAGCTGTCCGTGTGCTCGGGATCCGTGGAGAAATCCGAGTCCTCCGTCCCATCCGAGCTGCTGCCCGCGTTCCTCTGCAACAGCACAGGCCACACGTCACCACAGAGCACTTTCATCTAAATATTGTACTTCTACTCTTAAAAAAAACACAAAGAAAGGAGTGAATATTCCACATTCCCCATGTCCTCCCAGACACTTCAGCTGCAAGGCTGCCCTGTGCGGGGTCGCGGGCTGGGGTTTATCCCAAGTCAGGGACTCTTTTTTCCTCCTCCTTTTTGTGTCTCCTGCTCTGCCAGTGAGGAGGTTCCCAAAAGAAGGCGGGACAGGTGATCCCACCTGGCCAGAGGGGTATTCCCCACCACAGAACGTCATTCCCGGTATGGAAACTGGAGGAATTACTGGGAATTATCCCAAAGTGGGGGGAGCAACCTGGATGTCGGAAGGGGGTTCTGGCATCACTCAACAATTGTTATTTTTTCTCCTTCCCCTTTCTCTTACCTTAATTATTTAACACTATTACAGTACTTTACCTCATTTCTCATTATTAAACCGTTCACACTCAAACCCACAAGCTTTATTTTTGCTTCCCTCTTTTCCACGCCTGTGCTTAATTTCCAGGTGCGGTTAAACCGTAACACCGTGAGGGGACACCGGGGGGTCCGGCGGTGCCGGCAGGTGCCGGTCGGGGCTGGGGGGCGGCTGCGGGCCCCGCGAGCGGGCAGGGCCGTGAGGGGGCGGCGATGGCGGCGGCCG
>VZTF01000984.1:27591-37979 GCA_013397755.1 Cnemophilus loriae | reverse complement strand
GCTGGGGTGGGGGACACCGGGGCTGGGGGCCCTGGAGAGGAGGGAGCGGGGGAGACCCGGGCAGCCGGACCCGGCTGGGTCGCGCCGCTCCTTCCCCGTGCCCCGGGCTCTGTCCCCGGTGTCACCGTTGCCTGTCCCCGGTGTCCGTCCCGCAGCACCCGGGGCCGCTACGGGGAGGGCGCGAAGCAGGAGAAGTTCAAGTACGCGCTGACCCTCGTGTTCATCCAGTGCGTGATCAACGCCGCCTTCGCCAAGCTCCGTAAGTGCGGGACCCCCGGGACCCCCGGGGCGGGGCCGGCCGGGCCCGGGGCCGCTCCCGAGCCGTCGCTGTCGCTGTCCCCGCAGTGATCCGGCTGGTGGACGCGGCGCGGCCGGACCGCACGCGGGGCTGGCTGTACGGAGCCTGCTCCCTGTCCTACCTGGGCGCGATGGTCTCCAGCAACTCCGCGCTGCAGTTCGTGAGTTACCCCACGCAGGTGGGTCCGAGGAGCCCCCCGGGGAGGGGGGACAGGGCGGGAGGGACACCGGGTGTGACATTGGATGTGACACCGGCTGTGACACCGACCCCCGCACTCGTTTTGCTGGGGTCGCTTTCGTGTCCCGGTCACTGCTGGGGGTGCAGGGAGGAGCTGAGAGAGCTCAGGAAAGGGAGAGAAATCCCCTAGAAACGGTGGGAATTTGTTAATTGGGAGGAAATTGGGGTAATCCCGCTCGAGGCGGGTGCTGAACTTTCTCTGCCGGGTGTCAGCCGCCCCCGGGGCGTGTTTGGTGTCTCCTTTTGGGATGCGGATCGTTAACACCCAGCTTCCCTTGCCAGGTCCTGGGCAAGTCCTGTAAGCCCATTCCAGGTAAGAGAATTCCCTGGGTTTTGTGTCTGTGTGGATTTCTCTGCCTCCAGCAGCCCCTCCCCTGTCACAGCCGCCTCAGCTCTGCCTCGGGCTGGGCTGGGTTCGGGTCCAGGGCAGGGTTTGGGATCAGTCTGTGACCTTCCTTCTCCCCAGCCGTGATTTGGGAATGACTTTGTGGGGTTTTAATTCCAGGGGGGGATTTGGGATCAGTCTGTGACCTTCCTTCTCCCCAGCCGTGATTTGGGAATGACTTTGTGGGGTTTAATTCCTGTGAGTGGATTCTGGGAGCAGTTTTTGACCTCCCTTCTCTGCAGTGCTGCTCCTGGGGGTGACTTTAGAGGGGTTTAACTTCCCTGGGGAGTTTTAGGGGCAGTTTTTGATGTCCCCTCTCCACAGTGACGCTGCTGGGGGTGACTTTAGAGGGGTTTAACTCCCCTGGGGGGTTTTAGGGGCAGTTTTTGACCCCCCCTTCTCCTCAGTGATGCTGCTGGGGGTGACCCTGCTGCGGAAGAGGTACCCCCCAGCCAAGTACCTGTGCGTGCTGCTCATCGTGGCGGGCGTGGCCCTGTTCCTCTACAAGCCCAAGAAGGGGGCAGGGGACACCGAGCACGTCTTTGGCTACGGGGAGCTGCTCCTGGTGAGTGCAGGGACCCCGCGGGGCCGGGTCTCGGGTGGGATTTACACCTGGGAGGAGCCTCAGGTGGGATTTACTCCTCACCTGGGTTTTCCTGACGCTGTCTGTCCGCTGTCTGTCCGTGCCCAGCTGCTGTCGCTGACCCTGGACGGGCTCACGGGGGTGGCCCAGGACCACATGAGGGCTCACTACCAGACAGGCTCCAACCACATGATGCTCAACGTCAACCTCTGGTCCACGCTGTTCCTGGGGGCAGGTGAGGAACCAGAAACGGATCCCAGGGGCAGGTGAGGAACCGGGGCTGGATCCAGGAGCGGCCACGCCCTGCCCTGGGCCAGCCCTGGGGCCGAAAATGGGCCTGGAGCACTTTGGAACTCGGTTTTGTTGAGGATTTTTTGTTTGTCTGCTCATGGCCCAGCCCCTGCCACCCCCTGGGCTGTCCCCTGGAGGTCCCAGAGCAGCTCCTGCTCCAGCTGGGAGCAGAAAGCGGAGCCCAGCAGGGCTGGGAGCAGCCTGGCACAGCGGGAGCTGCCCCTGCCCGTGGCACTGGGGGAGCTTTAAGGTCCCTTCCGGCCCAAGCCATTCCAAGATCAGGCAGCAGCACTCCTGATCAACTGCACGGCACTTTTTTGTTGGAATTTGATCCCAGTTAATGATCTTTCTTTCACTAATTAACCAGGAGGGCGATTGCTTCTCCTCCTGGTGTTTCCTCCTGTTGTTTCCGGAATTCACTCCCTGTTTTCGGGGGTTCGGAGCCCAGCCTGACCCCGCGTGGGCGGGGAATCCTCATCCAGGCTGTTTTGCAGGGATCCTGTTCACGGGGGAGCTCTGGGAGTTCCTGAGTTTCACGGAGCGTTATCCCAGCATCATCTCCAACATCCTCCTCTTCGGCCTCACCAGCGCCCTGGGCCAGGTCGGTGCCCTGGGCAGGGCCAGGGACGGGATTTCGGGTGGGGTTTCCTTCCCTGGGAGGGGCTGGGATGGAATTCCCGGAGAAGCCGTGGCTGCCCCATCCCCTGGGAACGTCGCAGGCCAGTCTGGAGCACCCTGGGATGGTGGGAGGTGTCCCTGGGTGAGCTTCAAGGCGCCTCCAGCCCATCCCAGCATTCCATAAACCCGCTTTAAGCCACGGATAATCAGGATTTGAAGGCAGATCCTTTGGGATTTCCCCCCCAGCTCCGTGTCCTGGCAGTGACAGGGGCTCTGTGTCTGTTGGGGCAGAGTTTCATCTTCATGACCGTGGTGTACTTCGGGCCCCTGACCTGCTCCATCATCACCACCACCCGCAAGTTCTTCACCATCCTGGCCTCCGTGGTGCTCTTCGCCAACCCCATCAGCCCCATGCAGTGGGTGGGCACCGTCCTGGTGTTCCTGGGTGAGTCTGGCAAGGAAATCCGTGGGATCCCTCCCCTGGGAGCTCCTCAAACCCACGGCAATGGGACAGGGACGCTCTGGAGGGAGGGTGGGACCAGCGGATCGACTCGGTTCTTTCCCCCCTCAGCTCATTGCGTGGGTAAATTTGGGGATATTCAGCTGATTTTTCCCAAAATTCCCATCTTCCTGCTGGTTTGAAGAGCACAAACCTCATGTTTTGTCTCCTCCCAGGCCTTGGACTCGATGCCAAATTCGGGAAGGGGGTGAAGAAGACGTCGCATTGAGGTTGATCGGGCGATCCCCGCAGCTGGAATGAACTTTTAATTTATTGTCTTGTACCTCAGAATCTGGTGTGGAACTGGACTCAGGACGGGGAATCAGAAGGAGACCGTGTGGAATTTATTTTTGGGTTTGGTTCGGTTTGGTTTTTTTTTAATTCTAAATCGTCTCTGAAATGTAATCCTTTCGTTTGAGGTGTAATTCAGCTTTTTTTGTGTGATCAGAGCTGCCCCTGGAGCCGAGCAGCAGCAGCAGATCCTTGCCTTAACAGGAAAACACAAATCCTTCCTATCTTTATTAAAGAAAACCGGACAATGGCCGCTTCTGCAGGACTTTCTGTGGGGATTTGGCTGATTTAGGGGGGGCCCAGCTCTGTTTTCCAGGGAGGGACAGGGATGATCCCAGTGCTGTGGGGTGATCCCAGGATTAAAGGCTTGTTGGAGGCACTCCCTTCCGATTGTGGGGTTTTCCAGAGGGTCGGAGCAGCCACTTGGGTTTTCTCCCACTGGGATGTGGGAAATCCTGGATCTGCCTCAGCCCAGCCCTGCCCTGGCTGCGCCAGTGAGAATTCCCCAAATCTGGGGCTGAACCTCTCTGGATGTCCCGGGACAGCTCCGGGGCTGAACCTCTCTGGATGTCCCGGGACAGCTCCGGGGCTGAACCTCTCTGGATCTCCCGGGACAGCTCCTCTCCCATCCCGTGAGATCCCCCAGGAGGCTCCAGGGCCATCCCAGGAGGGATTCCCAGAGCAGCTCCCATGCCTGCCAGGGTTCCTGACCCCGCCCTGAGCAGCCTTTGGGGTGTTCCTGCCCGGATCCAGCTGTCCCTCGGAATAAACCCCAAAAGAACCGGGCTGGGGTTTAAGGAATTTCCATCCTCTGCTGCTTTTTCCTGCTGGGAATGGCCGCTCCTCTCCAGGCACTTTGGCACAGGGAGGATTCTGTCCCGTGGGTTTTGGGCTTTGCTCCTTTTCCACAGCCAGAGGCGGGGCTGGGATTGGGGGGAGATGTCGAGAAACTCCTCCTGTCCCCGGAGAAGGGCCAGGGACGCACAAAGCGCTGCCAGGACTGCCAGGGGAGGGCAGAGGGATTCAATTCCTGCTGCCAAGGCCTGCTGGGTTTATTCCCAGCGGGAAGTGACCCAGGGAGCTCCATCCAGCCCAGGCCAGGGCTGGGAGCAGCCTGGGAGGGTGGGAGGTGTCCCGGGGTGGGACTGGGTGGCATTCAAGGTCCCTTCCAGCCTCAGCCATTCCGTGATTCCCGGTGTAAGCGCACCTGGGAGCAGCTCAGAATTCCCAAAGGACAAATCCCAGTGCCCGGGGTCTCCACAGCACCCTGGGCTTGAGTCCCAGGTTGGATCAGACCTTCTCCAGTTCGTGGGATGCAAATCCAGGTAAATCAAAGATTTTGGAGAGGTTTTTTCAGCCCTGGCAGCTCCCTCTGCCTGTGCAGCTTTGGGATAAGGGGCTCTTTCCCGGCAGGAATTTTGGAGCGAGGCTCTGGAATGTTCTGGGCCCGGCCTGGTCGGGCAGGACATTCCCTCAGGGAGTTCCTGGGGATTGCTGTCCCCGGCCAGGAGGGGAATTCGTGGAATTTGTCCCGGTGCCTCGGGCGGGTGCAGACCGCGAGGGCCGAGCCGAGCAGCTCCGAGCCGATCCCATTTTTCCTCTCTTGATTCTATTTTTGCCGGCTCCAGATCCCAAGCCGAGCCCACTCCGGCCTCAGTTACCGGCAGGGTGAACTCTGCTTCCAACCATTCCCAACAAACACCAGGAGAAACCCAACCAAAAGCAGCTCCCGTGCCAGCCCTGCTCGAGCCGTGCTGCTGGAGCCAAACCCAGCTGCAAATCCAGCTCTTCTCTAGTTTTTTCTCCATTTTTCTCTTGTTTAATCCTTCTTGGCCACCAGCAGATCCCCTCCGGAGCCGGGTTTGGAGCTGAAATCCTCCCCCTGCTCCTGCCAGGCAGCTCCGAGCTCAGCACCACCGCCGGCAGCTCGCGTGGAGAACATTCCCCGCTGGAATTGTGCCGGGAAGCTCCGGCAGCTTCTGGGGGATCAGAACCGCCGGGAGGGCCGGGAAGGTGAGGTTGGACGGCGGAGCTGAGCCCCGGCACCCGCGGCGGGGAATTTGGCAGCTCCGCTCCCTCTCCTTTCATCTTCCCTGCTTTCCCCAGCTCCTCCCGCAGCTCCAGCAGCAGATGGTTCAGGAAAGAAAAAAAAAAACCCCAAATGTTTGGAGAGAGAGGTGGAGGGGATTTGATTTTCGGATATTTTGTAGGGATGGAGATAATTCGCTAAGCGAGCGTTTTCTGGTCATGGGAGAGTAAAGATGGACAAGGAATTGTGGTTATTCCCTTGGAATATTCCTTTGGAATACCTCGGGGATGTTTTGGGGACAGCGAGGAAAGGTTTCCAGGCTGGTGAACGATTTGATGATTTCATGATTTGCCTCCCTGCAGGTTTGGTTTAATTGTCCTCACACGGAATCAAATATTGGGATTTTCCCTTTATAAAATCCCTGTTTGGAGCCGGCCCTGGGGCAGGAGCAGAGGCCTCTCCCCACGGCCAGCAGAAAACTCCGCTCCGAATACCCCAAAACCGGAATATTCCAAGCCAATAAACCCCTCATTTGTTAATTGGTTTTGTGGTGAGTGTGGGTGGGAAGAGAAAATCCTGGAATGGTTTGGGTTGGGAGGGACCCGGGCTGGAGGAATTCAGGCACTTCAGTGCACAAACTTTATCTTCTGCGGTTTGATAAATTTTGGGGGTTTTTATTTTCTGTGGTTTGATAAATTCCGAGATGTTTTTCCCCACTGTCCCTCTGACCTGAATCCCGTGATCCCTGAAAGCCACGGGGGTGAAAGCAGCTCCATCCCTCGGCAGCCGGACTCTGCTACCTGAGGACTGAAGGAATTCATTATTTTTTTTTTGAAGCCAGTAAATATTTCAGGAAGTGTGAGTTCCATAAATCCCAGGAACCCGTGGAGGATCCGGGATTTCATTTAATTCTCCCTAAACTGACCCGGTCCCAGGGAGGGATGACAGAATCCGGTGGGACAAGCGGCTCTGAGAATGCTGGGATGGGGGTTTGGAGCAGCAAGGGTTAAACCCTGATCCCTGCTGGAACTGGGGCAATAAAATTAATTAATTAACGCCAGTTAATATTAACCCTCAGGGTGTGGGGAGCGCAGGTTTAGAGCTCTCCTCTCCCCCAACCCCCAGCAAACCAAACTGAGCCTAAACTCTGGTTTAGTGCTGGACCCCAGGGCTGAGCAGAGGAAAATCCCAGGTTTGTGGAGGTTTAAAAATCCCGTTCCCAAGCTGCTCCCGAAGGTTCAGATGCACGTCGACCTCCTCCCTTCACAAACCACTTCCCTATTCCCCATTTTTGCCCTTCCCCGTCGTTTTTCAGCCCAGTTTCGATTTGTTCTCAGCTGACCCCTCACCCAGCCTCTCCCTCCCTGTCCTGCACAACTCCAGCCCCAAATTCCAGCTCTTTTGTCCCATTTTCCCCCTGGACCTGCAGAAGGAGGAACAGGAGCCCCAAACCCCTCTGGGCTCTGTTCCCACCCCCAGCTCTCCGCGAGGGAAAGCTGCTGTGCTCCCACGAGGACGAGCTGCAGCTTGTGGGGGAAATCAGCTTTGGGATAAATGTGGGGGACTTGGGGACAACGCTGTGGGCGCCCCCAGCCCGCAGGTGCCGAGGTTTGGGGAGAGGGAAACAATTCCGCAGCAGGACCGGGTTTTAATGAGCCCGGGATCAAAAGCAGCCTGGAAAACAAGAGCAGCCTCATCAGGAGCCGCTGCTAATGAGCACCACAGCCCCGCTCAGGGCTGGGGGAGCCGCTCGCCCACCGTTGTGCGTTCCAAAGGCTGAGTTCCTCCTCTCCTCCAAAATCAGCTTTGATGTGTCTCCAATCCAGGTAAAAATAGCAATCCGGCAGATCCCCTGCAATTAAAACCTCCGGGGCAGGGTTTTTTTAAAGCGGTGTTTGTTTTCCCCCAAACAAAAGCGGTTTTTAATCATAGCAGCAGGGACCGAGCGAAGGTTTCTTGAGGTGTTTCGGAGTCAGGGAGGGAAATTCGGGTGAGGAATGGGCAGAGCAGGGAGCTGTGAATGGTTTGAAAGGGGACTGTCCCAGCAAACCACGATCCCCGTGGGTTTGCTCTGAGTTTGAGGCTGGATTGCCGAGGTTTGGGATCTGGGTGCCTCCACCACAGAATTCCAGAGTGGGTTTGGGTTGGAGGGACCTCGAAGCTCATCCAGTTTCATCCAGGTGGCTCCAAGCCCTGCCCAGCCTGGCCTGGGACACTTCCAGGGATCCAGGGGCTGCCACAGCTTCCCTGGGAATTCCATCCCAGCCCCTTCCTGCCCTCCCAGGGAAGGAAAACCCACCCGGAGGAAAATTCTGGAACCTTCTGGATTCCTGCCTCGAGCCTGGAAGGAACCAATTTCCCAACTCTTTTCTAGACGTGTATAAAAGACATCAATATTTGATTTATTTTTGTAAAAGGCACAGATATTTCGTTTATACGCATAAATAAGCTGCTTAACCTCTCTCCACTTCAAGGATCCTCGAGGGTGGGGATATTTCCCTTCCCCTCCTGCCCCACCCTTGTAAATTCACAGGGGAGGGGAAGGGGAAGGAGAAGGGGAAGGGAAGGGGCAGTGCTGGGCACAGCCTCTCGCTCGGTGCTGCTGTTCCAGTCCGAAGCCCCCCTGGAGGAGAAGGGCTGCAGCATCCAGGCTCTTGGTTCCCCTTCCCTCAGCATTCCACGGTTCAGGGATTCCAGGATCCGGCAGCTCTGCCCGTCCTCAGAGCCCGTGTGGGCAGCGAGCGTCCCCGGGGGCGCGCTGAGGTGACAGAGCCGGGGCTGCTGTGACAGCACAAAATCTCCGGAGGGGCTGGGCTGGGCTGAGGGGGGAGCAGGAGAAATGCGAGGGATGGAAACGCCCGGGCACCAGGGGAAGAAAACGGATTCTTAATTGGCTGTAACCAAAAAATCACCGTTTGACAACTCAACCATCAAAAGCCTGTGACAGCCACGTTCCTTAATGACTTAAATTCAACACCAACCAAGCACATCCCCAAACCCAGCAATGGTTCCGTGACGATCTGCGGCTGTTCCTGGTGCTCTCCTGACGGGAAACGGGCTCCACAGGTGCCCCTGGCACGGGCAGAGGGGGAGCAGCACCTTGCGCTGGTTCCGTGAGCGCCGCACAAATTAAAGCCTCATTAAGTGTCCCCCGTGACTGAGCCGGGCTTTGTTCGGAGCAGGTTTGTTTGGGTTCGTAACAGAGCCGGCAAATCCTGGAAATAATGAAATAACTGCGGTTTCATCCTCTCCTGATAGGGGAGTTTAATTAGTGCTGCATTTTCAATAACTCTGATGCCGACGTGCCGCAGATCCTTCCCGGATAACGGGGATAATGATTGGAATCCTGTCCTGCAGCCCCTCGCCGAAGGCAGGGCTGCTCCATTTAATCACGGCGGAGAAACGCTGGCAGCTCTCCGCAGCTCAGCCTCTCCCTAATTACATTTCTGGAGTTTTAGTAAATTGAAAGGGAAAACGCAGGAACAAAATAATTAAACCCGAAGAGGAAGTGAATATTAAAAAGCAGCAGCTAGTTAAAATTCTCGCGCACAGCTCCTCTCGGAGCCGTGGGTTTAATCAGCTTCCCGTGGAAATCAAACGGAGAGGGGTGACACCTCCGAACCCGGGGGTACGGCAGCATTTGGCGTCCCTTGTCACAGGGAAATGCCACCTGTCTGGTGCCATCCAGGTGGGGGTTGTCCCCAGAGCTGGGAATTCAGAGCTCTCACTTCACGCACATCAAAATCCCCATCCGAATATGCAAGGTTCGAGCACCTGGAATTGTTTATTTATCACAGAACTGCATCCCAGACACAAAGAAGTGACAGCGATTCTCTTCTCCCAGCTGCCAAGAGGGACAGAGCTGAGCCTAAATAACTTTTGCAAAGGGAGGAGAGGTGAAATTCCACCTCCGTTTCCACAGGTGCCCAATTTAATTTTCCGCTTCCTGGGAACAAGGGAATTTTGATCAGGAGAACCTGAAAAAGAACTCGACTTCCCCACTGCAGAGTGACACTTGGCCAGTGCTGGATTAAAGGAGGATTTCTATTTGTTCTGGTTGCAGAGAAGCTGCCAGGGAGGAGGGGGGGATCTCTTTGTTGTCTGTAAAACTGGTGCTGTAATTTCCTGTGCTGCTTCAGCTCCGAGAGGAGAAATCCATCGCTAAAAATCCACAGCTTAGGTGGGACTGTAAAATGGGAACGGAAAGGGGATGAAAAGAGGTTTCCAGGAGAAATGTGTGGCCAGCAAGGGAACGCAAACACCAACCCCGCACCTCACAGAGCCATTTCTGCATCGGTGCAGCATCACCTGCTGCTCTGTCACCACGGGCAGCACTTGGGGACACCAAGGAATGCAGCAGGATCCAAGGAGCGCTCAGGACTCGGAGGAGACGCCAGGAAAACCTGGGACACTGCAGAGAACGTTCCCGATAATCCAGGAGCCAGCCGCGGGTGGATGTGGCAGCCCCCGGGCCAGGAGCAGCATTTCTCACCTGGGAGAAGGAGAGAGAAGACAAAAATATTTTGCATTTCTCATGTCAATAAGCGTGGCTGTGTTACGGAACCTGGGTGATTCAGTTATTGGGGTGATTTGTGTGTAATTGAGTTAATTCACCGTGAGGGAGGGAAGGCTCGCTCAAGATAAGCTTCTCTACAAACATTCAGGTAATTAAGGACTGGTAACAATGAAACTTTTGCTTCGCTGGTTACAAACCACTACAAAGTAGCAGAGAAGAGCCACGCCAACGGATTAATTGCTTCCTTTGCTGAAAATGTATAAATAAGTGGAAAAAGTTTTGTATCAGTGTGGGTGTGGAGCAACTGTGAGCCACACACAAGCCTGGGCCAAGAAGAAAGCAAGGCCTGACTCGATAACACTGAAAAACAGGGGTGGAGTCTTATTTTTCATGATGTTTTCGGAGGATTTTGGTAACACTTCCCCACAGAGCTGTGAGGGGGGACAGCACTCGCCATTCCCTCAGGCAGACAGGCCCTCATGGAGCCGTGAGGGAAGGGGAGATGGCTCCCGCCATTCCCTCAGACAGGTGTCCCCTCATGGAGCCGTGAGGGAAAAGGGCAATGGTACCCACCATTGCCTCAGCCAGGTGTCCCCTCATGGAGCCGTGAGGGAAGGGGAGATGGCTCCCGCCATTCCCTC
>VZTF01000984.1:12512-26356 GCA_013397755.1 Cnemophilus loriae | reverse complement strand
GAAAAGTTGGGGAAAAGCCTGGAGCGGGGATTCCTGGAGATCGCCAGGCTGGGGGAGAGGGGCCGTGGGGTGCCTGGAGCCGGCTGAGGAAACACGAGTGGGAGGAAGGGAAGCGGGCCGGAGTGGGAGCGCTGGGATGAGGAGCAGCATCAGGCGGTGAGGGGTGACAGGTTGTGGCCTGGCCGGGAGCGCATTCCCGAAGCCGGAGGGAAGTTGGGCTCGGTGGGAAGCGGAGCCGGGATCGCGGCTGCTGTTCCCCAGGCCGGTGTCGGGCCTGTGGTGCTGCTCGGAGGAAATGGTGCATCATCCTGCAGTGTGGAAAGGGAAATAATTCCCTTTCCCGGCGAGCTGGGGCCATCCTGGAGCGCTGCTGGTGCTGCTGCGAGCATCGTCCGGATTCATGGTGTTCTGAAGGGAAAACAGAGCGCCTGGAGTGGGAGATGGGATTGTCTGGGTCTGACAGGAGTTCTCAGAGGGGCAGGAAGATCTCAGGTGTGATGAGATCTGGTGTCAGTTCTCTCTAACTCAGCATTGCTGAATGTGTTTGTGTTGTGGTTCCAGAGCATCGTCCTGGCATAAGGAAAAGAAACGCTTTTCCCTGATTTCCTCTTTTTTTCCCCTTCGCCTTTGGAGTTCTGAGTGGTGGCTTGTTGTGAAGCCATGTGAGAGTCTGAAGAATGACACTTCCTTATGCTTTATAAAACAGAGCTCTAAACCCTAAATCATTGAAGTCAAACATCCACCTGATTTCTCTTTCAGTGACATTTTCCAACCAGCTGCCCAGAACGGTTTGGTGTCATTTTGTCCCTTGTTTTAGTGTGACCTGAAGAAAAAAAAACAGATTTTTTTTTTCCCTTTTTTGGGTGGGATTGAGCTCGGGACAGCCCAGCAGCAGAAGTGCTTGGAGGGTGTCGTTGTGTCCCTGCAGCAGCAGAGAACAGGAACACAGAGCTGTGCCCCTCAAGTGGAAACTGCTCCCACATCTGACAGCCTGATCCGCTGGAGCGGAGCTGCTGTTGTAAAACTACTCCTTTTCTCCCCAGAATCTCGGGGATTTGGGCACAGATCCAGGGCAGGGAGGGGGGTTAAAGTGAGGGCATCGCTGCCGGCCCAGCCCACACTGAAGTGCTTAAAAACCCATTGCTTCTTGTGCCGTCGGTACTCCAATTTCCTGCTGTTTTCCCGCGGAGGAGGCTCCGGTGCTGTCGGTACCCCTGATAAATGTTAAACCCGGTCAAGTGAGCAGCCTCCTGTCCCAGTTTGCACTGGGACAGCGTAGGGGGAGCTCCGGGGTTAATCTGGGAGCGCAGCTGAGCCTCTGTCGGGCAGGGACTGGGAGCTGAGCGTGTCCCCAGTGGGGTTTTTCTGGACACCAGTGGCAGGGACGTCGCAGCCTCACTCCTGGCGTTTCCCCGTGGGGTTTGCTGCTCATTCCTGGAGCACCTGGAGGTTCGGGATCGCCCCTTTCCCCAGCGTTATCCCCGCCGGGCCGGGCAGGGAGCTGGGAATGCTCCCGGTCCCCGTGCAAGCCGGAGCTGTCGCTGTGCCGTGGGAGCTCCACGCGTGGGAATTCCGTGGGAATTCTGTGGGATCCCTGCTCCCAGCCCGGCTCCGGCTGGATTTGCTGCACGGCTGGAGGATTATGTAAGATCCTGCTGATTCCTCCAGCCTCGCTCTGCTGGGGTTTGCCGCTCGGTGCGGAGAGGAAAGACGGCAAAAACCTGTCAGAAAATGGAGAAAGCCCAAAATAAACAAACGGGAACGGCCAAAAGCCTTTCGTTGAGAGAGCTGCTCCTGCGTTCTCAGCCCGGGAGCTGCTGCTGTGAGGTGTCTGTGCTTGGAGTCGAGAGCCCTGAAATAAAAACATGTGGCCGAGTCCAGAGCCAGCTGACAGGGCAGGAAACTGCTGTGGGGCTGAGGTGTTTGTACCCCCGAGGAGGCCGAGGAGCTGCTGGAGTTCAGGAGCTGATCTGGAAATAGATTGGATGATTTTTTTGTTGTTGTTTTCGTGGTTTTAAATGTCCTTTCACTGCTTGCTTTGGGAGGAAGGAGTTGAGTGGTAATCGAGTGTTGAGCTCTTCTCTCTGGCGAGCAGGGATGGGACCCCAGGGCTGTGTCAGGAGTGATTTGGGCAGGATTTTCAGCATTTGGGGTGGATTTTAGGGAAAAGCTCTTCCCCCAGAGGGTCTGGGGCACTGGGACAGCTCCCCAGGGAATGGGCACGTTCCCAAGGCTGCCAGAGCTGCTGGAGCTGCCAGAGACGGGATTTTGGGATGTGCTGTGCAGGGCCAGGAGCTGTGGGTGATCGCTGTGGGCTGTGCTGTTCCAGGGGAGGTTCTGGAAGTCTCTTTGCTGCCGTGCACGGCTGAGGAGGGGACAAAACACAGAGCAGGGATGAGCTGGAACTGGGCGAGGGGGCTGGGGCTGCCTGGGGTTTTCCCTCCACGTTTTTAGGGCTGGAAAGGCACCGAAGCACCGACTGGGGCCAGTGCTTGGGGAATTCTTGGGAATTCCGGTGTGTCCTGGGAGGGAGTTCTCTGGCTTGCGCTGCTGTGATCCGAGGTGTCGCGGGCCTCGCAGCTCCAGGGATTTTTAGACATCTGTAGAGTTTATAAAGTTTATTTTTAGACATCCGTAGAGTTTGTAAAGTTTATTTTTAGGCATCTGTAGGGTTCATAAAGTCAGGATCATGGCAGGGATTAAACATTCCCATCTGGAAGGTGCTGGTTTGGCCATGGATGCAGCAGAGCCCCGGAGGATCTGGTGGTTATGGAGAAAATGGGACTGAAATATTTATATGAAGACCTCAGTTCAGCTTTTCTCACCCGGTGCTGCAGATCCTTCTGGAAAGGTTCTGGTTCAGGATTTAATAATGGCTTTAGGCACAAACACGAGGTTTGAGTTGTGCATTTGAGGCTGGGTCTGGTGTCCTGCTGTGAATTAAACACAGCAACGCTGGGGCTTTGAAAATTGATCCAACTTGTGATAGCAGAAATCATTTTCCAGCAGCACAGAACGGCCTTGTGCACACCTGGGACAGAATTAAACCCAGCCAGAGTCCAGAGGTTAATCTGAAAATGGGCTAATTTTGAAGATTAGGAGCCTTGTGAGGTCGGCAACGTTGTTGGTGAAAATGCTCGGGAATGCTCAGGATATAAACATTCCGTTTGATGGCATTCAGGGACATTTTGGGTCGTGTCGGGTGAAATCCCTGCCCGCTCGTTTCGGGTCCCTTTGGGATGCAGGCCCCCCGTGGCACAGCTGGCCCAGCTGGCACAGCCCCGGCGGTGGCACCGGCCTGGCAGGGCCGGCAGAGCTGCGCCAGCCCGAGGAGAGGCTCTGAAAACGGGCGCTGGGTGTGCAGCCAGTCGGGCACAGCCCCAGAATCGATTCCAGCTCCTGCACGGGCAGCAGTGGGGCCTGGAGAGCGTCCCAGAGTTATTAGTGGGGCTCACACGGGGAGCTGGGCTTGCCTGGGGGCTTCCTCCTCTCCAAGGGCTCGGATTTCCCAAGGATAGAACCTCAAAAATCGGTGTAAATGTGAAAATCTCCTTGGGGCTGTGACCAGACTGAGACTGGAGCAGAGGAAAGCCGGGAGATTTTAGCAGGGAAAACTGGGAGCTGGACAGGCACGGGTTTGTTTGCAGGCCTGGGTCAGGAGAACCAGTCCTTTAAGAATTCGTGTCATTTTTGAAGGGTGGCTTTAATTCCTGCTCTGCCCACGTTGCTCCAGAAATGTGCAGCGAACCCGAAATCAGAGCAGAACTTTACAGAACAACTTTGCTTCGGCGGCAGTGAGGGCAGCGTTAATCCAGTTTTATTTCGCCAGCTTGGGTTTGAAAGGTGCTGAGGCCTCCCTTCACTTCACTTCGGCCAAACCATCCCTCCCAGCACCCCAAATCCATTTTTGTGGCCAGCACATCCTCCAGCAGCTCCTGGGACTCGGGGAGGGCTGGGCAGGGCCGGGGGTGCTGCCGGGGTTCAGATCGCGTGAAATGCCCCTCCGTGGTGCCGCCTGCACTTCCTCAGGGATTTTTTTCCCAGAATTTGCAGCAGGTTGTGCTCAGACCCTCCCTGTTTCCATGGGGTGGACTCTCGGAAGCTCTCTGGAATTCCCAGAAGGGTTTTTGCTGCATTTGAGGCACAGATATCCCAGGATTTCCTCTCCGGGGCTGTTCCCACTCCCGGAGTGCACAGGGTTGGAGAATCCCCAGGTTCTGCCGCTCCCGACCTCAGCTTCCAGCCAGGAACATCCCGGGGAACCCTCTGGGCTTTCCCAGGGATATTCTGGGGTTTCAACCAGCAGGTCTCCAGCTGGAGACCAGGGGGGGATCACTGCAGGTGAGTCCTGGCTGTATCCTGGGAATGCTCCTTGCTTTAGGTGGGTTCCAACCTCCCCGAGCCCAGGATAAAAGCCCCAGTGATCCTCAGCAGTGAATATTTACAGCCTGTGTGATTTAGGGGTGATTTATTTCTTCATTCAGAACCAAAATGAAAGCATTAATCCCAAAGCAGGGAGAAGGCAGCTCTTGGCTGCCCTGCTCTGGAGGTGTCACCGACGGGAACAGGCAGCCAGTGCCTCCGGCCCAGGCTTTGATTCCTGTTGATTAAAAACATATTAAATACAGAATATCTCAGCCACTACAACATTTTCTTCGCTCTTTGTCTTATTAATCCAATAATCCTGGTCTTGGACAGCTGGGATATTCAAATATGGGTGATGGGGAAGGCCATAGTTATTATTTTCAGAGTGTGATTAATGTGATTTTTTTATGTTAATGTAAAATAATTAAATTATGCCAGCAGACCTTATCAAAATCCGTGTGATATCCTTGATGGAAACACAGCCGAGGAGCTGGAGGAAGCTTGGAGGGGGAGGTTGGTTGGAATCTGATTCCCATCTCCTTCCTCCACCTCGTGCTGGTGCTGATAAGGGCAGGGAAAAGACTCACCAAAGTCACGTTGGAAGTGAAGGGCTCTTCCTGCCTGGAAAACGTTCCTGGTGGGATGGGCTGCACGCAGGAGTTGGTTCCAGTGTTGGGAGGTCCCGGGTCAGGGTATTTTTCAAAGGGAAGTTCTGGGCGCTGAACTCCAGTGCTGCCAACATTCGGGAGTTTTGAGATAATTATCGCATCACCTCTGTGGAAAATGGTTTTTCTGGGTAACTCCTCTCGTTTTTCATGGTGGGGCATTTCCAGGGGAAAAAGAAGGTCAATTCTGGATGTTCCAACTGAGCATTTTGGATTAGGACTGATCCATAGCCTTGGAATCGGGAGGAAACAGGGACTCGGCTGTGGGAGTGATCATCTGGAATTTGGATTTTGAGGAATCCGGGTTATCCCTGCTCCTCTCTCCCGAATGAGTTCCTTTGGCCTGGCGTTCCTGGTTCCAGCTCGTTCCTGTCATCCCTGCTCTGGCTGTGGGGATTTCCCGGCCCTTTCCCTCAGCACTGAAGGCTGGAACTCCGTGGGGTCACTCCCGGCTTGGTGGGGTCAGTCCTGGCTCTGTGGGGTCACTCCCGGTTCCGTGGGACCATTCCCAGCTCTGTGGGGTCACTCCCAGTGCCGTGGGGTCACTCCTGGATCCATGGGGTCGCTCCTGCCTCCGTGGGGTCACTCCTGCCTCCGTGGGGTCACTCCTGCCTCCGTGGGGCCATTTCAGGTTCCGTGGGGCCACTCCGAGCTCTGCGGGGTCACTCCGAGCTCCACGAGGTCACTCCCGGCTCGGTGGGGGCACTCCCGGCTCCATGGGGTCACTCCCGGCTCCATGAGGTCACTCCCGGCTCCATGGGGTCACTCCTCCTCCTTTCCCCACCCCATCCCTGCAGCTCTGCTCTCTCATTCCCTGCCCTTTTCCCTTTTCCCCTTTCCCGTTCCAAACCCGACCTTCCGCTGTCCTTCCCGAGGCTTTGAAGGCTGCAAGGGATGAAGGAGCTTTTCCTGCCTCATCCCTCGTTTTCCTGCTCCGATTCTCCCGTCCCGCCCCCTCTCCCTGCGCTGTTCCCGGGCACTCTTTGGTACTTCGCTGGCCCCGGCAGTGACCGCTCAGCTTTTGAAACACTCCATTAAAAATCTCCATCCTTCCCAGCCTCCCCTTCCCGTGAATAAACCTGGCTGGGAATGCAAATACCCGGGAATTTCTGAGGCGTTTCTGAGCAGGGAGTCGGTTTATCCTGAGAAGCAGAAAATGACAGATTTTTGGGCGAAACTCCGGGCATTTCGGGGTCTGTTCCAGGGTTCTTTGTTGAGTTTCTGTGCCCACCTGTGGCAGGTGAGGTCTGGGCTCTCCCAGGGAGGTTTCCTGGTGGAGGCAGAGCTGAGCTGTGGAACCAGGAGGGGATTTTGGCAGGACAGGGTGACGAGGGAACATTTCCTGTGCTTCCCCGGGCTGCTCTGGCTCTGCCCCTCGGATCGAATATCTCCATCTGGAAGTGCTTGGGAATGGGGTGAGAATCGCTCTGGTTCGAGCTGTGATTTTAGCTCTGTCCTGAGCCAGGAGTTTGTTATTTATAGCCAAGGAGTAGCAAACTCTCACTGGACACAGGAGGCCATAAAATAATATTTTGTGTTTTGTTTCCTGTGTTTTGATATTTCTGCCTGTGCCTCACGTGTGTCCCTGCCTCTCCCAAGCCGTGAGATCTGAATTATTTCCCAAATATTTTCCTCAAACCTCTGTGCCTGCAGTGCCCTTCCACCCACTCCAGTGCAGAGGTGCCAGCACAGCTGGGGAGGTGACACCTGGTGACACCCGAAGTGTCCTGAGCAGGCAAACCCCGCTGAGGGCAGGAATTTCCCTTTCCCTGGACTCAGCCTCTCCAATCTGTGGGATTTTGGGCCGTGCCAGAGCAGTGATCCCACGCTGGAGGTGGCAGGAGGGATCTCAGTGACCTTTGCTGGGCAGGGCCAGCTCAGGGTTTTCCTCGCAGGGAGTTTTTGGGGTGGAGGTTCCCCGTTTGTCCCCTCCCGAGCTGCTGCGGCGCCCCAGGGGTGTCCCTGGGACGGGGGTTTGGGGGCTCCCTGGGCAGCTCCAGCTCCCTTTGTGTTCACCTGCCCCAGAAAGCACCTGCAGAACACGGGGACACCCCGGGCTGGGAGTGTTTAACAGAAAATATAAAATTCCCTGTCAGGGAGAAGACCAGGAGCTGGTTGTGGCTGGAGGTTTCATTCCCAGGGATGTGTGGAGGGGCCACGGAGTCGCTCTTTCAGAGGATTCCAAAGTTATTTTAAGTTATTTTTTATGTCTTTTTTTAATCCATCCTTTTAATGCTTCTTAAAAAAAGCTGCATTTTCAGCCATCAGGATACCTTGCGTGGCAGTGAGTGAAAAGCTGTGAGTTAGAAACTAAACCACCAAAATTCACTGCAATTTGAACAACAAAATCCAGTTTCGTGGCCCGCTCTCATGGTTTATTTATTTATTCCGTGCGTTTCCTCCTGCTGAAGCCTTTCCATCCCAGACCATCTTGTTGCTCAGCGTGCTGACAGGTGGCCAATCCCAAACCCTCCCTGCTTCCCCTGGCTGCTGCTCCTGCTGCAGGAATCCGTGTCCCGGTTGTGCGTGTGGTGCTGCAGGACACAAAGCCGTGAGCAGAAGGCTCAGCCCGGCCTCTTCCCTCTGCCAGATCCCTCAGCCCTGGGCTCCGGGCTGGGCTTCGGGGTGGTTTGCGTTGGTGGAAATGTTTCGATGAAATGTTTCAGTGTAAAATCACATCTTGGAGGTGCTTGGAGGGGAGAGAGAAATTTGTGTCCAGGGAGATTGAACTCCTCGAGTTGGTTTGATTTGTCCTCAGCTCTGATGGTTTCTCTCTCTCTGTGCCCCCCAGGTGCAGCTCAGCTCCCCATTCCATGCTGGTTGTTGGTTCTGATGGTTTCTCACTCCCCCCAAGTGCAGCTGAGGTCCCCATTTCCATGCTGGTTGTTGATTTTGATGGTTTCTGTCTCTTTCTCTCCCCCCAGGTGAAGTTCAGCTCCATTTCCATGCTGGTTGTTGTTTCTGATGGTTTCTGTCTCTCTCTGTGCCCCCCAAGTGAAACTGCGCTCCCCATTTCCGTTCTGGTTGTTGATTTTGATGGTTTCTCTCTCTCTGTGGCCCCACGGGGTGAACCTCAGCTCCCCATTTCCATTCTGGTTGTTGATTTTGATGGCTTCTCTCCCCAAGTGAAGCTGAGCTCCCATTTCCATGCTGGTTGTTGACTTTGATGGTTTCTCTCTCCCCCAGTTGAAGCTGAGCTCCCATTTCCATGCTGGTTGTTGACTTTGATGGATTCTCTCTCCCCAGGTGCAGCCGAGCTCCGTTTCCTGCCGCCTGTGCCCCCCGCCCGATTCCAAGCTGGCGATGTCCAGGGTGCCGAGTCCCCCCCCTCCGGCAGAGATGTCCAGCGGGCCCGTGGCCGAGAGCTGGTGCTACACACAGGTCAGCCCAGCTGGGCACGGCTGCATTCCCGGGAATCCGGGGATTTGGGGTGGGGTTGGAGCCTGCTGGGTGTGTGGTTACACACAGGGGAGTTACACGGCAGTTACAGGGCAGTTACACACAGGGCAGTTACACACAGGAATCACACAGGGCAGTTCCACACAGGGCAGTTACACACAGCAATCACTGCAGTTACACACGGGGCAGTTACACACAGGAATTACGCAGGGCAGTTACACAAAGGGCAGTTACACACAGGGCAGTTACACGCAGCAATCAGTGCAGTTACACACAGAGCAGTTACACACACTGCAGTCACACCCAGGANGCAGTTACACACAGGAATTACACAGGGCAGTTAGTTACACACAGGGCGATTACACACTGGGCAGTTACACACAGCAATCACTGCAGTTACACACGGGGCAGTTACACACAGGAATTACGCAGGGCAGTTACACAAAGGGCAGTTACACACAGGGCAGTTACACGCAGCAATCAGTGCAGTTACACACAGAGCAGTTACACACACTGCAGTTACACGCAGGAGAGTTACACACAGCAATTACAACAGTCACACACATAGCAGTCACACAGCACTTACACAGCACTTAACCCAGTCCCACACTGCAGTTGCACAGCAGTTACACACAGGAGTTACAGCACTTACACAGCACTTACCCCAGTCCCACACTGCAGTTGCACAGCAGTTACACACAGGAGTTGCAGCAGTTACACAGCGGTTACACAGCACTTTCCCCAGCCCCACGCTGCAGCTGTCACCACACACTCAGCCGGTGTTCCTCGTGCCCGTGGCCGGGCCCTGCAGGAGCCCCTGGAGCCCCTGGAGCCCCCCGGTTCCCATTCCCAGCGTTCCAGGTGCCCCACTCGGAGCTGCGGGCTCGCAGTCTGTCCCTCGGGGGTGGCTGGGGCTGACCCTAAAGCTCCTGTTCTCTCCGTGCAGATCAAGGTGGTGAAGTTCTCCTACATGTGGACCATCAACAACTTCAGCTTCTGCCGGGAGGAGATGGGGGAGGTCATCAAGAGCTCGACCTTTTCCTCTGGAGCCAACGACAAACTCAAGTGGTGAGACCCGGGGAGAGAGGGGTTGATCCCAGCTGGGGGTGGGCTCTGGGGGCTGGGACGGAGGGAATCCTTCATCATCCTGCACAGGAAAGCCCTGATGCCTCGGCAGTGTTTGCACACAAACCAGTATTTACCTTCAAAACAGATTTACGTGACAAGTCCGGGTGAGGCCGTGAGGGTGCTCAGCCCATTTCACCCTCTCAGCTCCAGCCCCTCCACGGGGTTCAAAAGTGAATTTTTCCCTTTCTGTGAGTGGCAGCTTTTTGTGGCCCTGGAGAACACAGGGATGAGGGAAGTGCCAGTGTCCTCTCCCTGCTCCTGCCCAGAAGCTGCTGCCTCTTCAGGACGACCTCGTTTGGGGCCTTTTCCTTTCCTCTAAACCTTCCTTGTCTTCCCTGAGGCCTCCAGTCATTTCCAGTGACTCGGGGTGGACTTTGCTCAGAGCCTGTGTCCGCTCGGAGCCGTGCTCTGGTGCATCCATGGGCTCTGATTCCTGGTTTTACCCTGATGCTGAGTGGCTCAGAATTCCCCTTTCCGGCAGAAACGGTGGGAAAGCAGCCCCTGGATGAACTGGATCCGTGGGATGCAGGGTGTGCTCCCTCCTCGGGTGGCAGAGCTGTGCCTTCCTTGGCCTGCCTTTGTTCCTGTCACCTTTGTCCCCTCTGCTCTCAGCTCTCCCTGGAACATCTGGATCTGTGCGTTTGCGTCCCTGTGTGTGGGAGCTGTTCATTATCTGTCTGCTTTTTGTTCTTGGTAGATTCTGTGTCGAGTTTCAGGTCATGGAAGAGCCTCTTCCTGCCTTTTCTTCACACAGGAGGAGTTTTTCCTTTTAACCCTGGTATTTTTATTGGTTTTTTTAAGAACCACCACCCTTCCAGAAACCCCTTGTTCCTTGCAGTTGCCTCCTGTGGAATTTTATCAACCATTTCTCTGCGTTTGTTGCACTTCCTCAAACCCATTCCCTCCATTTTATTTCTTTCGCTTTCCTTTTGTGAGGATTGATATCCAGGGGGCTTCTCAGTGATTCCAGCCCTTCTCCCTGCTCTTTCCCCTGCAGATTTGTTGGGTTGCCCGTAATTCCTGGGTGTTTTTCTCGGTGTGGGGATGCAGCTGTGCCCCAGCTCTGCTCCTTCCACCCCGCTGTGGTTCCCTGGGGCTGCACAAATGTGAAAATCCCACAATTTAAAGGCATCCCTGAGCTGCCAGGCCCTGCTGCCCACGTTCCCAATCCTTTTCCAGGTGTTTGCGTGTGAACCCCAAGGGCCTGGATGAGGAGAGCAAGGATTACCTGTCCCTGTACCTGCTGCTGGTGAGCTGCCCCAAGAGCGAGGTCAGGGCCAAGTTCAAGTTCTCCATCCTCAACGCCAAGGGGGAGGAGACCAAGGCCATGGGTGAGTGAGACCCCTCTGGGGGTGAGTGAGACCCCTCTGCATGAGGGAAACCTGTCTGGGTGAGTGAGACCCCTCTGGGTGGCTGAAACCCCTTTGGGGTGAGGGGAAACCCCTCTGGGTGAGGCAAACCCCTCTTGGGGTGAGTGAGACCCCTCTGGGGGTGAGGCAAACCCCTCTGGGTGAGGGAAACCCTTCTGGGGGTGAGTGAGACCCCTCTGGGTGGATGAAACCCCTCCTGGGGTGAGGGAAACCCCTCCTGGGGTGAGTGAGACCCCTCTGGGTGAGGGAAACCCTTCTGGGTGGATGAAACCCCTCCTGGGGTGAGTGAGACCCTTCTGGGTGAGTGAGACCCCTCCGGGTGGATGAAACCCCTCTGGGGGTGAGTAAGACCCATCCTGGGGTGAGGGAAACCCCTCCTGGAGTGAGGGAAACCCCTCTGGGTGAGGGAAACTCCTCCTGGGGTGAGCTGGGCTGGGTTTGGCTTGGGCCTGGCCCTGGCCCCGGTTAAGCCAGGCCTATCCCGCAGAGAGCCAGCGCGCCTATCGCTTCGTGCAAGGCAAGGACTGGGGCTTCAAGAAGTTCATCAGGAGAGATTTCCTGCTGGACGAGGCCAACGGGCTCCTGCCAGATGACAAACTGACCCTGTTCTGCGAGGTGAGCCCTGCCCCCAGCCCCAAACAGCTGCCAGGCAGGGCTGGCCCTTCCCTCAGCCGGCTCTCACGGGGTCAGCAGCGCTGCTGGATGTTCTGACCCTGGGCCTTCACCGCTCTGCCTGTGCCTTTTTCCCTGCCTGATTCATCCCTTTGCTTTTTGGCTGCCTTCTGCTCGGCTTTTCCCTGGAACGATGATGGGAATTGGGCAGGTTTGATGAGCGTTTCGCCGGTGCTTTGGCGTTCCCATCCCTCTGTTTGTGCTCCTTGATTTGGGGCTGGCTTGGGATAATCACAGCCTGGCTCTGCCCTGCCTTGATTTGCCTGCTCCATAAAGGAGAGCTCCTCTTTATTCCCTTCAACGTGTCTGCACAGCCAGCAAAGAGAAAACCGTGAGAAAAGGGGATTTTTACAGTAATCACCATTTTCTGCTCATTGTGGTTGTGTTTTTCTACAACATCATTATTATTATTTCACTTGTGCTATTCCAGGCAGAGATGCAGCCACTTATTTCCAAACCCGGAGATTTAAGTTGAAAAACCTTAATGAGCAAATAGAAACTCTAATTTAGTGTCTTCAGAGCTTCTTCTGCCTCACTCCCATTGTCTTTTTAACTGCAAGCCCCCTCCTGGAGCTGTTTTTTTTGCCAGAAGAGAGCAGAACAAGTTGTTCTCTCCTTGCATCTCCTGCACTGTTTTTTTTTTTTTTTTCTGGAAATCTTTTCTTTTGCTGTGTTTTCTTTCAGGAATAAAAGGAGGGCTTCAAAGTCCTTTGACAGCTGGGATTTTTGGGGGGTTTTTGGTTTGTTTTTGGGGTGGGTTTTTTTTCGGTTTTTGGCCATCATCATCGTGCACATGTTTCAATGAACGAACATCTCGAGGGTGTTTAATCAGCAGCAGAAATTCTTAGGGATGGAGGGAGCCCTTCCTTGGACACAAAATGGGAGGAGAAAGGAGAGTCTGGCATGGCAGAAACAGATCCTTACCTCGTTTGGCATCCGAGGCTGGGATCTTTTTCCTCTCCTTTTCCCCTCTCCTTTTCCCCTCTCTTTTCCCCCCTCCTTTCCCTTCTCTCCCTCCCTGCTTCCCTTCTCCTTTCCCCATGGCACTTCCCTGGCTGTCCTTGCTCTCCCTTGGCCACTGGTCATTGACAGAACTGGGATTTACCTGGGGCTGCACAGCAAACCCGGGGAATGGCCTCACCTCAGCTCCCCTGCCAGTCCCCTCCGTCATTCCTGATTCCAGCAGGGCACAATTAATCACTGAGCTTTGCTAATTGGCCTCTGCTGCAGCTGTGATTTACCTGGGTTTAAGCACGGGGTTGGTGCTGCACAGGCTCCTAACGAGGCCCTTCCAGAGGAGATTCCTCACCTTCGGAGCAGGGGATTGGGAATCTGCCTCCTCCACCTCTCCCTCATTATCTGACATAAACTCAGTCTGGAGTGGGGTTTAATTGTGTTTTAGAACGTTGAGCTCTCCTGGAGGGAGAAGCAGGAGGACACGGAAGGGGTCAGGCGCTGCCCCTGTGGGGTCTGTGCGGGGCTCTGGGAGCTCTGTGGATCCCTCATTTCCCCTGGATTGGTGGCTGTTGCATTATTGATCGGGGAGGTTTCTCTGTGCTGATGGAAGGAGAAACTGGGTCAGGTGTGGTGTCTGGAAAAAATCGGGAAAGAGCAAAAATCCGATTCCACTTCCTTCGGAAACCTCCTCGTGAATTGCACGGACGTGCCGTCAGTGTGGGACTGGGAGGGAAATCTGCTGCTGGGGTTTGGGATTTGGGATGGACACCCCGGTGCAGGGATCTCTGAAAGGATCCTTTAAAAGCGGGGAATTTTTAACCCCATGGTGCCTGAACCGAGAGCTGCGGGGTTTGCCCTGCACCCCCTTCCCGTGCCCCGGAACAGAAGCCTCGCGCAGGGCCAGGAGCTGTGTTTGAGTGTCCCTTGTCCCCCAGGTGAGCGTGGTGCAGGACTCGGTGAACATCTCGGGCCAGAACACCATGAACATGGTGAAGGTGCCCGAGTGCCGCCTGGCCGACGAGCTGGGCGGGCTCTGGGAGAACTCGCGCTTCACCGACTGCTGCCTCTGCGTGGCCGGCCAGGAGTTCAAGGGCCACAAGGCCATCCTGGCAGGTGGGTGTGCCCGGGGATGGGCGGGATGGGGCCACAAGGCCATCCTGGCAGGTGGGTGTGCCCGGGGATGGGCGGGATGGGGCCACAAGGCCATCCTGGCAGGTGGGTGTGCCCGGGGATGGGCGGGATGGGGCCACAAGGCCATCCTGGCAGGTGGGTGTGCCCGGGGATGGGC
>VZTF01000984.1:0-12479 GCA_013397755.1 Cnemophilus loriae | reverse complement strand
AGAGAGAATAGGGGGAATAAGGGGGATGGGGGGATAGGGAGATGGAGGGGATGAGGGGGATGGGGTATTAGGGAATGGGGGGGATGGAGGGAGCTCAGAGCCCATCCGTGGCAGGGACACCTTCCACGATCCAGGTTGCTCCAAGCCCCGTCCAGCCTCAGACACTGCCAGGGATGGGGCAGCCACGGCTGCTCTGGGAATCCCAGCCCAGCCCCTCCCCACCCTCCCAGGGAGGAATTCCTTCCCAATCTCCCATCCATCCCTGCCCTCTGGCAGTGGGAAGCCATTCCCTGTGTCCTGTCACCAGTCCCTTGTCCAGGGTCCCTGTCCAGTTCTCCTGGACCCCCCAGTACCAAGTGCAGCTCCTGGCTATGGACCAACCTATCCAGAGTGTTCCAGAAAATCACCTTTAACTCTGTCCAGTCCATGGAATCTTGGAATGGTTTGGGTTGGAAGGGACTGGATCCCACCCAGTGCCACCCCAGCCATGGGCAGGGACCCCTCCCATATCCCAGGGTGCTCCCAGCCCCATCCAGCCTGGCCTGGGACACTTCCAGGCAGTTCCTGGCAGGATGGGAGATGGGAGCAGCCTGGTGGGAAGTGCAGGGAGCTGGGGAGGTGCTGGCAGCAGCACCCAGCCCTTCCCAGAGGATCCAGCATTCCCAACGTGTCCTGTTCCCTCCCCAGCGCGCTCCCCGGTGTTCAGCGCCATGTTCGAGCACGAGATGGAGGAGAGCAAAAAGGTGAGGCCTGAGGGAGGGAATCTTCCTGCGGGGAATGCTCCTGCTCAGGTGATCCCTGTGGCACCTGGAGCTGCTCCTCTCACACGGGGGAAGCAGCTCTCTGCTCCTCAGGGGAGGAGGAAAAGGGATCCGGGATCAGCTGTCCCTCTGTTCCCTTGGCAAGGAGGCTGGGGGGGACAGGGAGAGGAGAGAATGTGGGATACGGCTTTGAGTTGTTCTTACTGCATCCACATCTTTCCCCCCCTCCTTTTCCCCCCTCCTTTTCCTGTTGTCCCCCTCCTTTCCCTCTCCTTTTTTCCGTTTTTTTCTGCAAGTTCAACTCCTCGTAACCAATTTCCCTCTGCCACCGAGGGGTTTTGGGGTGAAAGGAGCCCTTTTTTTGGGGGTAAAAGGAGCCTTGGCAGACCCCAAAAAGCTCCATTTTGCCGTTGCAGAACCGGGTGGAGATCAACGACGTGGAGCCCGAGGTTTTTAAGGAGATGATGTGTTTCATTTACACCGGCAAGGCCCCCAACCTGGACAAGATGGCTGATGACCTGCTGGCAGCTGCTGACAAGGTAAACTTGGGATTTAGGGATGTTGGGAATGCCCTGGGATTTCCTTTCCACACTTCTCCCGCAGCCCTGGGGTGGGCAGGTTCCTCGGATTGGGGCTTTCAGGGAAAACCTGGATGTGCTGGGAAACACCTGGACCATGAGGCTGACACGGAACACACCTGGAGCTGCACAGCTGGAGATCCATCAGGAATTTCTGGCTCCTCTGCTCATTTTTAAGCATTTTTGAAGCTCCCACAGGACTCTGCTGCTGATCTTCCCGTTCAACCATCAGGAATTTTTTGCTCTACCACTCGTTTTTAAGAATTTTTGTTGCTCCCAGAGGAGCCTGTTCAGCCTGATCCAAGCTGGGCTGAGGAGACAATTCCAGAGTGGACCCAGGGATGTTTTTCCACGTGGTTATTCCCAAATTCCCGGAGCAGTGCTGGGTCTGGACAAACAGTTCAGCTCCTGCCCTGCCTCCTGTCAGCCCTGGGGCTCTGGAAATCCAGGAGTGGGAAGTGCTGTTGGTTTTCCTGCTGCAGTGCCGGTCCCTGCTGTTCCTGGGAGCTGCTGGAATTCCCTGGGGCTCTGCTGGAATTCCCAGGACTTCTGTCCCCTCTCCTTTGCAGCCCCAGGGATGGGAGTGAGAGCTCTGTTAACCCCTGAAAATCCATAATTTTCAACCCAAACTATTTCCTTTTTTTTTCTTCTTTTTTTTTTCCTTAAAAGTGACTCAGGGCTGGGGAAAGGTCCAGTCTGGAGCCTAAATCCTGGATTTATCCCTGGAATGGCTCAGCAGTGCAGGATCCTCCCCCCTACCCTGCCCTGGGGGTGAGAGCCTGGTTCAGTCTCTGTGATCCTGGGATTCTCCCTGTTCTTGGAATCCTGGGATTCTCCCTTTTCCTGGAATCCTGGGATTCTCTCCTTCTCCTGGAATCCTGGGATTCTCCCCTTCTCCTGCAATCCTGGGATTCTCCCGTCTCCTGCAGTCCTGGGATTCTCCCCTTCTCCTGCAATCCTGGGATTCTCCCTTCTCCTGCAATCCTGGGATTCTCCCCTTCTCCTGCAATCCCGGGTTTCTCCCCGCTCCTGGAATCCTGGGATTCTCCTGGGCTGGGGGATTTGGGGCTGGGGGTGCTTTGTGACCCTCTGTGTCCCTGGGCTCCATCCTGGAGCTGGGTGAGCTGGAAAAGCTCCGTTCCAGCCAGGATTGGGGTGGGAATCAGAGCCAGGAGATTCCCAACCATCCCCACATTTATTCAACGTTTCAAGGCATTGACTGAGGGCTCCCAGCTCCTTCCAGGAGGAGCAGCACTGAGGGCAGGGAGAGCTTTCATTTGGGCTTTTCCTGCCTTTTAACGCAGCTTTGCTTCCCCTTTGCAGCTCCTTGTGTGCCTGTTAAAGGCAGGAATGAAAAACTCCTCCATGAAAGCACAGAAAGCGTCTGATATTTACCCGGGGGACTGAAGCAGCTCCCTCTGAGCTCTGCTGTCCCTTAGGGAGAAGCTGTAATTAGCCCCAAACCAACCAAAATTCGACTTCCCAGCCCAGGAGCTGCCGGTGCAGGAGGCTTGGGGGGGAGTTTAGGTGGAATTAAACAGGGAAGAAGGGAGAAATGTTGCTGCTGAGAGCCCGCAGTGGCCACTCTGGGCCAACAATGTAATTAAAAATGAGTTCTTTGTAGCAAAAATGGAACTAAAAAGTGGAGACATGGAGGAGAATGTTCCATCTCCAGCCGGAGAGTGCCAGGCTTTATTCGTTACATTTCGAGGCACTGCCAGGCAATTATCCAAACTCATGGCTGGCCCCATAAACTGCTTTATTTACTGAGACACATTAGCAAAGAAATTTGATTTGCCCTCTCAATTTGCCGGAGAAAACTCGGAGTGCTCTGCCTCTGTTACCAGCCAGGCTTCGGGGGAAAATGGGGTTCCCGAGCTGAAATTCTGCATTTCAGTCCCATCCTAACGGGGAAATCTCAGTCAGAACCAAAAATCAATCAGTCAATCGATTTATAGTGATGGAGCCAATCCCATGGCAAAGGTGCCACGAATGGGTCCCAGCTCAGGGCACAGAACATTCCTGGCTACAAACCCCAGGGCTGCTCCGACGCTGCTCCTGAAGTGGAGGAGCACAGCTTGAGGATTCCTGCCCCCCTGAGGTGTTCCCTGCTGAAATTCCACGATTTTATTCCCAGTGTGCCCTGGAGAGGCTGAAGGTGATGTGTGAGGATGCCCTGGGCACTGCCCTGGGGTAATTCCCGGTTTTTATTCCCGGTTTTTGTTCCCAGTGTGCCCTGGAGAGGCTGAAGGTGATGTGTGAGGGTGCCCTGAGCACTGCCCAGGGGTAATTCCCGGTTTTTATTCCCGGTTTTTGTTCCCAGTATGCCCTGGAGAGGCTGAAGGTGATGTGTGAGGACGCTCTCTGCAGTAACCTGTCCGTGGAGAACGCGGCCGAGATCCTGATCCTGGCTGACCTGCACAGCGCGGACCAGCTCAAAACCCAGGCCGTGGACTTCATTAATTAGTGAGTAATTGCCACGGGAGGGACAAACCCTTCCCTTGCCCCTTCCCTATCCCAGTCCCTAATCCTGGTCTGTTCCTGGTTATCCCACTCCCATTATCCCACTCCCTAATCCCAGTTTGTTCCCGGTTATCCCAGTCCCTACCCCCCGTTTGTTCCCGGTTATCCCACTCCCATTATCCCACTCCCTAATCCCAGTTTGTTCCCGGTTATCCCAGTCCCTACCCCCCGTTTGTTCCCGGTTATCCCACTCCCATTATCCCACTCCCTAATCCCAGTTTGTTCCCGGTTATCCCAGTCCCTACCCCCCGTTTGTTCCCGGTTATCCCACTCCCTACTCCCAGTTTGTTCCCAGTTACCCAATCCCATTATCCCAGTCTGTAACCCCAGCTTGTTCCCGGTTATCCCAGTCCCTACCCCCAGCTTGTTCCCGGTTATCCCACTCCCATTATCCCAGTCCCTACCCCCAGTTTGTTCCCGGTTATCCCAGTCCATAACCCCAGCTTGTTCCCAGTTATCCCAATCCCGTTATCCCAGTCCCTAATCCCACTCCCTCCGTGTGTTGCAGCCACGCCTCGGACGTGATGGAGACGTCGGGCTGGAAGTCCATGGTGGTGTCGCACCCGCACCTGGTGGCCGAGGCCTATCGCTCGCTGGCCTCGGCGCAGTGCCCGTTCCTGGGCCCGCCCCGCAAGCGGCTGAAGCAATCCTAAATCCCCGAAACCCTCATCCCGAGCTTTTCTGGAAGCGGCCCCGGCTGCCGCCGCCGCCGCTGCCCAACCCTTGACCACCGGGGAGCCGGCGAGACCCGTGGAGCTTGGACTCTGTTGTTGTGGGGAAGAGGCTGCTCCGTGTGACATCCAGACTTTGTCCAACAGCACCGAGAAACTTTGGGAAAAGGGGGGAGGGTGGGCTCTGGGGCTGTTCCTGCATTCCCTGTGTCTGTGTGTTCCCTTGCACCCGCCCGAGGCCCTCCCGGCTCGGGATCCGGCGCCGTTCCCCCGGCGCTCCCGGCCCGGGGCTCTGTGTGTGTGGGATGCCCGGGCCAGAGGACTTTGCTGGCTTTGGGAGGAGCGAAGGCACGAGTTCCGCCGAGCTTCCGGGGAGGAAATCCCCGAGGGGAGCTCCAGGGGTATTTACGGCAAACGTTCCGCGGGCCCCCGCGGCCGAGCCGAGCTGGACGCGTGCGTGCCCCGCTGCCCTCGGCCGGGAGATGAATTTTGCTGGTTTAGCACTTGTGTGTCCACTGCAAACAGGAAAAAAAAAAAACAAAACGGTTCCAAACCCCTCTTTTTCTATGGAATCCCAGCTCGGAGCGCGAGGGGCGGTGAAGGCTTTGCTGGGAGAGGACTGCAGACCCCTCGAGCCGAGAGCAACGCCGACGGTTTCTGGTTTAAAACGTTGTGGGAAATGTTTTGGGCATTTTTCCCTGCTTTATTTCCCCCTTTCCTCCCTCTTTTTTTAACGAAAGAAAAAAAAAAAAACCACACCCCGAAACACCCCCCAAGATGAATTTTCTTGTTGCTGACGGCTGCGTGCGACGTCCCCGAGTTGCTCCGTGATTCTTACACTGTTTGTACCTGGTCTGGCTGTCTGGGGCCAGCCCTGTCCCTTTCTATTTAGTCACTTCTTACGGCAGAGATGTTTCAATAGCTGGGAACTCTTTTTGTTTTTCTTTTGGAAAATATAAATAATTCCTATTTTGTACCCTGTGGTATCTCTGGCCTTTTCTTTTCGTTGTTGTGTTTTTAGTTCTGTCTCCTTTTTAAGCCTCCTCAGCCTCGGGTTCTCCTCGTTCTGCCGTGTCCTGCTGGTGCCCCTGCTGTTCCTGGAAGCCAGGGGAGATTTTTTTGGGAATGTTGCACAGGGAATTTCAACACGAATCTGTTTTTTCTCCTTGCAGGTGAAGCCGAAATTCCGGAGTTTTTAACGGTTCCTGCGTGATTCCAGCCCGGGGATTCCTTCCTTTCAGCTGCACCTGTCTGGAGGTGAGGAGGGAGGGCAGGATTCCCTGATTCCCCCAGGATCCCTGGATCCCCCAGGAACAGCTCCCTGGATCCCTGAATTCCCCAGGAACGGCTCCCTGGATCCCAGGAATGACTCCTTGGATCCCTGATTCCCCCATGAACAGCTCCCTGGATCCCTGAATTCCCCAGGAATGGCTCCCTGGATCCCAGGAGTGGCTCCCTGGATCCCTGAATTCTCCAGGAGTGGCTCCCTGGATCTCTGAATTCTCCAGGAACAGCTCCCTGGATCCCTGAATCCCCCAGGAATGCCTGCCTGGATCCCTGATTCCCCCAGGAATGCCTCCCTGGATCCCAGGAGTGGGGCTCTGGATCCCTGAATTTTCCAGGAATGCCTCTCTGGATCCATGATTTCCCCAGGAACAGCTCCCTGGATCCCTGATTCCCCTGGGAATGCCTCCCTGGATCCCAGGAGTGGCTCCCTGGATACCCAATTCCCCTGGGAATGCCTCCCTGGATCCCTGCCCTGTCCCTGCTCCCAGCTCCAGCACCTCGGAGCATCCAAGCCCGGACACTTTTCTCTGGCCCTGTTTGTCCCTGGGGTTTGTCCCTGGGATTTGTCCCTGACTATCCCAAGTGTTTTCTGCGGGATTTTCCCGGCTCTGGGAGCTCTCCCAGGAAAGGGAACGGAGCAAATTTTGATTTCATTTTGTTTTTTGAACTCCATTTCTGAAGCTTTCTCCACTTCCTGTGATTTATTCCTCCTGAAATTCTCCCGCTCCCTCCGTGTTCCTTCCTCTGCAGCTCCATCCTGGTGTCCCAAATCCCTCCACTTGTTCCTAATGACTTTTTTTAGAGTTCATTTAATATGAAGACATTTAATTAGAGAGGGTTTGGTTTGGTTTATTTGTTCTTTCCTGACCTGCTGCCCACTTGGCTCCTCGGCTGCAATTCCAGGCTCAGGCTGCAGGAAATTTGGCAGTCCCGGATTCTTGGATGTGTTGGGTTTAAATTTAATTGAAATATAAATTTAATTTAATTTCATTTAAAGCTGGGGGAGGGGGTGCTGCGAACGCACAAAAAGGGGGAGAGACTTCCCTGAGTGGGGCAGGAAAACAACAGGAAAAAGGAACTGGGAGAAACCAGAGAAAAATAAAAGAGCAGCACGTTAAATAATTGGGGAAATAAATGGCCTGGAAGGCTTTTGGAAAAGAAACTGGAGAAATAAAGCAGGAGCAGCTCCGCAGGATCTGGCTTTTTGAAGTTTCCTGGGCAAAGCGTGGGCAGGGAAATCCAGCCCAGTTTTGGTTCGAGTGGAATTTGGATTTTTTGCTGCTCGTNTATTTTTATTTTTATTTTTATTTTTATTTTTATTTTTATTTTTATTTTCATCCTCTTGCTCCCAGGAACAGCTCCCCGGATCCTTGATTCCCACAGGAACAGCTCCCCGAATTCCCCAGGAGCAGCGGGAAAAGGCAAAGATTTCATCCAGTTGCTGGGGGATGAACTGGGTGAACTGGGTGAACTGGGACAGCCGCAGCCCTCCAGAGCAGGAGCAAGGTCCTGGGAATCCCTCTGGAATTTTTGCCTGCGTTCATTGGCGAATTCTGATCCCTGAAGGAATAAAACCATGGATTTTCTTCCCGGATCTCCCTCCAGGCTCAGCAACCCCCCCTTGCTGGGGGTTATTGGGATTATTGGGGTGCTGGGAGGACGTGGGTTGGGTTTCCCAGTGGATTTATTTGGGTGTGGCCACTCCAGGCCTGGTTCCCGAGAAATGTTGGAGGAGATCTTGGAAAAATTCCTTCAAATCCTGATCAAATCCAGCCGTTTTTGGGACTGGGAGGAAAGCAGTGCCCAGCATTCCCTGCATCCCATGGGCAGCTCCAGGAGCGGATTGGGGCTGATCCCAAAACCTCTCGCTCGTGTCCATGGTTTATAAATCCTGCTATTATGGGTAATTAAAACCTCCTAATTAAATTAAGCTCCATCTGGCTGAGCCCGGCGAGCCAAGGAGGGCGTTCATTAAAGATCCCAACATTTGCTGTGGCCCAGGGCTGGGATGAGCAAATCCCTGCCCGTGGCCAAGTGCTGGAGCATCCCAAAACCCGGGTCAATCCAAGGGGAGCGGCGCTGGGATGAGGAAAAATCCGGGAGTGGCTCTGCTTCCTCCTGGGGGGAAAAACCTCAACTGGAGCTGGGAGCAGGGAGTGGGAATGGGAATGGGAACGGGAATGGGAACGGGAATGGGAACTGGAATGGGAACTCGAATGGGAACGGGAACGGGAATGGGAACGGGAATGGGAACGGGAATGGGAATGGGAACGGGAACGGGAATGGGAACTAGAATGGGAATGGGAATGGAAACTGGAATGGGAATATTCCCAGCTGGATTNGCTCCGCAGGATCTGGCTTTTTGAAGTTTCCTGGGCAAAGCGTGGGCAGGGAAATCCAGCCCAGTTTTGGTTCGAGTGGAATTTGGATTTTTTGCTGCTCGTTCCGTCGGGTTCCGTCCGTGGGACTGAATTATTCAAATCCCTGAAGGAGCTGTGTTAATTGAGGGAGGGAATTGGGGAGGGCTGGGGAGAGGAGGGGAATGGTGGCGTTGAATGGGGAGGAATCCAGGCAGGAGAGGACGGGGCTGAGGGCTCCTCTTGGAAATAATAATATTATTATTGNGAACTGGGTGAACTGGGTGAACTGGGACAGCCGCAGCCCTCCAGAGCAGGAGCAAGGTCCTGGGAATCCCTCTGGAATTTTTGCCTGCGTTCATTGGCGAATTCTGATCCCTGAAGGAATAAAACCATGGATTTTCTTCCCGGATCTCCCTCCAGGCTCAGCAACCCCCCCTTGCTGGGGGTTATTGGGATTATTGGGGTGCTGGGAGGACGTGGGTTGGGTTTCCCAGTGGATTTATTTGGGTGTGGCCACTCCAGGCCTGGTTCCCGAGAAATGTTGGAGGAGATCTTGGAAAAATTCCTTCAAATCCTGATCAAATCCAGCCGTTTTTGGGACTGGGAGGAAAGCAGTGCCCAGCATTCCCTGCATCCCATGGGCAGCTCCAGGAGCGGATTGGGGCTGATCCCAAAACCTCTCGCTCGTGTCCATGGTTTATAAATCCTGCTATTATGGGTAATTAAAACCTCCTAATTAAATTAAGCTCCATCTGGCTGAGCCCGGCGAGCCAAGGAGGGCGTTCATTAAAGATCCCAACATTTGCTGTGGCCCAGGGCTGGGATGAGCAAATCCCTGCCCGTGGCCAAGTGCTGGAGCATCCCAAAACCCGGGTCAATCCAAGGGGAGCGGCGCTGGGATGAGGAAAAATCCGGGAGTGGCTCTGCTTCCTCCTGGGGGGAAAAACCTCAACTGGAGCTGGGAGCAGGGAGTGGGAACGGGAATGGGAACGGGAATGGGAATGGGAACGGGAACGGGAATGGGAACTAGAATGGGAACTGGAATGGGAATATTCCCAGCTGGATTTCAGCATCCAGGGGCATGTGTCCGATGCTGGAGGCGAGGAGAGGGAGCAAGGTTAAAACCAGGCTGCAGTTCCAAAGGTTTGGAAAACACCAGGAGATCCCAAACTGCTCCGCAGGCACAGCAGGATCCCGGGATGCTCCAGCCCTGCCCCGCTCCCTCGTTTGTCCGTCGTTCCCTGGACAGATTCCCTGCAGGAATCTCCTTGAACGCCGCCTCTTCCCTGGCTTTGCTGTTGGAATTGTATTTTCCTGAGCAGGACACGACATTCCAGAGCCCCCGTGCCTGGAGCTCGGGATTCCCTCCCAGTTTGGGCTGTTCTCCCAGCAGGACTGGGATTTCCCCTCCTGTTGGAAAATTCCCCGGATGGGATTGGCCATTTTTGGTGCAGTTTGGAAGCAGAGACGTTGGAAAAGCCTGGGAATGTGGGAACCTTCCCTCCTCCCCGCCTTTATCCTCTCCCCATTCCCGGATCACCACAGCCACAATTCCATGGCCCTGGAATGGGCAGCAGCTCCCAAACCAGAGAGCCACCCTGGAATGGGATGGGAGCCCCTCAGTCCCCCCCTTTCCGTGCCTTCCCCCCGAATTCCCCCGGGAGCCACGAGGATTCCGCAGCTCCGGAGCGGATCCTGAATTATTGAAGGTGTTTCCACTGCAGGCAGGGCTGGGATTTGAGCTGGGAATTCTCTGCTGAGGACCTGGAGTCTGGAGGGATTCGAGCTGGAGCTGGATGAGTTTTCCATTCCTGTCCTTGACAGCTTTCCCTGGTTTTATTTTTCCCAGGTCTGAGTTGTGTTTCCCATCCTCCCAAACTTCCCTCTCCCGTTATCCCGCTGCTTCTCCTGCCCGTGGATCCCTGGAGCTCTGGGATGCTCCGTGCTGGCTTCCAGCATTCCCAGGACCTGCTCCCTGATCCCGGGGGATCTGGGCACCTCCTGCAGCCCTCGGGAGGAGCCCCCGGAGCTGGAAAAGCCACCACAGCCGTGGAAAAGCTGGAGCTGGAGCCATCCATCCTCCTCCTGCCTGGGCGGGATCCTGCGGGAATGCGGCCGCGAGGGAGCAGCTGGGAGCTCTGGAAGCCTCTCAGCAGAAGGGATTCCTGAATTCCTGAATTTCTGAATTCCTGCCCGGCGGGAGCTGAGGCGGAACAGCGCCTTGGGAGTGATCCTGAGGGAGCAGATTCCCAGATTCCTGCGGAGCTGGGCCCGGTGCCACCCCGGTGCCACAGCAGCCTCGGCTGCTCATCCCTCCAGCCTCTCCTTCCCGAAAAACCACTCCGGGATGCTGGGAGAGGCTTTGGGATGGGATTCCCAGGGGTTTTCCTCCCCCATGGCGCAGGACAATCCATGGATGGGGGAGCGGTCCGTGGTGGCAGCTCCGCTCTGGGAGAGCTTCGCCCTCTGCCATGGATTGGAGGGAAAACAATCCCGGAACCTGCTGGAAGCGCTGGAAAACAGGGAATGTGTGAACTCGGTGTTTATGGAGCAGCAGCGGGAGGGAAGGGCCGGGGTTTGGGATCTGGCTCTGGCTGGGAAAGCTGGGATCATTCCTGGCTCAAACCCAGGCTGCCTTGTGGAATAACAACCCCGAACACCGGGAATTCCGGGAATAACCGTTCCCGCTTCGCCTCCCCTGCAGCTGCCGGGAGTGGGGCCCGGCGGGTTTGGGATGTGGGGGTTTTTCCTTGGTCCTGCAGCTCCTCCCTCCCTCCGGCCCCGCCGGGCCGTGGCTCCTGGAGCAGGAATTCTCCTCTCCAGGCTGGAATAATGGCCCGTCCTGGTCTCCTTAGAAACCGCGGCTCCGCATCCCTCCGGCAGCCGCGCATCCTTCGGAGCCTCCTCCTGCTTCCCGCCCGCTCCCGCGGCTTCTCCCGGCCGCGATTGTCTGGAATTTCTCCAAATTTCTCCAACTTTTGTGTCGCCACAAAGGGATTTTAACGATTTTTGTGTCTCCTTCCTCCAGCGAACCCGAATCCTTAGGGAATATTTTTAGTTCCTCCAGTTTCCCCCTCCCTTCCTCTTCCCGATCCGAATGTTGCTCCCGTTATTTCCTGGATAGGCGAAATTTCCCGGAGCTTTTCCCAACTTTCGGGGCTCCGTGAGGAAAAGTCTCCTCGTGGATTATGGAGGCTCCGTGGATTTTGGGAAGCAGCTCCTGGCTGGATGTGGGAGCTCATCCTGAAACTCTGCCAGCAGCTGGCAAAGCTCTCCTGGAGGTGTGGAGAAGGGATTTATTTTGGGAATGTGGGAGCACAAACCCTGCTCCGGGGGCAGGACCTGGCCTGGGAGGGCGGGGAGGAATTTTTGGGGTTGGCCTGGTGCTCTGGATTCAGGGAGTTTGGGGGGAAAGGGAAGGGAAGTGGCTTTTTTTGGTCTTTTCTGGAGGAGGGAATGAAGTGGGAGACGGAAGTTTGGATGTCTGGGAAGGGGAGGAGGTTGGGAATGCCCCAAAAATAGGAGCCTGAAATTTGGATATCCGGGAAAGGGAGGAGGTTGGGAATACCTGGCAGCTGGGAATGCACACATAGGTGGGAGACTGGAGTTTGGATGTCTGGGGAAAGGGAGGAGATTGGAAATACCATGAAAAATGGGAGCCTGAGGTTTGGATTCCTGAGGAAGGAGAGGAAATTGGGAATACTCCCAAAAATGGGAGCCTGAGAGTCCAGGTCCTGGCAGCCCAAAGCTGGACCCCATTCCTGGAAGGAGCTGGATTCGGCCCTGGATCGTGGCCATCCCTCATTCCCAACCCCACACGTTTATTTTCCTTCTCCCTGCGGACACTTCCAGGAAAAACTCCGGCCCTGCCTCGGTGCCACCGCGAGCGCTTTATTCCCTCCCCAGGGCGGCGCGGGGGAGTTTCTGTTCCTTCCCCGGGAATGGAATCCCCCGGGCTGAGCTCCCCTTCCCACCCCTGTGCCCGGGAACGGCGGCACCGGGAGCCGGGAGTGGGGCGGGGATCCGGGAAGTTATCGGGGCAGGGATCTGGGAAGGGAACGGGGCGGGGATCCGGGAAATTATCGGGGCAGGGATCTGGGAAGGGAACGGGGCAGGGATCCAGGAAGGGATCAGGGAAGAGATCCGGGAAAGGATCGGGGCAGGGATTCGGGCAGAGATCAGGGCAGGGATCCGGGAATGGGATCTGGGAAGGGATCCGGGAAGGGATTGGGGAAGGGATCCGGGCAGGGATCAGGGCAGGGCGTTTGGGGGAGCCGAGGGGGTGCCCAGGGACAGGTG
>VZTF01000983.1:691754-726350 GCA_013397755.1 Cnemophilus loriae | reverse complement strand
GGAGAGGAGAGGAGAGGAGTCTTACTTTTCTTCATGGCAACGTAAATGAACTGATATTGTAAAGTAACATAAACAATCCCACTGGATTGCCCACTCATGCCCACACATCTAACATATTAACTCGGAGAGCAGGGAGAGAAGTCTGATGGATCTATAAGGCACTGAGCCTCTAAGGGAGCTGAGCTGCCAATTTCAAAGATGTGAACTGATACAATCCAATATCACAGCTTCAGAATTGACCTCAAAGTAGTTTATCTCAAAATCTTTGTACTGTTAAGCCACAACTTCTAGCTCTTTAGGCAGCCCTACTGATATCAAGTGAGAAAAGGGGGCATTAGATGGGATTTTTTCCATGTACCATTGGTTTCCTTTGGGAAACTGCGCTTTCATGAAAGCAAAAGATAATAGATTTTTGGGTTCAGCATCTGCTCTGCATCAAGAAGCAAAATTTTAGCAGCACGTTTAGAGGCAAACCAGTATACGTACAGTATATGTACACCTATATATAGCCCCATATAGGTACACATATAAGCAGCCACAGGTTTGTATAAGTGTATATGATCCAATTACATGCAGAGAAAAGCCTTCATAGGTACACATATACCTCCACCTGTATCTATCTCTACAATTATACCTATACATACCTATATACACGTCTACACCTTACGTTTCACGCATAGACGCCCGTGTGAAGGGATGTATATAGCGCTGTATAGGATGTGAGGTACACCTCTAAATTCCTGTTGTGGTACTGGAGTTAGCACAGGTGCCTGAACACAGTTGTCCACAATGACCTGAGATATCCTCTGCTCTCCAAGGGAGCCACACAGGTCTGGCAGACGAGACACAGCTCTGGAAGATTCATGGCTTTGTGAACCGATCCTTCTGGAGGTCATGGATGACGATTTTGATGAATTCCAAATTGTATTACATGCATAAGTTTAGACAACTAAAACCAGCTCCCAGCAAATGTATTCTCCAAAGCTGCTCAGCTGACCTCAGAGCGAGCACCATTTGTTCACCTGAGGAGCTCTCGAACATCCATTGACTGTCCTGACTAAATTGCCATTGACTGGAAAGGAAGCTCAGGCAGCCAGCACACATATTGACACCTATATGAAAACAGCAGCGTTTAACAGTCCCAACCTCAAACAGAATCCCAGCTGTTAATGCAGATGTATGAATTCTCTCATAAATTTAACTTGGAAAAAGTTGTAGTTGTTTGCTCAGCTCACGACATTGAAAGCACACAGTGGAGTGCAGACCACTTCAGCTCTGCAAAAACTGTGCCTGCCGCAGCTGTAAGTGGAAAAACAATTTTAGGTATTTTTACACGTTTTTCAGTGATCAGCCAGTTGTATACCTTGACTGATTTATGTTTACCTATTGCAATATGCAGGCAAAAGGCAATCATCTCGTCACAGCTAAATTTATCCCACTACTGCCCTGTTCTGGATTACTACTTTTTTCACACCTGAGTACTTCTACTATGCCTCAGAGAAAAGAACCATTTTCATTTCTGAAAGAAAATGAAGTGTTTTCTCAACACTTTGTTTATGGCAGTCTATAACATTGTTGACATTTTTGTATTGAATATTTTACTGTATTCAAATTCCTTCTCAACCTCAGAAAGCTCTCTTTAAAAACAAGGAAGATTCAGCTGAAATTGGTCCATTCAAACTATTTATCAAATTTACCACTGAGCATTTGGTGTGCTTAATGCTTTAGCATAGTTCAGAGATGTGCTGTCCCTACATAACCTGAAACGCAGGGCCCACTTTGGCAGCTGTTCCAGGAGGAAGCAATCCTCAATGCACCAGAGGCTGGACTGACCACAGTGGCTGCATAACATACCTCTGTTGGGAGGCAGGAATTCCTATTGCTACAATCTCCCTGTTGTATCTCTGCAATAGGTCACACTGTCAGGCTGAGGGAATAAGAATTTTCCATTCTGTGCACAGTCATTTTCCCACTTTCATGTAAAAAGAGGTGTTATCACTACTTTATCTAAAAAGCAAACTTCAAAAAACCACAGATTCTCCATGTGACTAAGATGAATCTGATTTCATGATTCAGTAATGTACATTTTGCACTTGCTAGTAGACTTTGTTAAACATTTTCAGAGGCTAGAGTGTTAGATGTTTCCTTTTGCACTGCCTTGAGAACAAAGCAGTTTGTCAGTCCTGATACTGATCCTAAATTGTGTCTGCTGATGCTTTGGACATAGACACAGTTAAGAATTAATAGTTTTTCAGGAGAAATAAAAGGAGCTCTATCATGCTATATTTTGCAAGGTAACATACTGAGGAGAACCTCTGTGTGCCTGTTGACAGATTTGCAAGGCTAATGTCAGCATCAGTCACACCTGGAAGCCTGCCCAAAATTTCCACCAGGAGACAAGTCATGATCTCGGTGGCACCTGTGGATAACCAACACATTCAGCAACACATGAGCCATTAATTTAGCAAAGAAGGATGTTCTTCTTTACTGTGTGTCAGCTCTATAGTTTGGCATCACAGAGATGAGAACTAAGGATGAGATAATCTGAGTGAGGAGAGTATCTACCCACACCAGCTATCTAAAGTGCCTGCTCTAAGCTGGGAGAGATCTTTCAGAGGGAATGATAACAGATTAGTAGTTCTTGTTTCCCAGCCACTCTCTTAGCTGGAGGCTGAATTCCTTTGTATTCTGGTAACTGCAAACCCAAGGAAATCTTCCACTGTAAAAGCAGACTGGAAACAGATAACTTGCTTGAAATATTGGATCACCTCAATGGCTGAGCAACAAAAAAAAGATTAAATAAGTGCTCGAATAATGCATTATCCCTTTCTTGGCTGCTATTTCAGCTTTTTTATAATTGTTATATAAAATAAAAACCAAAGCAAACAAGTTCTTTCCCTTAAAAGAATAAGAGAATAGAATGATAGAATGGTTTGGGTTGGAAGGGGACCTTGAACATCATCTATTTCCAACCCCCCTGCCACGGGCAGGGACATCTTCAACTAGACCGGGTTGCTCAGAGCCCCATCCAACCTGGCCTTGAACACCTTCTGGGATGGGACAACCACAGCTTCTCTGGGCAACCTTTTCCAGTGCCTCACAACCCTCAGAGCAAAGAATTTTTTTCCTAATATCTAAACTAAACCTACTCACTTTCAGCTTGAAGCCATTCCCCCTTGCAAGTGACTACCAAAGCAGAAGGTGAAAGTGATTAAAAGCCATTTAATCGGTTCTTTCAGAATTTTTTCTAAGTACACAGTTCCTCAGAAAACCACAATTTTTCAAATGAATCACGCTGAATTTAGGTATTCTATAGAAGAGCAGCAGATGTGAGGGAGGATGACATAATCTTGTTTTACCACTCAGCCAGAGCCTCAGTGCCAAGTGCTGCAGAGAAGGACTGATTGAAACCCAGGTTAGCAAAGGGCTTTGGGACTGCAAACTATCTCACAAAACATATGTTGTACTCACAGACACTGTAAAAACAGTTCTTGTATGAAAATAGTGTCTGCTCCCTGCCTGCCAGTCTGGCTATCTGGTCATTTTTCATTTATAATGAAGGATGGCCATATGATCTAGTGAAATTAGGCCATAATTCAGAGCACAGATTTTAAAGCATTCAGATTACTATGCTCAAGAAATGGGCCTTGTTTTAGAAGGAAAATATTGAAAAGGGACAGAAAAGCATCTCACTCTTTGTTTGGTCCTTGCCTTTTAGACTGACAGGGCTTGTAAGAACCTCTCTAGGAAGGTGGCAGGTGTTGAAGTGAAAGCATGGATACCTGTCCTTTCCAAGCCTGGTGCTCTCCCTCTCCGGTGGGGAGTTGCAGAACATCAACATTGCTTCTCTTTCACTGCTTCATTTGTTTTCTCTGCACCCACTGAGAAGCCTTAAAATAGAAAGATCACACCTAATTATTTTTAAATTATTATTATTCTTTCCATCTTTCAAAAAAAGTTTGAAAGCTATTTTTTAGGTTTGGATTCTACTTCTAGCAATATAACAATTCTGTGTAAAGATTCTCATGCCCAAACTACAAATGGGTTGTAAAGGATCATCTCTCACTGACTTCAGCAGAAGTTCAGATACCAAATAGCTCCAAAGGTTTGGGGCTTTTTCTCTGCACTCCCTTTATATTTGTCGGCCTCTTCCCTAAATTCGCTCTGGAGATAGGAAAAGCAGCACAAAATCTTGGAGCACTTTCAAGAGGTGGAAAGTACAGGCATCCAAGAGAATGCACCATATCCTCAAATCACAGAGCCTCAGCGCTGTCCCTGACCCATCTGCACATCCCTCCTCATAATCTTGTTCCCAAGCATCTCCTCTGGGAGCCATACTCCTGCTGGCTGACTTAGTTTGCAGCTGCAGAACCTCAGCCCTGTGAAGGGGTTTTGGTGAGTTACCAGCTGCTGGGCTTTCCTGTTGTTGATTCTCAGGGTAGCCAAGAATCTGTCAACAATGACCTGATGATCCGTGAACATCATCTGTCCTCCATGGCAATGTCCTTCTCCAACCTGGAATACCCAGGGAAGAACAGATAGGATGGAGCAATAGGAGGGCTGCTCAAGGAAATCAAGTGGATGAGATAGGCTCAGCCCCAGGAAAAGTTTGTAAAACTTAGATGGTTGAGTTCCATTCCACATGCCCTGCAGGTAGATCTGTGCCTCAGAGCACAATCATGGATCTTTCCTCAGGATCAAAACAGTGGATGTGATCCCCTGGCCCACTGCACTTTGAAGCTGGGGCTGACAGAGCCAGGGGGTCACTGATTTTCAGAGCTGCTAAGAATGACCCACCTCACATGTCTCCCCATCAGGTGACACACTCCTCTTCCACCCACTTCCACTCTTATATGTCCAGACCTCCTCCTGTCTTCCAAAACATATCCTGCCAGCATAGTGAGAGACATAGGAAAAAAAGTCTTTGAGTGATCTGCCTGGGAATTCAGATTTCTAATTTTTTTTTCACAGAAACAGAGTAAAACAAGGATGGAAAATGCACGGGACTTCTTGTTGCTTGTTGCAACATACTTGAGATATTTTCAAGTGGAACACAGGCCTCAGTCTCCCTGGTTGGTTCATTTGTTTAAAAAGTAGCAATAAAAAAATCTCATCTGAGAAACGCAATTTGGCATAAAAATCTCAGAAAACAGAAGAAGAAAATGCACCAGAACACTTGCTTCGTTTTTGTCCACTGACTTTATTGACTGCAATGAGTATCCGATTCTAATGTAGAGATTTTTATCCATAAAGCTAAAGAATTTCATGAAAATAGAGCCCTACATGAGATGAAAATACTTCTTCTTTTGGTGTTAGATGTCTTAAAACCTAGTTAATTCCTATCCTAAGGCCCTATTCTCTGGGACTCAGTCTAACAGAAGTACATTTCACCCCCACGTCCATGAAGCTGAAAAGATTGCCTAGCAAATCCGCGCTTGGTTTTCTACAAGACTTGATTCAGTCTGCCCCGAGCTGTCAGGCACTGCAGTTGCCTACCATCGTCTAACCAGGCAGGATGTGCTCAGTTATGCATTTGGAGCGTTGTACAGATCTGAATTTTTCTGCATTGAAAACAGACTTTCTCATGATGTGAGGGGCGGAGTGACCCTGAAAGAGTTGGATGATCTTCTTTATTTATATAGAAATTTAGTAAGCTGCTTACCAGATGGACTTGTTTGCAAGCTTGCCCACTTCTGACATGAATCCGTTCATTTACAGGGAGTTTTTCTGGAAACCAGCAAGCCCCCAAAAAAGAATACCAATGTGATACCAGTACTGCCACCTCGTGTAGGCTCTGACCATTGCAGTTGTTTTTCCTGCAGGAGCTTTAGATTTTAGTAGCACTGAGTGAGTGACCCAAAAGTTATCAACGAAGCAGATCCTTTAAATGGCTGCACACGATACAAAGGACACTATTACTCTGTTACCCTTCAAGAACTCATCCTTCAATGTCAACATCTGCAGCAACAAAAGCACTCTTGGATCTGATTTGTAAGTGGACTTCCATATCGTGTAGTCGCTGCTTGAATGGTTAATCATAATTCCTTATTGGAAATGAAGACATAAAAGGAAGCACTGCAGAAGAGTGGGGAAGACAATGTGCTTTGTGGAATGATTAGTTCCACCTGAGGAGAATGACCAAGGCAAAAGAAGTCAAAAGGTAAAGCAACAGGCAAGATCACCAGGCGAAAGTAAAAGAAAGATTGGCAAGCTGAAAAGAAACAGAATCTTGTAGAAAAGAGAAATGGAAAAAAGCTTGAAAATTGCTTTATGTTACTTTATGTTACTGTCAAGTTGGCAGCCAACCTAGACATTGTTTTCTGAACTAGAGTAACACCCTTGAATTTTTGTTGCATCATCTGCAAAAGCAGAGATGGTGATGAACAGACTGTTGATCTTCCAGACGTAATGCCTGCAGAGTTGTTTGCAGGGCTGAGCCGAGGGAGACAAGAGGGCTATGTCAGTGTGTGACAAGGACACGCACTCCACATCAGTGCAAAGGTCTGGAACATTCCCACCCTCTCCCTGCTCTCTTCGCCCACCCCACATACGCCCAGGGTGGGGATAACCATGAGCTCACTGAAGCAAGGCTTGCTGCCAGTGTGGAGCTCTCTGGAATGTAATCCTCTGTTTTGGACATATGACAAAATAAAGCAAGAATAACCAATTCAAGAACTAGGGAACATCATACTACGTTAGTAGGATCAGTGAAAAGAGTAACAAAGAAACAGGAGAGCAAAGAATCACTGTGTCAAAGGATGTTCAAATTTTACAGGGTCTCAAGGGCAGACTGGACAAATATGACGAGAGAAATCCCCAGAAGTGACCAGAGACACAGAAAACGAGCAGGACATATCTAACTCAGCGAAGCAAGTTATTCCACATTCTCTGTGTCACCCAGTCAGACACCCTGACTCCAGCATTGTACTGGTGCCTTAAAGAGAGCTCCCAGAAATCCTGGCAGAAAATGGAAAGCAGAGTGAAGCTAGTCAATCCTCAAAAAATTAATATTAATTTAAATTTCATTTGACTTAACAGAGACATACTTTGTTCATGGGCTAACCTTTCCCACAAAAATCAGTATAACCATTGTATCAGGACTGTTTTTTTCACTATGCTGACAAATACTATGTTTGAATAGAAATCGTGATTTTTTTTTTNCCAGGAAAATTCCTACTGAGAGAGAATTCGTTTTTTTTTTTTTTTTTTTTTTTAAATTAACCACTTTACCACAATTTCACAAAGCCTGGTTTGGGTCAGGCTTCGCAAAACTATAGGAATTTTGCCGTGAACCATCTCATTCTCCTTCCTCTCAGGGAAATTCCGTGCAGATAACAGCCCTTGTCCCACTTTCCATCCACCAGTCAAAGTAGAGTGACAGAGTTTGGGCAGAAATTGACTTTCACTGCAGCTACATATGTAGTGCAATTTTCCTGCTGGCTATAAGAATGACAACACAGAAAGAAAGAGTGAGACCCATGACATCTGCAGTCATACACAATGCTCAGACACTCCACAGTCACTATTCTGCATGTCCTTGGATAACTGCAAAAAAGCTTGGGAAAGCTCTCCGTTATCACACGTTCAGCTTTCAAACCTTCTTTTCATCCTGCCATTGTGGAACAAATTCCCTTCTCTTTCACACAGGGCCTTTTCTTTTCTTTTTTCTTACATCCAGCATAATAATGATCCGCATCACTTCCATTTTGATTGATTCATGTTTTTTATATCACAGTGAAGAATTTAATTTAAGCAAAGTTGTCACATTTTGTTTGTCGGTGTAACACATGGGGACAAGGCTAACTGCCTGGAAAGCCTCAAAGCAGGGCTTTTCAAAATTTTTGTTTTATTATACTTTTCTGTGGAAAGCAACAGAAATATTTAATCAGATAATTTATGGAGAATAGAATCTTGGATAGAGAGAAAAACAGAGACACTTACTAAATATCATATGACTTTTACCACAGTCCTTAATTATGTTTTTCTACCTTATCTATACCCCTGTCATATCTGTTTGAGAATAAAAGAAAAAACTCTTCTGGAAAATATGAAAAATCATGCTCCAAGCACAAGCAAGTGTACTTGATAAAACATGAAAATGCTGTCCAGGGATACATGTTTGAATGACTCTTTAAAATGAGAGAATTATGAAAATTGACATATTTATTTCACATGCTTATTTGTTGAGTGCTATTTGACATGTAGAATTATAGTTCCCATCAATTTGTTCAGGGTCACTAATGTGTCCTGTATATACATTACCTGCAGAGCTTTTAGCTCCGTATAACATGGCTGCATCAGTGGGCAGTGGATTAAGGAAATGAGATTAGCTTGATGCTAATTTCCAGTGTCTAAATAAATGACTTCAGCTTCAAGACATCAGATGAGATAACATCCCAGACAAAATACATCACACTAAAGTATCTGGCAAGCTCTTTATTGTAGGATACAAAAGGAAACAGATGAATATAGTAATGCAATCTAAAAATCTCTGAACATCTATTCTTTAAAAATTGAATTACTGTCTTGTTTTCGCTTTAATCCGTAGGCCGTATCTCTTTCTGATCCTATAAATTGGATGTTCAGTGAGACACATTTCCAGATGTCTCTAGCACAAACACCTCATTCTGTGGAAATTGCAGAAATACTTTTCTGTCCATGACAGTCTCCCTTTAGAAGTACCCTTCCACTATGTGGAGTTACTTTTGTTTAAATTAGATGAGACAGTGCAGGGAAATGCAAACACTACAAGCATTCGCTGCGTAGCAGATAAATAAATTTCTGACCGAAATAAGAAAGGCATTCTCTACAGATCTCCATAATGTAAATCAAAAACATCTTTAGGGGCATGGCTTTAAGTGAGAGCTTCACAAAGCCCTTGCAGACTGAATACAATTACATATATACAATATAGGATCGCTCCCATTCTTTGTTGTTTCATCTGAAGACTTAAGGTCACTGAGAGAAGAGGTAAAATTCAATCATTACAGCACCATATTTGCATTATTCTTTCATCTCTCTGTCTCCAGTTCTCAGAGACCTTTTGTGCCTCCTGATGCAATTTAAAACCCTATTAACACAAACAATTGCTGCAGCTTTATCAGGGAGGCGCGGGGGTGTGTGCCTGTGAACCCACTGCTGCACCTGTATTATAATCAGCAAGCCAGCGGGCTGTGTCTAAAGCCAGTGCCCTGAGAAAGGGGGCTGAAGGTGGGTCCATAGCCCACAGCTTCCATCAGGAGCAACTGGAGCTCTGTGCCTGTGCAGCCAGGACTGGAGATCACCCTGAGTTCCCTTGCTCCTGCCAAATAAATGTTGTTCTAAAGAGAGTCATTCAGATTGAAGCTACTTTCCTAGGTTTCTTTTAGAACCAGTGGAGAGCAGGCACCATGAAAGGATGCCTCACCTCACCCTAAAGTGGAAGCCTGCTGTAGGTGCCATCAAAAGCTCTTCAGAGGTTACTAACCTGACTACAGGAGAAGATGAAGTCATTGCCTCTAACTCCTAAGAGATGAGAGGATGAGATAAAATTTCTTTCCCCTGCTTATCTGTCCCCCAGCACCTTCTCCTCATGAACAGAAAAATTATCTACAAAGCAAAATTATCTACAAAGTAAACCAAAAATAATGACAAACCTGCTAGAACTACAGAGCCATATATCTTCCATCAGTGAGGTTTTATTGATTTCCTCTAGCTAAGCTTGGTGATATGTGCCTGACTGAGGTATGGCACTGCATCACATGACTGCTTAAAAATCATCACAGTATTTATCTGTCAATCTGCATTTTGGTTCCCTTTGGAACTGTTCATTTATTTATGCTCTATAAAACCCTGTACAATGGATGGAGATAAAAACTCTCAATTCCAACCCTACAAAACATCTCAGTAGTTGTGATTGGTTCTTGAAGTATTGCATCCACACCGATTTGGTTCTACACCAAATTGACTTTCTCCATGTAAAACCAGGGTTTGTGAGTCGAGTCATAGTGGCAGTCAGAAACAATGACTTTATATTTTGAATCGAGATAATATCTCATTGTCTTGCACTGGATGGTTGCACATATGGCTCATGTTAGATCTGGTATGAGTATATTTTGCTTTTTTTGTAATATATAGATTTGTCCATTGAAAAACAATGTTTCCTTAGAAAAAAACACCATAAATCAGGACCTGAGGCCAAGAATTGCCATATTTAAAGCCCTACATCTCTCTATATATATTCTTCACTAGGAACACAGACATGAAAATAATGAAATAGTGAAGAAGGGAACTGAAGAATTTTTGCACCTCATAGGAAACAATTTCTGGGTTCAGTCATCCCACTGTGCTTAAGCATGTGTCTTAATTTTTAAGCGTTATGCAAGTTATGCAAAACTTAATGCAAATTAACAGCAGGAGAACCAGATTGATGCTGCTACAAGAGGGCAGAGAGGCAAAGGAGAGGACAGTGCATGATAGCAGGTCGAAGGCACTGCTGTGTTAGCCAGCTGCCAAAAGTTGCTGGGGTAAAGCAAAGTGGGGACATGCTGCTTCAGGCCCATCAAACCACCAAGAAAAAGCATGCCTGAGTAACATGAGTGCAAAAAAATCTGATGCTCTAGGCACATTGTTAAAGTGTTATTAACTATCATGGCAACTGTTAAATCCACAAAATCTGAAAAGGGAAACGAGAACTCTATTTTGTCTCCCTTGAAGATAGCTAGTGACAACTACAAAACTCTCTCTTCTTATTCAGCCCTTTTTTTCATTCAGCCCTGAACTGGATTTGTTACTGTGACTGAGCAAATGCAGGGCCAGTGGAACGTATAATCAATGAGTGAAGTCTTGAAAAATCAACATCAGGAGTTGACATTTGGAGTTAGATCCTGTGTTTATGTGTGACAGCCTTGTGACAGTAACGTCTATAGTTTAACTCAAAGGATTCAGCATAGACCTCCCAAGGCATTTAAGCATCTAAATCCTCCTATCACTCAAAATTCCAGATTCAACCCTCTACTTATCTGCTGTAGCAAACCCAGCACCATCCTGTGCTGACATCTTATTATGGGAGAGCAAAGGCTCAGACTCCCTTTGAATAACATGGAACAGTTTATGAGAACACAGGATTTGGAAAATACTAGAGAAAGGTTTCAAGAGGTTATTTGGCTCACAGAACAAATCTAGTTGGCTTCTGCACTATGCGATTCACAAACTTGTCAGTCTGTCCACAAGATTTGGAAACACAGCCGTTGATTTTGTAAGCTGCTTCTGGTACTTGCACAAATATTGGAGCAGCTTTTCAAAAAGTTAACTATCATGTAGTTAAAAGAACAGTTTCTAAGTAAACTTATCTGCTCTTACTAGATCTGCTTCACTGAAATCGTGGTTATTCCATGGATGGTACCTACATACTGATCTACTGAAGCAGGTCTTTCTGTTTGAGGTTTAGGTAGGAGGGAGTGTATGTTGCACATTCATCAGCAAAAGATTACCATAGAAATGGCAGCATGAGATTGTGTATGACCTATGAGTATTACTAATTGGTATAGGTAACATAGTAATATAGAGATTGTAAGTCATGGTATTAGGGCATAATCAAACCTTACAGAGTTGCCCAAGCCCTTGGCACAGAAATTTTAAATTTATCACTACATCCCACAGAACATCCTTCATGATGTTGGTGCATCTAACAGATGTTCAGCTATTAAAGAGTTGACATGGTTAGTTACATGTTACAATACTGATAATTATTGCTTGCTCTGTCAGTGAAGTACAAGGGAGAGGAAATGACAAATTCAAATTCAAATATCACCAGAAGTGCATTATCCGTGTCTGGGAAGGAGATGGAGCAAACTCCCCTTCAGGCAGGGATGCTGCTCAGGTTCTGTTATTCAGATTGTGTTGTCTCTTAATCTTAGCAGCACAATCCTTCTGTGTCAGATTAAAATATTTTAAACTTCTTTTGACTCTTTACCCTCCTCTTCACCTTTGTTTCCATCTGTTATTGAACAGGCACGTCTGAGCTACAACTGCCCTGGAGATGACAAGAGGGAGAAACACAGCAGACTGGAGAGATGCTTTCCTGGTGGGAACAGGGCGGTGCCAGCCTGTAGACCATTGCACATGGTTCTGGCTCTCGTTCTGACTGACAGGCATTACACAGTCACAGTTACTTAGGTGTTTAAAAGGCACAGTTTTCGTCTCTAAACCCCTAGGCTAAAATAAAACAAAAATACTTAGCCACCAATATTCCAAGGACAAAGAACACTTGCTCCAGTGCATTTTGGGAAATATTGAGAGAATTAAGCTTCCAAAAGACAGGTTAGACTCATAAATGAATTAATACACGACAGTGATGCAGTCACTCCTCACTCCAAGAATAGGTATGAAACCATTATCTCAACATTATTTCACAAAGACTGTGAGCAAAACCCAAAATCGGATCCACACATTGTTTGACTGTCCAAAGCCTACAAGAACATGTCGGAGGTCCAAGATTACAGACCTAAATAACTTTGCAGATTCAACTTTTGATCTTGTTCTCTAACTTTCCTTGTCCTTTGTACACTTTGATTGAGGATATCATGGATGTGTTTACCGTTGTTTTTTCCTTGGTGCAAGAGAGTGTGTGTGGGTGTCTAGATGTCTAGAAAATGTTTCTATGCTACTGTTCCTTGTGACAGTTTTCTTAGTACATAGTTTAGCTGTGGATTCTTCTTCGTCTTCGAGTTTCCTCAGCCATAAATTTAAAATGCTTTCAAAAATATACAAAACAGATTCTCTCTCACAACTGCGGCAGTCTCATGCCTTCTGAAAGATCAAAGGTTATTTTACATAGTAGATTTGCAACTAAATGACTTACTTTACAAATTCATGCTTACGGTCTTCACAGTATTTTGATCATTGTTTAAATATGACAGATAAAAATTTGCTTTTGTTCTCACTACAGGACCAGAGTGAAAAAATGTCCTTGGAAGAGATATAATTCCAGAAGCATTTAGACTGCTTTCCTAAAGCAACTAAAAATGCATGTATAGACATCTTATAATTATAAACTAGTAATGATACATGAGTTACTTTTTCTATTAAGTCAAAATACATACCATATTTATATCCATGAAATCTAGCAAAATGTATGTTCCTTGTCTGGATAGCCATGCTGAAGAAATAATGAAGGACTTTTACATAGCCTGCAGCATACTGAATCTAATTCTTACTTTTTTCCTATAAGGAATATATCTTTGTTTGGCTGTGAACAGGTGTCTGTCACACCCACTCTGAAAAACAGTCTATACACTGCGCAGTTTAAAAGTAATTTCTCACCTTGAATGGCAGTGGCATTCATCTTGGCCCTTTCTCCAGAGTTCAGCAGCTCCCAGGTTTTCCACCAAGCCCACCCCAGGACTCACTGTCATTTTTACCTCATTTTTTTACTCCAAATTAGCAGAAGCTATGGCTCTTAGCTCCTCAACAGCTTTCTCTGAGCTGCCTGGTGAAAGCACACATGACTACACAGTTTGGAGGAGAATTATGTATTGCTTGCATTGCAGAACATAGATAGTTACAGAATATAGATTGTTATTGCATGAAGCCGCCTTGTCTTCTCAAATGCGCCTTAGATCTCTCTTTCAGAATGCCTACATGAATGAGTTCTCAGTTGTCTTAAGGTGACAATAGGTAGAATCAGGTACTTCTAGTGGATATTTGTGAAGGAGTATTAGGTTAAGCAGCAAAATGAGAGAGTTCAGAGGGGTTGCAGGGGATTTCTGTGGGTGCTGGCAACATGCAAGTAGAAATGACTCCATGTACATGCACCAGTTCTCTCTCACCCATCTATGCACGTGAAACTGCAATACTGTGCAGAACAGGCTTGTACAAGAGAAGAGGGAACTCATAAGTATCTTGGCTGAAAGAAACTTCAAATTGCCCCAGACCTGCACGATTGTGAGTAGGATGGTGTTACTTATGCGTGTTTACTTTGTCTGACATCAATTTGTCAATTACAGAGAGTTGATGGGCAGCTCAGTCAAGAAGAAATGAAGCACTATTAAAAAAGGAAAATAAATGTGCAAGCAATAAGAACAGACTTTACTGAGTCTGGATGTTAGTGGTATTTCTCAAGTTCGTATTATGTTTAGAGTGTATTGTCCAAACCTACATAAATTACCTTTTTCATAGTGGTAATGGGAAAAAGATTGAATGAGCTTTGAATTAATATCTCTGTGTATTAATTGCCAAATGTGTCAGGCTTCTAGTTTCCCTAGCTGTAAATTTTTTATGGTTGAGAGAGTACAGACTGATTATTTTTCTTAGTGTAGTGTTGATGACTAAGATGGACCAGAAACATATCATTTTTTATATCTATATGTACTTGTAAAATAAAAATAAATACTGATGCTTCTTTTGGCACATTTTTTCCTTTAATGGTTTGAGTACTACTCAGAAATAGCTTAATTATGTGACCTCGTATTATGTTTGAATTACCTTCCCTCTGCTGATTAATCAAGCTCAATGATGAAAAACAAAGCCCAGTGCTATTCATATCTCTTGTTATCAAGGAAAAAGAGAGAGAACAATGAGAAACGAAATTTCAGTTATTATCAGTGAAAGACTTATATTTTCCATCGACAGAGCTGAATACATCAGTCTACATGTTCCTATGATTCTATGCCCATGAATCTTTATTGCCATTGATGGAAAACAGGAATTCACAACCTGATTCACAGATCCTGATTTAACAGAGCCAGTAAACACATTAGCTAATTGGATAAAGTTTCTCTTATGTATGGTCCGTGGCTGGAAAGTAGGGGCTTAAATCATATGGCAAACAGCAAGTCTGAATGTTCAAAATCAGATGTTTTCAATGAAGTATAAACAAACTGATAAACTAGTGCCAAAGCTTAGAGCCCCACTTCATTTTTTTGCAGGTTCCTGTGGCACAAGAAATTCAGTACCCTAAGTGATGTGGGAGAGTAAGGGTTACCTCACAACTGAACAGTTGCTCCAATCCATTTACAAAAAACACTTAAATGTCCGTGCAATTTTTCAAACACAACTTATTTTCATGATCTTATTTTCATGTAGCATAGTGAGCTAAGATTTTATCTAAAACAGTTCTCTTTCTTCCACTCCCAAAAAATCTTCAGTGAATATAAGCACCACAGAAAGAGAAATTGCTCTTTTTCTGAAAACATTCAATCCCAACTTTTGTAGATGCAGGTACTGGTACTGTTACAAAATGTTGTCCTCTCTTCATTTTGTCTTCTGAAGTCTTATTCCTGAATCTGCTTTCCAAATTTAAAGACATCACACATTTCTCAGAAATTTTAAGAGTGCTTGAAAGGCAGTACTGAAGGGAATGAGGATTATAAAGGGTGCACTGATTTTATATAAGTATTGTCATATGTGTTTCTACAGGCTAGATGAATCACTCCAGGTTGTAGATAGATTAAATATTACTGAAATACTAAAAGCGTGTGTGAGATTTATTTTAGGAAATAGAAATTGGTAATAGAATAGGCTAAAATTGCAAAGCTTCAGAATATTAATAAAAGGAAAGATGATACCCACACTGGGAGGACTGAAAAGCCACTGAATTAAGATTCTTCCCAGTTCATGAATCATTCAGAGATTGTTTCTAACTGAGGCACGTGGAGCCATACACTAGGGAGATACCTGTTCATTGAGTAGCTTGAGTGGTTGTTTGTCAGACAGCAGCACAGCAGGGGTGGTGGTGCTTATTTGGTCATGGGGAATGCTTGTGTTCCTCAGCTGGAAAACTGATGTAGTAATGAGAGAAAGGAATGGCAAAGAAACTCATAGATATAGCCATTGCGCTTCAGTGGATCAAATGGGGACCACCTATAGGGTTCAGTGCTGCTGGACCCAGTTCATTTGTGACCTTTCCAGTCTCACCTCCCTTGAGTGTCTGTCATTCAGCCCGCTCTGATCTCATCAAATTATCTGAGGTAGGAAAGTTAGTACAGGGAGAAAAATAATTTCTCGTGTTGGATTCCACAAATGTAACACACTGCAGTCTAGTAATGAAAAATAGATATAAATCTCACTCACATCCTAGGAAAACTTCGTCAATGAAGTTGGTGGAATATTTTGACTAATGAGAGAGTTATGACACAGGCTCACAGCAGTTTTAAGGAGAGGTCAGATGCACACAATGAATCGAGCACCACAGGGTCCTCCCCTGCTCAATGCAAGGGGCTGGATCCGAATAGTACCTTGATCCTTTCAATCCCATCATCTGTGACTTACCATTAAAAAGACTTCCTTGCAGAGAGCTGATGGAAGTCCAGTTTTGTATGCAGGGGGAGCTGCAGGGACCAAGTTGTTCTTGTCCTTTCATTGTCTAAGAAGCCTCTGTGTGCCAGTAGATATTTATAATCTGGTATGCTTTTTAATAAGCGTGTTATCTCCCAGAGAACAGCATGTTTGATATAATTCTAGTGGGATATGTGAAACACAAGTTTCATGTGAATGATGGAGCTGCCAGGGGAGGTATGTGACAAGCTGCATTTGCAAGGCTCAGTCTGCTCAGGAACACACTAGAAAAAATGCAACCAAGCTGCCACCTTGGTTGGATCTCTTCCGGCTACCAAATTAAACAAATAAAAATGAGAACATTAAATAAAGATTTCTGGATGCCACGAATGGAGAGAGCACTAGTGTGCCTGCACATGAACATGAGTATTTGCAGCAGAAAAATCAAGGCAGTTTAGTCAGAGCAGCACCACTTGCCCTATATAAATTTAATTTGGTCAGACTCACATAACATATAGAGCTACCAAGCATAAAAGGATCCGTTTGCAGTAATTTTCTTACAGCAGAAGATTCACTTTGGCTTTGCACATGCAGTGCCACATTCTCACTAGGTGTAAAATATCACACAAAGCACAGGATAAAATTATCTGAATGTTTGCAACGAAATTGAAGAAACTATAAACCTTGCAAAGAGGAAATATGTCTCATTTTCTTCCTTATCCCTTCCCTCCAATCCCTGGCTTTTCACAACATGATATATATGTAAGGCTTTTGTTTGAAAAGCCATATTTATATTTCCTCCAATAAACAAATATGAGATCATGCTGTGTTGCTGGAAACATGATAATTAGCTTTGCTGTAATATGAGAGCCTGAGGTAATGTAGTGATAGATTAGGGCACACAAACCACATCCCTAAGCATTTTTCAGCAATCAGATGAGGAAATTACAAGATCTACAATTGGAACAGCTACAGAAATAAAATACCTCTTCATAGCTCTCTCATTGCAACTAGAGCTCTGTATGTTTTACTGTAGGGTGATGCTAGATTTCCTTGTTTGTTTTGCTGAAACAACGAGTAGGTCACTGGTGCTGCATTTGGAGAGTACTCTTGAAATATTTCTGTTTCAGTTAAAGCACATAAGCACTTTCAGATAAAGAGAGATAGACACAGCGGTGAGCCTCAGCTGAATATTTGAGCTGGATATCAAAGAAACAGAACTAAATCAGTTTCACTTTTCTTGCAGGTCAGCATAAGAACCAAAGACAAATACAGCACTGAGTTGAAAGATGTAGTTCAGACCAGCTGGATGATTAAAAAATTAAAACACAGAAACCAGCATGATGAGAGGTTTCTCCATTTAGATTTGTTGGTGAAAGGAATTATCTACCCTACCATAGTTTATTGGCTTCTGAAAACCTGGTTTATTAAAACACACAACAGTGAAGAGGTATTGGCTGATATTTTCTTTAAAGGTCTTGTAAGAGTCCCATTAAGATATAATTTAACATCAAAGAGACTTTTCAAAGGGGAGATAGAGTAAGTAAAATTTTGCCCAACAAAACTAATGGTATGGTACTATAGTCCAGCTATTGGGACTGTAAATTGAATAAGTCTGTGATGATAATTTTGTTATAAAATATCAGCATTTCCTAGCAATCTTATATGGACATGAACAAAATTACCTTCAGCGAGTACTAAGCTTCATGATACCTTTTCATCTGGTGCCCGGGTAATAGCAGAGATAACTGTCAGTGTGCAGCTTTGAAGGAGATACAAGAAACTGTTGGCTAATGCAGAAGAGTTAAGTGCTTCAGAGCACATTCTCAAGACATGTTACTCAGCTTCTCAGAGCAAGTCTTGATTCTTCAGCGGAGCGAAAAGGCTTTGCACAGTGACGCTCAAGTAGAATAGGAGCCAGCAGAGATAAAACCAGAGGTATAGTCACCACTATTCACTGGTTTCTTAAAATGAAATATTTTGCTCAACTACTCCATTCTTCTGTGGAAGTGTTTCCTCCTTCAAGAATGACTAACAACACTTTTCTGTTTGCTGCGTTGAGATTTCACTGGTTGAGTGTAGGGTGAGAACCAGCTAAGCTTGGCCATTTTATTGTCTAAGGAATAGGCATGGTTTGACATCAGTGGTCTTCAAAGTGCTGTTTTTATGCCCTTCAGAACATTAGATTACAGGTCCATGAAAAGCAAATAAAAAAACTAGTCTTGCTCTGAATTGAATCTGTTTGGTCAGCATCTCTGGTAGAAAGCATCTTAAAATAAATGTAAATAAAAGAAAAAAATATTAAATTCATAATTTTCTCTTTGGTTCTTTTTAAATAGGTTTGCTAACATAATTAGCATCACATTATTATTCCAGAGCTATCTAAAAGCACAGCTATCTAAACACACAGGCAACTTCAGCTCTGCATCCCTATATTTCCTTAGGAGATTTGGGCAACAGGACCTGCCTGACCAACCATCCAACAGAAGCCCACTCTCTCAAATGAAGTGGGGCATCTCCTGCCCCTGCTGTGGCCTGGGAGAGGAGAAGGCTTACAGGGGGGCAGCCAGGCAGATCCTTTTCCTCTGGGATGGAGATACACATGATGGAGTACAGAATGGTGAGGAGAGTTCTGAAGCAACCTGCAAACCTCTACCATGTCTGCACATGGTAGCAGAAAGGGGCAGGAAACACACCCCTTCTGTTCCCAGCCGCCACCACTCAGGGTGACAGGGACACCGGCATCCAGCTCCTGTTCCTGCTGACTTCTCCCTACCATGAGCTAGAGCACATATACTCACTGAACACACCACCACCATCTGCTCAAGGACAGGAATGTGACATATTGTTCAAATCTCCTTCGATGAGGCAATTTTTTGTGTTCCTGCTTGCTTTGTTTTTAAATAGGCTTTTTGTTGGGGAGGACTGGAAGAGATTGGAAATACTCGTCATTTCTGATTTCACAAACCTACAGGAACCAACAGTCGGTGTTTGAGACAGAGCAAGAAGGCACCAAGACAACACAACATTACAAGAAAACATCTTCATGGCCCGTTCTCCATGTGCACTATTCTTTCCCACCAAACCCTGTTCATTGCTCTCCCAGCCAGAGGCCCCATGGAAAGCTTTTTGTGCTAGGCAGCAGGAAGATGTATCAAAAGCTTTTTCCTTCCCTGTAGAGAAAGCACCCTGGGCATCAGTTTGGAGAGGGGAGGAGCTGACAAATGAGGCAGAAATAGCTCAGCTGCTCTTCCATGGCCCACAAAGAAGAAATCCTTCCCCTTGCCCAGCAGAGATCTCTTCCTGATCTGGGTGGATGAAGGACAGCCTGTTTTCCCTCGGGAAAAGGGAAAAGGCTGGGCACTGTACATGTACACTTGTATAGGCTGTAAACTTTGCTAATGCAGTTACGGCTTTGCTGCCAGTCTCTGCAGCAATCTATGCTGGCCTAAAGAATAGATCACAGACACAAAACACGTTTTCCAGCTTCAGTGGTAAAAGGTAAAAACATTTACATGCAGTAAATGTCCACATACGTAAAAAGCAACAACATGGCCTGCAGGAAGGAAAGAGCTATAGCACCAGCATAGGAAACAGGTGGCCGTGGCTTGTATCCAAGCTTAGCCACTGTCATTTTCCTCAGCTTGCTACTTCAGTTGAACTGTGTTTGGCCTGGGCCTCTGTCAAGAGCTGAGGAAAATAAGGACAAAGTTCATCCACTTCAAAACACGGAAAAATAAGAGGTGGTTAAAGTATGTATTTTGAATTGATTCAATCCCTATTAAACACCTTATATATACATACATCTGATTTAAAGTAAGTCATGTAAACTTGGGAAGAAGAAATTTTTTGTAGAAAATAAGCATAACCTAAAAGAGAAGTTTCATCTGCCTTTTCTGTTCCAACTTTCTGTCAAAACCATTTCCTTGTATTCCTTATCTTACACTACTAAAATCTAGACAGGGACGAAATACCTAGTTCTGGAGCTTGGAAGACACAAGGACGAACACAGTCGATTCCACAGAGGTTTACCCAGCCTGGCTGCTCCTGGCTTCAGCCCAGGCTCAGCTGTGCAGGGCAGTTGAAGCAGTTGTGCCTTCACAGTGACATGGCTGCATTCCAGGCTCCCATATTGAGGGACTGGCCCCTCATCTTTACTTGGACTGAAGGTTCACATCCCATTTGTTTCTTTCTCCTATCATAACTACTCCAGGACAAGATAGGTATCCCAAGCAGACCTCCTAACAGAAGAAGAAAGACCAAGAGTTCAATTTGCCATGTCTATCAGGAAATGGCTCACTTCTCCTCCATCTTCTCCCCTCCCCTTCCCCATCCACTTGGTTGCTCCCACCTCCCTCCCATTTAATTTCCAACTGGAAAAGTGCTGGTCACTGCCTTTTCCAAAGGGGACCAAACAACATCCCTTTGGCAATGGCAACGGCAAGTGTGAAGGAAAATAATATTAGGAACAAGGTAATGGAGCCTAAATTCTTCTAAGGTAATTTAGAGCTGGAAATGATGAAGCAAGCCTGATTGGAGTTTGCTGCCAGCTGTCTGTGAACCAGGAGCCAGCGCTCCTAGGAGCCTTGCTCTGGAACTGGTGTCCCAAGGACAGGAGGTGGAAGGAGGGAGATGGCAAGGGCTTTGGAAAAGATTAGAGCATGCACAGGAACTGACTTTCCAGCCCAAGAGCAACCTTAACTGGTGCCAAAGGAAGAAGTAATGAAAGGGATTTGTACTGACACAAAGAGGAAGGAGACGACAAAATGACATTCTGAGTCCAACCTCAAGGAAAGCATTTAATGAAAAGAACAAAAATATGTGCTGAGAGGCCAAAAGGCCAGGAAGCCAAACTGGGAAAGCTGAATGGATCTATCATGTCCAAATCCTCAGTACTTCCAGAGACTTTTGTAATCTTACTCACAAAAAACAGGAGACATTAGTAGCTTACACAAGACGTCTATGAACATAAATGAATAGAACACAATTGGTTCTATACAGTGACAAGCATACAGCTGGAATTCAGGTTAGCAAAAAATGTCAGGTCAGAAATAGCTATGTAAATATTGCTACAGTTAGCAGAAGAAGGTGCATACAGAAAAAGATGGTACCCAGGATTCAGTACCAGATAGTACATCGTATTGGTCAGTAGTAATTAAAAGTTAAGTGAGTCTGGACTTGGTCACAGAAAGACCCCCAGGCAAAGTAAGCTAGGCCTGGAGACTTGGCATCAAAAAGGATGCTATTTTTATGTGCTTTTCCTTTAGGGTGCAGAGAACCTGTTGAGCTACAGGAAAAAATATTTTGGTAAATGCTTTTTTCCAGTCTGTGTAGCCAGCAGAAGTCATGGGCAGTTGTTTTCTCAATCTTTAGGAAAAGACTTCTCTTCGATGGCAGTGTATGGCTTTGGTAAGTAACTAAAAGTACTTTCAAAATCAGGTAATTCCCCCTAACAAAATTTTAATATCAGCCAGCTACTGAGAGGTCCTAACTATAAGTGCAGCATTACTCATAATGGCTGTAGCCATAACAGAAGTGATCATATATACCAGACAAATTTTTCTGTTGCAAAAAAGACTAAGGCATGGAGTTATTTCCTATGAAACATCGCAGCTTTCTGTGATAGATTATCTGTGTTTCACAGCCAAGACTTCTGCTTCCAATACTGAGCTGAAACATTAGAAGTAAAACTTTGAAAAAATAGTGGAAATAAATTTGTAGTTGGACTTGATGAGCTTAAAGGTCCTTTCCAACCTAAATATTTCTGTGATTCTATGACTGATTCTGTGACTACTTTTGCTTTCTGTTTGTTTTCTGGAAGGCTCAGGAACTGAAAATGTTGATTTCTACTCCTAAACATGTAAGTAAGACACATGACAAGGCTAATCTCCAAGGTCTTACTGAGACAAATGAAGTCAGCTTCACTGTGGCAGATTTTGAATGGGAAAAGCTGAGTCAAGTCTACAAGTCCATTAATACTGGTATTTTTTCTTTTTTCAAAGTTGGGAAAAAAGTTGAGTTTTCCTCTCTGTATGCTTTCATGGTACATTGAAGATCAGTATAAAATGGTTGGTCAAGTCCAGTACAGAAGGCAGATCACACTCTCTCACTACCCCAAAAACAGTCTTTGTCCTTTTAAGTCTGTTCAGCTTCCTCATCTCGGCCTCACTTCTGTTCATGCACTATAACACCAGGCTGCTATTGGAGGTCATGCTGCTGCAGTAAACATGACACGCAGTGACAAAAAAGCCAGAATTGCAAGGTGTTTCTTGGTAGAAAATCCTGCTTTGTTTGTCCCTCTTGCCACTGCCTGAATTGCAGTCCCAAGGCGTCTCCTCTAAAAGAGACCAGGGGATCAGCTATAGAAGAAGCCTGGGCTAATTCATCACCAGAGTTTCTGTGCAATATTTCCTTTTTTTTTTTTTTTAGAGATTTCCAGTCTCCAGCTCACAATTTTGTGTAAATGTACTGATAAGTGGTATTAATTCATATGATCTTTTGGGGCAGGGAATTCAGCATCAGATATACACTGACACAGCTCAGAAGCCACCTCAAATGAATAAGGATTTTTTTTCCTTTTCCAATACCTTTTCACAACCAATCACAGTTACTTTAAATCTCTCTGTCATTATTCATGCCTGATGCAAGTCAATTTCATAAATTCCTTGCAGGAGAAACAACAACAATTCATCATTCTTAAGTATCATTGCAAATATAGAGTGAACATTAATTTATTATCCTGAAGTAGTACAAATGCATGATTGGAAGCAGGATGAGCTGTAATAACTTCTGAATACATTCCATATTGTAACATTCTGTGTAATCCATGTTTTTCAAATTATATTTGCTCTGCTGGAACCGGATTTTATTAAGGTAAATCAGCAGCAAGATGGGGATTCATACTTTAGAATTTTGTGCCATTCTCCCATGTGAAATCAGAATATAAGTGTATCATTTAGGCTGCTTATTCCCACCACTGCTTTCTGCAGTTTCACCGATTTCCCACCCAGCTGAGAAAACATTTTGCTGTGAGACATCTGGCTATGGAATGCTCGGAGCTCTGAAAAGGCTGGTGCATCCTCTGAAGTAGACAGCTTTGAAGAAACGTAACATAGTTTTAAACAGTTCCAATAGACTAAAAAAAATATTTAACAAAGGCTCACCGAAGACTATCCGAGATCCTGTGGCTGTTGTCATGGACTTCTCTGAGTGTTGTCTTGGCACACACTGATGTAACTGAGACAGTGAATATATTATGGGCATAAAAGTAGAACCCCAGCAGAAAAGTTGTGAGGGAATGCACGCTGGAGCAGAGAAGTAATTGTAAAAATAGAGAGAAGTGGAAAATCAAAAGTAAAGAGAATCCGGTTCTTTCAGCTTTAATTTTCTTCTTTCATGAGTGATTCTCAGGGGTGAGAGCTTCCCAGCTCTACTGCAGTTACCCTTTCCAGCCCTGTGTATAGTTAGTTAGGCCTGACTCAAAGAGAGCGCTTGTATTTCCTCAAATTAAAAATTGTTATTCTGATTGTTACTCAGAAAAAAACAAAGGTTTTCTGCCATCATTCTGACACAGCTCCCATTAATAGAAAGGACCAACCATTGTAGCAAATGATCATGAAGAAGCACTTGTGGTACAGTGGAATGATGATACAGACAAACCCCAAAGTGAACAAAAAATTCATAAAACTGTCTTGTGAGGTCTTATGAAAGAATAGATAATGAAAAAAGGGATTGAAAAGCAGGGGGCTCCTAGAAAAGGGCACCAACCTAAATTACACCACTGTGGAAGAAAGATATGAAGCATTGCAAGGAATTACCTGTGCTAAATGAGCTGTCCATGTATCTTAAACATCACAGCAGAGTATACAGGCAGGGGAAATAGAATCAGATTACTAAGGACAAGCTCAAAAGCTTGTTGTGCCACAAGTAGCAGGTAGGGACATAGATAATGTTCCAGTAATGGCCGAATTTATAAATATGTTTATAGAAAAGAGGCAATGAAAAAATTGATCCGCAAGGCAAGTGAGATGAAAAGTATTGAGATATTGCTTGAAGAAAGTATGACATTCATATCTAAAATCAGAAAGATTTTTTTCAAATTGACAAGTCTTGACACACTGTCATGATAAATAATTTTAAAGAGCAGCTTCGTTGAATCACCAAGTCATTTGCAGTTACACTTTAAAAGATATGGAAAAAGGTGAAATGTCTGAAGAGGGCAGATGTGGCATCTACTTTCAAGGAAGAGAAAAAGAAAAAGGCATCGGGGAACAACAGACATATCTACTTCATTTCATTTTCAAGAAAAATACTGGAACGGCTAAATGAATAAATGATTACAAGCATATAAATGGAATCAAAGTGATGAATAATAATACATATGAATTCTTCAGGAGCAAATTCTGTCAAGGCAATATCAGTATTTTCTCTGACAGGGTAGTAGGTCTGCCAAATGAAGGAGAAACAGTAGATGTGATGTATCTTGACATTAGATATGATTTTGACTATTTTATACAATCTTTTCCTAATCAGACTAGGGAAGTATACCTGAAAAACTACATTCTGACAGTACTTCCATGCACTGAAGACAAAAAAATACAGTCAGCCTCATTTCATCTATAAAAGTGGTCAAAGATAGATGATCCCCAGGAAAGAATGGTTAAAAGAGTGATAAACAGATTATGGTTCAAGGAGTGTCTAAGCAGAGAGTGATCTCTTTATACTTTTCTTTGTGCATTTTTTCGTTGGCTTTCTGAACCAGCATATTTTTTTCTGCCATCCAAAACATACTGTGGCAAGAAGTACTACGAACTCTACTTCACAGTACATTACAAACCATGTCTAGTAATTTTGAATCTGATTCTTGCTATTTAATTTGATTTTCACTAGTTCTTACACTGGAAAAGAGAAAAATAAATCTGTGTTCCCCTTTTCTATGGTACTTGTGATATGACAGAACTCAACTGTATGCCCTTCTCAGATACTCTTATCCTAGCTGAAGTTTTTTAATAGGATTAGTTGGTTTTCGTGGAAAAGCTACTTTTGATCATTTTTCCTCGAACTTTTACAGTTGTGCTATACCTTCATTTTGATGGGAGATTAGACTGCTCTCAGTGAGTAGAAGTGCTATTAGAATGTGTGCTGTTCTAAGAAAAGGATTTGTGTCATTGTTATTTAGAATCTGAGCATAAGTCAAAAAGGGCTTGCTAGTGCAGAAAAAACACACCCATAACAATATTGCATAAAGTGAGATGTTGCCTGAAAATCTTTTGAAGTGGTCTATCCACTTACTGATGATATTAATGCTGGAGAAAGACAAGACGAAAGTATGAACCCATTGGACAAGATTGAAAAGAGCTCACCAAGAATGATTACGGACTGCACAAGCAAAAACCTGAGAGGAAAGACTGGGAAAACTGGACTTGGTAATGGTAATAAGCACAGTCCAGGTTAGCTGGACAAAAAGTCTTCAAATAGGTGACAGAGTAAAGAAGTATTCCCGCGTCTATTTTTGTGGCAGGCAGGACAACAGGTAGGCCCATTGCCTAAGAGCAAGGAGGAGCCCAGGGACACTTCAGGAAAATCTTGTGGGTGGCAAGGCAAGTGAAGCACTGGTGCCTGAAGTGACTGGAGGACTCCGTGAAGACCATAAAATGAGCCAGACAGATATCTGTGGGAATGGTAACACCTGGCTCTGCTCTAGGACTAGTGATGGAGATAAAAACACTCTACAAATTCCTCCCATCTCTGGATTTTTCTGAAGCCCTGAAAAGTAGTGAACTTGGAGATCACCTAATTCTTGAAAGTTCTTTTCTTTAACAGATTGCTAGATTACCTTTATATATTTTTTTTCTGTTTTATTTATTTGTTGGGGATTTGTTTTTACCTCAGCAAAGATCACTGAAAAACTCACTGCCCTAAATGGATACTTTCCGTATTTCGGATAGCAAAGCCAAATATAATCTTTTAAGATAAGCACTATTGCTTCACTTCACATTTTCTTTGCTAAATCTTTAATCCGTGTTAGATTATACCTTGCTCTGCACTATTTATGGGACTTTGTGTGACTTGTAATTTCTGCACATGACAATTGGGACTGATCCAACTCTGATAGCATGCCTTGCAAAGCCATTGGTCTTTGGGGAGAAGGCTCAAAACTTTATTCTCATATTTCCAGCTCATATTTCCAGCTCATATCTGTCTCTATTAATGCAAAATTGTTTTTGTTGTGTATCTGCCAAAGAGATAAAACAGTTTAGAGATGTTTAGCAAATCCGTTCATATTTTTATTTCTAACTTCCTCTTCTGAATTTGATTTTCTCTGAGGAAATCTGCTACAGGATATGCTTATGCTTGCTTTTCACTTTTCAGGCTGCTCAGCAAATGGATGTTTTTTTCTCTTCTACAGGATTTCCCACACAGTATATAATTCATTAAGAAAATTTTTCAAGAAATGGGAAAGAAGTCAAAAAATTTTCAGTCTTAAATCCATCAGTTTCTACAGAGCAAGGGTAAAAAATACAACCTGGTTTAACATTTCTTTTTTTAGCACTTACACATCCTCGACTGGAGAAAATTACAGCTTCATCCAGAAAATAAACAATATTCATGGTTATATAATATTTTAAACATCCAGAATGGAGTAGTATTAAAAGGAAGCACTGGGGGAGGGCACAAAGAGTTGATGGCCTTTCCTGGGAAAAGCACCGCTTTGAGCATTTCCCACAGCGTTCACCAGCAGTGACAAATCTAGAGGAAGGGACCTTCCTGCAGGAGGAGGAGAGAGTGGAGAATGTAGACCAGAAGGCAGGAGGAGCGCCAGAAAGGAGTCAGAGATTTCTCTGGTTTAAGGGGCTACGTGAAAGGCAGTGGGACTGCAAGCAGAGCTGTTCACGCGTTACACAGCCTTATCTCGGGTGTACAGTAACAACAGCAGCGAGCAGCAGTGGATGTGCCCTGTCACACCTGCCAGATTAACCCACCGATAGCAAATCTCTGCTTTTAAGCCCCTTATCTGGTTCAGCGTCCGCTTCCAAGAATTTCTAAAACTAGTCATAGTCCCTCCGGGCATATTTTTATCTTCAAAAAAGCTAGTAGTGGGGGACACATTTAACCTCCCTCTCGGGTTTATCATCCTGACAGGCATGTGTCAGTCAGGCGTTTGACTCTGCACCATCCGCCGCTGCGTCGGCAGCTGCTGCCGCTCTGGAAGGGCTCACTCTGCCTTCCTCCCCGGGGCCCTGTGCAGCAGGGAACTTGAGGTCAGCACAGATAAACACTGCCTACTCTCATTTTTTTTTTGTTTGTTTGTTTGTTTGTTTTATTTTTTTGTTTGTTTGTTTTTCAGTTGGGAAGGAACGCCTCCACCTCTCTCTCAGCAGTCAGCAGCTGATTCGCCTGTAGTGATGCATACCCCTCCCTACACCTGCCCCAAACTGCAGACTGGTCCAATTTGTGATGTCTGTGCCAATAAATCCTCCATGAGATTTTCCATACTATCTTTTCATGACATGCCAATTTTGCTTTGCGAGACAGGCTTAGCCTGCTCCATGCCTAAGGTAGGCTTTTGAGGACATGTATGTGTACGGTTTTCACTCAGGAGTGAGGAAGATAAAGGAGGAATTACCCGCCTGTTACTGAATCACGCCACATCATTGTGAAACTCACCCTTTAGATAGCATCCATTCAAAGCATGATCAATTTTCATCAGCTGTTCACTGAACTTCATAAATGTTTGAGCTGTCAGATAGCCCTTAAACAGAGGGATGAAGCCTGTAAAACCAATAACCAGACTTTAAAAACAGCTTGCTAAAGAGTGTTTTTCCAAGTACTAAAGGAAAAAAAGGACAGTCTCTCTGAACTAGGAGATTATATTTCTGGTTTTCATGGTTCAATTTGAAATGACTGGCTCCAAGTAAACATCTGAAGTTCATCTGTGTTTGAACTGGAAAAAAACGAGATGTGCATTCATTTAGGCAATAAAGAACAAATAAATTTTGCTCTTGCTAAAGGTTACAGGTTTGGATTAATGTCTGAATTTGAAATGATTAGCTTTCACACAGCAAATAATCTCTTTTGAAAAATTGGGGGTATTTTTCTTTTGATTCTTTTAAGTCACTTTAGTTCTGGTAAAAGCTGCTTGATTGCCAGCTCTGGAAACCAACACTCTGAGCTCATAAGCAGTCTGGGCAGAGGGATGTAACATGCATAGCAGCAGCACGAGTTCTCACAAATTCCTGGTACATCTCAAAGAGGACTTCAAACATCTGGCTCCGAGGGACACAGCCACGCTGCCCAGGCAGATGCTGGCTTTTCAGGCCTGAAGAGAACAGTGTCCTTCAAACAAATCCAATTTTGGAGGATTTCTGTGAGAAGTCACATGAAAATACTGCTGAGAAATTTGTCTTCCCAGGGATCAGAGAGGAAAAGGAAGAAAATGCAGTTCTGAAGAATTTTTCACAAGGTCTCCAAATTCCAGTTACTCAAACTAATGACAACTTTCAGCTCTGTCCACCCACCAGTATTTCCTGTTTGGCAGAGAGTGGAGGGAAGGATAAGACAGGCAAAGTTCATTTCCCATTTGCATCACTAGCGAATAAATATTCCTGCAGCTTTTATTATTATCATACATGCATGCTGTATAACTCAAAGGCAGATTCATCTCTTCTGAATAAATTTAATTTACAAAGTTGCACTGCATCAACACACCAATAGGAGTGGGTGGTCAAGAAGTCGCACTCTAAGGTATTATATATAATTGCCAAACCTTTCTGAAGAAATTTGCAGTGTCCCAGAGCAGCACTGTGCTGACAAAAGCAGAACAGAAAGGAGATTCTTTACATGTCCAAGTTTCTATTGCTGTCCCAAAGGTGTAGTCACCTGCACTAGGGCTAATGCCAGTGAATTAATCCATGAGAACTGTGAGCTGGTCTTTATGTCCACCAGGAGCTTTGCAAGTAATGTCAGACAGAGTTTTAGGAAAGACCATGTGAGAGAATCAAAAGATCTGAAAGTGACCCTCTCTTGCCATGAGATCAGTCATATCATGCTCACTCTATCAAAAATCCCCTGGTCTCTATCAGAAGAGGTTTATACAGTGAAGCCCAAACTCTTTAAATGTTTAGTACTTCAAACACTGCTCAGAGGGCAGGCAAACCCATCCTACCCAACACAACTTTTAAGGTCAGAGGAAAAGCTAGGGCAGAGCCAGGATCTGTATTCTCTTATATCCTCCAAACACCCAGAAATTATGTTATGATATGAGCAGCTCTTTTAATGCCCTAAGCCCCTTACTTCAAGCCTATAAGGGTGTGATTATAATAATAATAAAACAAAGTATATATCTTTTGAGATTTTGTTTGTGTGTACATATACATATATTTTATTGCTGGTAAAACTAAACATACTATTTTGTTCTCATATTAATTCACATTTAAAAACAATAAATTAGAGGAAAATTTCAGTATGGGATTATTAGTTTAAATTGTTTTCTTTGAAAAATTTCAAAATCAATCTTTTCAAGTACCTTTTTTTCCAAATTAATCACTAAGTTCAAGCTGAAGAGAGATACATTTTGGAAAGCTTCAGTTCCATGTTTTTTCCATTTATATTAACAAATATGTTACATTTTTTTCTGGGTTACCCTTGATAGTCAAAGCACATTCTTCAAAAAGATCTGTACTCTGGCACCATCAATGTCCACTTTTATACTAATGCTTTTAAGAAATTGCCAACAATTGAATAACAAGATTCTTTCGTAAGAAGTGTGGAGACTGATGAAATTCTGACCTAATTAAATCAGTGCCAATGCTTCCATTAATTTCAACTGAATTAGAATTTCATCCATGACATTTCTCTCATTTCCAGTGCATCAGTCCATGCTTTTATCATTGACTCCTTTCTCATGACACTCACTGCATTGTTTTTCTGCTTTTTACCTAGAGATGAGTCATGTGCCAGTAGTGTCTTTAGTGTCTTGCTTGAATGCTGAAGACACCAGGACAGATGAACTTACAGGATGAGTCTTTGACTTGAAAGCAGTCCAGAATACGAAACCTTTCTTTGTTCCTGAACAGCACTCAGCATTAAGGTTGTCAGACCTCGTCAGGGCTTGGTTACCGCCAGAGAAATAATTTACAAAAGCTAGTTTGAACAGATGAGTAGTGTAACACCTCAACATGCACCTCACTATCCTATAAGCAGTAGCGATGGGCAGCGTGTTCAAAGAGCAGGGACTTAATCAAAGCAAGTTTAGGCCCCATACTTACTGGGAATTCCTCATTCTTGGGTGATAACTGCAATTCCCCAGTCCAAATCACAAATGCACATGGGTGTGCAATGCATGATGCATTGAGTTTCATTTTATCCAAATGCCCTACAAATTAGACTCCTTGCAGCATAGTACCCAACTTGTTACACAAATGACCTGAATGTTTTTCAGTTATGTCTGATGTCATTAGAATTTTCCTCCTTTAAAACTGTTCTTTGATATAATTAATCATTTTAATTGTCAGAACAAAGAAGCAAAAGGAAAGAACAGATCTAGATCAGATAATGCTTAATGCTTTACTTGCTTCTTCTTGTAATACTTTGCAACTGTCAGCTCTTGTTTTTCACTAGAAGCCTACTTAATAGATTTGTTTCCTTCTACGATATTAAGCCTCAGTGTAAAATAACTTCCCATTACTTATGATTTCCACTTGACACCTCAGCAAGGCTTGGGTGTCGGGCTGTGTACCTGAGTGGATTCCCGTGGGGACAGATGGGAGAGCAAGAAATCACCAAGCATGATTTCAGAAATCATCCCTTGTTCCTTTTAAAGCAAACTAAATCAATAGGGTCAGCCATCAGTTCAGACTCGCCTGTCTGAGGCCTGAGGAGTTCTGCAGTGAGGAGGGTGTACTTACCGCTCAGCCAGAAGACAGCTTCACATCTGTTGAACTTTGCTGAGGTTCAGTAGAGAGAAGCTTAATTAGTAGCAGTATCAGGTCATTCTACTTTGATCAAGAGCAAATCTTAACAGAAACACTCCACTGGTTTCAGTGGAATAACTTGTTCCAGTGAGGTGAAAAGGATTTGGCCCTGGAATTGCAAAATAGACTTAGATTGACAGCCGCTCCTGTATTTTCTTTCTGCCTTAATGAAAGCTAAATGATACTTTAATGAGATCATGACACAGCAGGCCCAGGGGGACTGGCATGTTGACAGTTAGCACAGTTTATTCATAAGGTTACTTGCCTTCAGGTATCTAAATAACCACCACACTTTGTGCAAACAGCAGTAAGTGTTGGCTCCACATGCATTTCCATACAAGATATTCTCAATTTTCAAAATCCAGGAGGGAAAACACATTACTTTGGCCCACAGCTGATGCCTGAAGAGGCTACCTAGAACAGAGACTAGACAGAGTTAGAGAATAAAGTAAGTATTTAATAAAAGGCCTTCACAGGATACACCTTGGGCAGTGCAGGAGCCTCGTAGAGGCTACACCCAAGATGGACGACAGCCACGAGTTTCTTAGACGGATACAGGTTTGGTCTATTTGTATATCAGAGGCTAATTGGCCAATTATAGCTTCAGGTAATGAAGTCACATTTCCCCGGTTTGCTTTCCCCCTGATTCACTTTTGTTTACACTTTTCGGGGCCTGAGGCTGTGATGGTGACCTTGGTTCTCAGGCCCAGAAGGATTGTTTAGTCTGACCAAAACGTGAAGAGAGCTAACTAGAATTCTATATAGAGTTCAGAGTTATACACTAATGCAGTACAAGAACTGAAAAATATAAAAGCTAAAAACTTAAGGCATCACAGCTATCCATCCTGTGCCCACCTTGCTGTAAAAGGACTAGTGTAGTAACTTAATCTGACATGGCTGTTTTCTGGAGCCAGACCATAATGCAGTAGGCAAACCTAGGCTATTACATGGGAAGGTCAGGCATTTTAAGTGAAAAACGAAGAAAGCAGACGGCTGACTGAGGTCAGGGAAGACTGTGAAGACTTGGAGTGGCTCTTGGAACATAAAAACCAGCTGGGTTCACTACTCGTGCACTGACACAGGGCATTTTGCTAAGAATCTCATTTGGAGTGTCTGCTAACAGGTAATGTACCTGAAAATCAGACGATGTCAGAAACAATGCCTTTAGAAGCCATCTGCCTCAGCATATTGATAATGCAGTGTAAAAAGCTGTGCTGCTGCAAATTAACTGTTTCATACTGAGCTTGTCATTGCTAAGTGCTGTTCCTCAGATACTGCCATGGAAAAGAGGGTTTTCTATCTCAGTTTTACATACCAGCCTTAAATGTGTCATGAAAGCAAACCCCTTCCCCGATGCGCTCCCAATTCATGTGCAATCGAATTGAAAAGATAAAATCTGTAAATCAGCAGAAAAAATACAGTCTAAAAGATCAATAACTAACTAGACTTGAAGCCAAGGGTTGGTGCAGCATGCTGGTTTGCAGGTTAACCAACGCCTCTTTCCACTTTAGTCCCATTTTCCCTCTATCAATCCATGCCAGTGCAAGCTCTCACAAGTTCTCTCTATCTGAAAAGACAAACATTTTCTATAAAGTGACCCACCTTGGGTTCTGGAAATATCTTCAATTCCCTCTGACATCTACCTTTGAATATTAATTTCCTTTATCTTTGTATTTGGGTCACAGAATGGGTCAGGTTGGAAGGGACCACAGAAGGTCATTTGGTCCAACCTCCCTGCTCCGGCAGGGTCATCCCAGAGCACAAAATATAGGATTATGTCCAGGGAAGTCTTGAATATCTCTGATGAGGGAGACTCCGTAATATCTCTGGGCAACCTGTTTCACAGGTCACCTGCACAGTAAAGAAGTTCTTCCTCATGTTCGGGTGGAATTATTTTCTTTAGATCTTCCATGACATATCAGTCATAATGCTGAAAGCATCTTCTGTCTTTCCAGTCCTTAGAAAATATCAAGTTCACCACAACGGTTTACTTTCAATACCTCACAAAAAAAGCTCTTTCTCTGCCTACTCATTTTCCCATCAGCTACCATTTCCTTTCCACTATGCAACTAGCTTCAAACATGTAATTTGCCTCCATATATTTCTTTTTGCTGTCTGACATGACTGTGTGAAATATTTTGCTTGTACCTAAAATAACATTTCTTTTTCTACAAAATCTTTTTCAGCCCTTCCAGTCTAAAACAGGAATTGCTTTCTCATTTTAGCAGATTTTTTTCACCAAAGTCAAAGAAAAATTTTGAAATTAAAAATGAACCATTTAAAAACCATTGCAAGACAGTAGAAAAAATACATCTCATATTTCCTGTGGTAAAAGCGTCAAAAAAGAGAGATAAAGTGAAGGAAGCACACATATCTGCTTTTTTTCTTTTCCTTTTTGTTTTTTTTTTTCTTTTTGTGATGGAAAAAGTATTTTAAAATTTCTGTGTCCTCAGAAAAAGGAAGTAAATTTTCTGGAACTAACTTGGATACTCCAAGAAATGAACTCTTTCATTGTGTGGATTTAAAGGCCTGATAATAGTCCATATCTTTTTAATAAAAGCAAAATAATCTTGTATTGCCAAGCCACGACCATCGCCAACACTCCATTTATAATTGCTGCAGTGAGCAATGGGGTGACAGGCCCCGTATTCTGCAAGTGCTCTTTATCTTCTCACAGCCATCAGTGGGAGAGGTCACACAACTGCACAGACCTTTCTACTCACCTGTATATTTTGCTTTCCCATCCTGAAGTACCAAAGCTCTTTTTCAGAAGATGGTGTCTATTTCCCATGCATTTGAACAATGTTTAATGCCGCCAATAAAACACAGTTCATTACATTTCATCAGATGATAGGTTAACATGACATTTTTTGCACTATATATTTGACTCTAACCCAATAAATATTTCTGTATTTGCAAAGATTGATTTTGTCCAAATCCCACGCCCTTGAGGCAGGCACAAACAAACAATGAACCTTGCCTCACATTTCACCCCTTCTCTCTCCTATTCTTATCATATTGTAATAATGATGCAATTTTCCCTGCTGGGTAGCCTTTCAAATTTGTACCTTTCTTACAAACGGAGGGCAAAGGTTCACAGAAAAGCCCTCTCAAGCTTTACAGAGACAGAAATTACACAGGTGGGGTTCAGGAAATGCTGTGCGCTCTGGCGATGAATACAGATGTCTGTGGACCAGCTCAGGGTCTTGAACTTAGGTCTTAGTTTCAGTACAGAGCTCACTAACCACTTGAAACTGTGATGGTTTTTGGAAGTTTGGGTGCTCTTATCAGCCTCACAGTCCCTTTGTCCCACTACCCAAAACTCACAGCTGAATTTTCACATCTTCCGTGAGGAAAACAGTGACAAAAA
>VZTF01000983.1:442856-691727 GCA_013397755.1 Cnemophilus loriae | reverse complement strand
AAAAAAAAAAAAAGGCTGCTTTTCATTCAGAAAATCTGAATCATATCTAAGCTCCAGCAATGTGATTTATGGGTTATACGGTCTCAGTGTTATGCTGTGTACTAGCCAACAAACAAGTAAGTACATGGAGCTACAGAATCATTGGCTAATTTACAAGGTTCAGAGCCTTAAGAAAAAGTAGTAAAATTCCCATTGATTATTCAAGCATATTCTCTCTGGAAAAGGAGAAAAATTACTTGCAAGGAATTTCTATCAATAGATGGGGCCAGAAATAGACAACACACTTCTGATTGTCTTCAGCTCACAACTGAAACCTAGTCCAGGAGAAACTATATCCTTACAAGTCTGCAGCACTATTTTCACTTGAGCAAATTTTAATAAGCTGAGTTAGCATTTGAGATTGACGTGTGTTGAATGGCAGGAACCTTTTTATATGATCACAGCTACACACAGCTGCAGTGTGGTCAGGGATGGGCAGTGGTTTGCTCTTCTGTGCTATTCTATGCCCACTGAGTATCGCTTTGTACAAAATGAGAACATCTGGGGTTTGCTTATGCATTCACTGTTGGCAGAGATACTGCGAAGTGACCAACCTGCTTATATTTAAGATACTGTGTTATGAGCATTGTTAATTAAATAAACAAGGATATGCTCTTTACAAGCCACAGCTGTGCAAAATATTGATGTGCAGATAACAAAGTTTAAGTCTTGTTCAAAAATGCCAAACCCTTTTAGCCACCTTCTTTCTGTCTGTGTACTTTACTTTGATTGCATTTGCTCTGACATATTTCGACTAATCATTGTGCCTGCACCTGAATGGAATATAAAGTTAAAATAACATTTGAGGATTTTTACAGGTATCACAAGACAAATACTGTATATTTGATTTTAGCTAAAATTTCAGAGAATTCTGCGTCTACCTGGTTTGTTAGCACTGATATCACTGCAATATCAATATATAAAAAAAGAAAGCATTCTAAGATTACATACAGTTTGCTGCCACGATTGACAAAGCATATCTTTCAGAGACAGACTGTATCTCTATTTAAAATATACTCATAACTGTCATGATGTATGCTAGTAAATCAAGCTCACAAATGTGTGTGCTAAGATTTGAAATGCTTCCAAGAGTAAATTTATATTCCGTCTGTCTCCAAAGTCTAGCTGCCTTAAAAAAAAGAACCAATAAAAACCAACCAACTTCCATGAGCTGAACATACATTCTTAGGATGAATTTGCTGAGGGGATAAAGGCTTTGGCCTGTGCCTTGCTGTAATGAAACAAGTGGGTACATCCCACGCATTCATGAGCAGTGAACGAATGTGTGGAGCTGCCTACAGAGAGCAAAAACCTGGAAAGTTTTCTTTACGTGTGATGCCATTGTTCCCCCAGTCCAATCCAGACAGAATGGGAGGTCTGGGAAAAAAGAATTGATGGAGGTTTCAAGACGTGGAACCCTTCTTCTGCTTTGTTGCCATGTAAAGTCATGTGCAGCCAAAGTGTTTAGCCTAGTATGTAAACTTTCACTAAGGTCAAAAGTTTCTGCATAGCACGCTTTGAGTTTGACCAGAATATGCTTTTTGTTTCTTTCCATTTGCTTAATTCTCGTTAACAAGTTACAGCTATGACTGCCTCTAGGATTATGCATGTTGAGAAAAATGCTGCTTAGTAGACTATCACTGCAGCTGGATCCCAAGTGCAGATTTCCCAGTAAGGGTGTGATTTTGCTAAAACCAAAACTATAAGTGAGTTGATCTAGTCCTGCAAGCAGAGGAAATGCTCCTCTAAGGGCTGGGGCAAGTTTGGGCATGGAACAGGCTGCTGGGAGCAGTGAAAGAGTGGCTGCTTATTCCTGCCAGTGCCTGAGCCCCAGGGAGCTGGCTTGATCTGTCGCTGGCCAGTGCTCCTCCACAGGAAATAAAGCGGTGTGAACCAAGCAGCAAACCCCTCAGCCTCGGCCGGGGCAGTGTCCCTGCCTCCTCCCCACGGCCTCTTGCCTACGCTCTGAAGAAACCTGGAGCCACGTTTGTGATGTGACAATGGCCATGACAACAGCTGGTCGTTTGGATCCATTTAGTCCTGAGGAAGCCCTAAAGCCCCAAATAATATAGCTCTGTAGTCATTCCTGACTTCCCTGTCAAGTCAGCCCAGCTTTCCTCTGGGAATAAATAATCTGTAGCAGTTCTCATCGGCAGGCAGCCAGCCTCCCTGTCAGCAAAAGTCCAGCGTCTTTGAGGTTTTGTATCCTGTCAGGCACTAAGGTTGGTGACATTTTGTAGCAGCAGGGTGACAACAACCAGCATAGCTTGGTTAATTAAGCGTATTTGAACAAAGACTATCCAGCAGCTGACTTTTAACAGAGCTGGGTTTTTTCTGCGAGGGCGAAAGAGGTTATTTTGAGTACAATTCTGTAAATTCAGAGAGTAATGAAATACAGCAGCTAAATAGGCTCACTGTAGTCATAAGCGGTAGTATTAGATTTAGGAATTGATTTTGTATTTTCTTACATTAATTAAACTTCGTGACTTAGGTAGTCTGAAGGACAGATGTAGTCGTGGCTGCCACTGCCAGAGTTCCTGGGATTGTATGCAGGGATCCTGTGTACATTTCCAATATGGGCTTACACATGAAGCTGCATAACCTCAGTTTCCAGACACGAACATACACAAGAGGCACTCGAGTTACCTGAAAAATGTCTCCCTTCGTATTTTTCAAACCAAAACACCTCGAACCGCTAGTCACCCAGGGATATGGCATCTCCTGGACCTTCAGATGGATTGTTGGGCAAATGCCCAATGAGTGAGGACAGTGTAAACAATTGGCTTAGACAAATAAGCATTAAGGAAAATCTCTTAATGAGGCATCATCAATCACTTTAAATTCTAGAATGGTAAAGCATTTAGGAACTCAGTATCACAGCTCAGCAAGGTCCACAGTGAATCATGTCTGACAAATTTTATTTCTCTTTTCACAAAGCTTTTCCATACAGATCTCCATTTCCTCCAGTCTATTTGTTACTCTGAATGGTTTATTTTGTGCCCAATACCTGTTACAATAGACGAGAAATCTCTGCTTCATTGTCTTGCTGTGCCCTCTAGTTCAAAGGAAAATGTATTTATCCCCAGGTTTTTTGAAACATTGCATTTAATAAGTAAGCTCATTTTCCCCAAGTCACATAAGTCACATTTTCCCTATGATCATAGGAGCATAAAAGTTGCTTTCTATGATCATTCATGCTCATAAAATTCAGTCACAAAATGCTTGAAAGCTGCAAATACTAAATGAGTGGAGAAAAAGGCCCTACAAACTCTCATTTACTTGCAAACAAATATTGGCAGATACGCTTTGTGTTACAACTGCCATGATAGTATGAATATAAATTACTAGAATTGAACACATTTTAATTGAATTTCTTTTTGACCATAAATATGCCTTGTATATTATACTTTCATGAACCTGTAAAATGAGAGTTTGTGTGAGCACAAAATTCTTCTGCTTGTCTTGCAAAAGCTGAAAGAAAACATTAACATGTATGGTAATCATAGAACGGATTGGGTTGGAAGGGACCTTAAAGATCACCTAATTCCAACCCCCTTGCCATGGGCAGGGACACCTTCCACTAGACCAGGTTACTCAGAGCCCCACCCAACCTGGCCTTGAACCAACATTGGGAGGGGTGGGGCATCCACAGCTTCTCTGGGCAACCAGTTCCAGTACCTCGCCCACCTCACAACCAGGAATTTCTTCCTAAAATCCTCCATAAACCTAACCTGTTTAAGCTTAAAGACATCACCCCTTGTCCTACCACCACATGGCCTTGTAAAAAGACGCTCTCCAGCTCTCTTGTAGGATCCCTGTAGGTACCAGAAGGTAGTGGAAGGTTTTCCCAGGGCCTTCTCTTGTCCAGCCTGAACAGCCCAGCTCTCGCAGTCTGTCTTCATAGGAGAGGTTCTCCAGCCCTCTGACCATCTTCAAGGCCTCCTCTGGACTCAGTTTAGCAGGCCCATGTCCTTCCTATGTGGAGGACTCTCAGAGCTGGACACAGTATTCCAGATGGGGCGTCATGAGGGCAGGGTAGAGGGGGAGGATCACGTCCCTCACCCTGCTGGCCACGCTTCTCTTGATGCAGCCCAGGATATGGTTCACTTTCTGGGCTGCAAGTGCACATTGCAGGGTCACCTCAAGCTTAATGAACTTAAATAAAAGTTTTCAGCTCTTACATTTACTGACCTTTTTAACTACTTAGTCCCCGTAGAGACAGCAGCCTCTCCAAGACATTAGGCTGTAGTCAAATTCTCATTCATTAAACTGGAAATATTTAGGCTCCTGAACCTTTGTTTGGGGATTGAAACAATATAATATTTGACTGCAAGATACACTGCTAATTCTTAAATGTGTATGTCAGAAATTACCGCTGTTCTGTACTTGTTAATTCAGTTCCTACTGAGAAAACAAGAACTCTGCCTCTCTGGCAAATCGCTGCAAGGAATAATCAAATACTTTGCTTATAAAACAGTATCACTTATTGATTCCTCTCTGGATTGGCTTGATCTTATTTCCTGTTCTGTATTCATGTCTAACTGCCTTCACACATTAAATATACTTATCAAAAAAGAAGGCTACAGGTTTTCTTTATCACTTGCTTGCATTAACTGTGCATTAATACATAAAGAGGAAAATATCCCCCACTCTGCGTGCATCTGAGGCAACAACCAATTGTGAGCCGCCTCTGGGCTCAGTGACCTAGAAACCAGGAATAAGACTCATAAAAATCAGATGCTGAGGAACATCATCAGGGACAGCCTCAGAAAGAGGATGATAAATCATTTGACAAATCCATAAGATGTAACTGCTTCTGAAATATTAAAAAAAAGAAAGAAAAAAATTTTTTTAAGAAAGGTAACGCCTCAAAAATATTTTCTAGCTCTACATTTTCTCTCATTTTTTGTCTGTTTGAATATTTTCAGAGACCTCATCCTGTGCACAACAACACTCTGAATGTCCCATTTTTCTATTACAGAAACAGACATTCTTCTTTCCTTAACACAACAGAGAATGGTGGTTGTTAATTCACAAAATCCATGAAAAAATCAAGATTGTGGAACCACACAGAAAACACATAGCTGTTTTGATTCAAGACACCATGAGTGGTCCACAAGGCAGCTTTCAGTCAGTGAGAGACTCAAGTATGGAAATAAGCATCCTCCTATAAAAATCCCTGGAAAACAGAGAAAGAAAGTCACTTTAATATGAGAAACTGGATTTTAGCTTTCACATAAAATCCTGCTGCTCTTTACTGGTTTCATCCTCTGAGCTGGGTCAATTAGAGACATGGTGTCCATAGCACATGATCTATAGCAGCCAAACAGTCATGAATGTCAACTAAACTAAAAGAGAAAAATTATAAAACTTTGGTTCATAATTCAGGAATAAGCATTTCTGCAAATACACAGGAGAGTGATTTGGAGTGGTGGGATGGTTATAACTCTGATAAGGACTTACTTCTAAGCTCACCTGGGATTTTTGCGGGTGGAAGGCATACTATGATTCCAAGATTTTACACAACTTTAGGTGACAGGCAAAGAGAGAATGAGGCAAAGGCAATATGTCAATATGCTGTGTGGGTACTTACTGATAATGGATTATCTCTTTACTTTAAATTGATTAGAGCTGTTGTGCACGGATCATTGTTAGTACTATCAAAATCTAAAAAATAATAGCTTGCAGACAGGACACAGAAACAACGTGGTAATGACAACAACATTATTTACCAAAGAGAAAAGCTAAGCAGACATACATCATAGTGGTTTAGATGTTTCACGTGTGATGGTGGTGATGATGCTTGTTACCAGAAACCCCAGGCACAACTCAACACCCTGCTGCACTGAGTGTTCCACAAGCACAGAATAAAGTGAATTAAGACATTATCACACAGAAGGTGAAACATAGCAAAGCCAGTTTTGTATCAGATCTTAGAAGTGCTCATTTCTTTTCACATCTGTGAATGCAAAAAACAAAAAAATACAGGCAAGAAATATCCAAGGATTTGGTGCTTTCAGTTTTAACAGCTTAACAAGCCAATTAGGTAGGAGCAAACCTCAGGCTTCTGGCACTTTCTCAGCGTGATTTGCATTTCTCACCAGCGTGTTCTGCCCTCAGCCTGAAAGAACTGAGTGCGCTAGACCATTTCTGAAATGCCTGCTTTCATGCCTGTTTTCCTGTGTGCTTTGTTTCTCTCCTACCCAGAACAAGCTCTGCACCACAGGAGGTAAGCAGATAAAAGCTAAGGAAAGGTACTGGATAAAGGCTCCAGCTGTCCCAGGAGATTTGTTTTCTTCCTCACACACCACCTTCATCTCAAGGAAGGTCTCAGGAATAGAAACATAGCAAGTACATTTCACCATTTCCTGCCGTTTTTTATGATTCACACTTTCGTCTGCTTAATAGTTAGATTTTCTTTTTCTGGAATTTTTTAATGTAGACACTGCATTAATAGGATGGAGTCAATAGGATGACTGTCAATAGGATGACTGTCAATAGGATAGAGTGGGAAAGCATCCCACAAGTTGAATTTCTGTCACCTTGCCTTGGCTACCTCAAGTTTAAAATAAATAAATTCAAACAAGAGGAGATAGGTGTCAAGTGCAATACCTCCTCTTGTATATTGAAATTTTGGAATAGCAATTGTTCTGTGACCCAGCCTGTCTGAGACCAAGTTCCATGCCCGTGGCTGAGAAGGATAATGAAAAAGATCTTGTCCAGCTTTCCCACCCAGTGCAGACAAGGAATAGGCCTCTGGAAAGAAACTCAGGGTTTCTCTGCTAATGTCTTGTCTTTGTAACTGGTAGTGACATGGAGGGAGAACTGGAATGAAGGGTCTCCTCACTCTTCACTTCCTTTTGCAACCCCTGGCTTCTGTAACATCACATACGGAAGTGTTTGCATTTCATGGGTGGGTTTCTCATGTGTTAGTTCTGTCTTGACCAAAATCTGCAACTGTTCAATTTTCAGAACCAGATTGTTTCAGGTTTTTCAGCTTGTTTTGCAGACAAAAGAATCAAAACCATTTGAAAGGAGGTCAATAGGAGTTAAGTACATAATCCGTTTAGGATTTAGCAAATCCTACCCAGACCTTTTTGCATTTCTAGGCACCTAACTACCTCTGTAAACTTGACCCTGTATAAATGTCTGAATTTTCAATGCCTAAGAGAATGAAACCACTGACTTGTCCGGGTTTGTTTTAACACTCCTGCCGCTGCAGACTAGGCTGTCTGGTGGGCCCTTGCGGAGAAGAGTCAGGGAGACAGAGAGGTTGAAGAGACGGGGTTGTTTTTAATGAAGAAGCTGAAGCACCTGTCTCATTCTGCACGTGTAGGATAGCACTGGCTATAGCAGAGTATCACATGAAAGAAGGATTTTGAAAGACATGCTTGAAAAGTAAGATGTTGTCATCAGTTTTACTAATCTCACAGTGTCCTCGAGCCTTTTTTATAAGATATTGGACTTACTTGATGTATTTGAAGAAAATAAACATCTGGTCAAAACAACAGCAGTTTGCTACATAAGAATTGCTAAGGCACACTGCTCACAGCTGTTGAATACAGATGGCACTTTTGTAATAGCTATGACAGCATAACAATAAGCTGTGACAGTAGCTCAAAGTTATGACAGCACAACTAGGCAAGCATTTAATCACATTACAGGACATACAGGATGACAAAAGTAGTAATTCCAGGCCAAAAATGGAAACATTTCCACATTTTCTAAAAATTAAAAGCACTTGTACCAAGAACTTAGTTAATACAGAGAGATTATTCTAGTTGAGAAACAGCAGCACTGCCCAAGAGTACTGAGGAAATCACAGCCCCTGAACCAACACCACACTGCTGCAGAGGCCTGTTGGGATCTGCTTTTAAAGCCACTGGCAGCCCTTTCATTTGGGTGAAAAAACCTTGGCATCATGTTCCCCATTCTGGGTAACCATAGCCCAGATTTCAAGGAGTAAGAGGAAGGCACCCATCTCTTCATAATCCAAGTGAGTAGGCAGGTGTACAGCCAGCCCTTTCTTTTCTCTTAGGGCCACTATTCATGCGTACATCCAGTAGCCCCAAGCTGCTCCAAAATGAGAGAAGAGGCACTTCCAGTAGGTAGAGGTGGAACAGGAGAGCTAAAGAGCTGCGGTTACTCCTGTCCTGCCAGTTCAAGCTTGACAGATATCTTCAGTGCTCCCACAAAGGCTCATGCTTTATCGCAGGATAGCAAACAAAATCTCTGTAAAGGTTTTATTAGGATGGAGGCTGAGCACAGCCACAGGTCCAAGCCTTGGGTGGGTGAGACACAACAGCACGATGAAGGCACACTAATCCAAGATCCTAGCCTGACTGCAGTCCTTGTCTCTGCGGAGAAGCTGCAGTTTATAACATGCAAGCTAAATGAGTAATTCGGTACTTTCAGATGCAGGTTACAAAATTATAACGTGCAACTCTTTTTCTTGAGTGAGATTAAATATAAAAGACCAGACAGCTACAGAAGCTGAGCTGGATGACTCTGCAAACCTCCTGGCCCTGGTGCCTCAGAAGCCATGGGAGAGATAAACTCAAGGCAAGAACAAGAAGTGGAGATGCCATGTCTGACCTCCCTGATGTGAAGAGATGCTAGCAAGGACACCACTAGTGCAAGAGAATACACAAGAGAATGGCACTGAGGATTTGATAACTAAGAGATTATGTTGCTAAAGAAACTGGGGCAGGGGGACCTGAGTGGAGAACTTTGTACTGGCGTTGTACTGAAGTTAGAGAACTACAGATACTGGTGGTTAGTGTAATAAAGTTGGCTTTGCTTTGCTCCCACCTAGCAGAGTCCATCCTTCAGTTGCCGCAATTAAAATGTGTAGATTCTGCTGGCACTCCCATGCACACACAGTGGAACACCAATCAAAAGATGAAAATATTGTTAACATGGTTATTTTCACTGTACACTGAAATTACCTTGAAGAGTGATTTATCTTTTATTTCAACCTTCCTTCCTTAAAAAAAAATTCAAGGTTCTGTTATTTTAAACTGCGTTTTTAAAACGGCTTTTAACCTCGTATATTTATTGTACATGTAAAAAGTTTGCTCTGCTTGTTGCTTGGACAATGATAAAGGCATATAACTCAACATACACGTGACATTTGTGAATGATGAAAGACAACCCAGACAGCTGAGGTGGGTCAAACAGGAATCACAATTAATTGGAGCAGCGCCTCCAGGGTATTTGACTAAGTGAACATTGCTACATTGCTACCTTTAACAATATATTTTTATTTGCAATACTGTACCCAGAAAAACAATCCCAGCTTTTAGCTGGTCCCATAGTACTCTATAGTTGCTCCGGTCAAACAGCAAAAATTAGGACAAATGCAATATGAAGAACAGTCTCTAATCTGACTCAGTTTTTTCTTTTTTGCATGGTAACACTGAATACAACTCTGCAAAACCTTTCTTGTTATTGCTGTCATCCGTCCTTAATTACTGCAGTGAAGTGAAAACAGGAGCCACAGTGGGAGCATGTAGAAATGACCACTGCATGCCAGGGGAAACATCTCGCATCTCTTAGCAATGCCAGGGGCTCCAGGCTTTGCTGTGCAATCATGAGCTTCACTATTGGCCAATTAAGAGAACAGGATTTTCTCTTTGATAACATTTGTATTGGGTTTCTATGTCAAGGTTTTGGGGGAAGGGGGTAGAGGAGGGGAATCTGTCAGAAGCTGCTGGAAGCTTCCCCTGTGTCCAACAGAGTCAATGCCAGTCGACTCCAAGACTGACCTGCTGCTGGCCAAGGCAGAGCTCATCAGTGAATGTTATAGTGCTTCTGGGACAACAGATTTAAGAAGGGGGTAATTAAACCCTGCACAACATCAGCAGCTGTCAGAAGAGAGGAGTGAGAATATGAGAGAAAAAGCGCTGCAAACACCAAGATCGGTGAAGAAGGAGAGGAAGGAGGTGCTCCAGCTGCCAGAGCAGACATTCCTCTGGAGCCTCCGGAGGACCACATGCCAGAGCAGGTAGATGCATCCAAAGGAGGTTGCACCTGGAGAGAGGAGCCCATGCAGGAGCAGGTTTGCTGGCAGGACTTGTGACTACACAGGGGACCCATGCTGGAGCAGCCTGTTCCTGTAGGACTGCACCCCACGGAAGGGACGCGTGCTGGAGCAGTTTGTGTAGATCTGCAGCCTGTGGGAAGGACACAGTTTGGAGAAGGTCATGAAGGACTGTCTCCCATGGGAGAGACTCCACAGTGGAGCGTGAGTAGTCCTCCCCTTGAAGAGGACAGAGCAGCAGAGACAGCGCATGATAAACAGACCGCAATCCCCATTTTCATACCCCTGTATTACTGGGGGGAAGGAGGTAGAGAAATTAGGATTAAAATTAGCCCCATGAAGAAAGGAGGGGTGGGAGAAAGTGTTTTTAAGGTATGAGTTTATTCCTTATTACCCTATTCTTGATTGGATTGGCAATAAATTAAATTCATTTCATTGAATCATAAAATGGTTTGGGTTGGAAGGGACTTTAAAGGTCATCTATTTCCAACTCCCTGCCACGGGCAGAGATGGCACCCACTAGACCAGGTTGTTCAAAGCCCCACTCAACCTGGCCTTGGACACTGCCAGTGGTGGGGCATCCAAAACTTCTCTGAGCAACCTGTTCCAGTGTCTCACCAACCTCACAATAAGGAATTTCTTTCTAATATCTAATCTAAACGTATTCTCTTTCAGTTTAAAGCCATCCCCCCTTGTTCTATCACTACATGCCTTTGTTGAATGTCCCTCTCCATCTCTCTTGCAGGCTCTCTGTAGGTACTGGAGGTCTGCTATTAGGTCTCCTTGGATCCTTCTCTTCTGAGGCTGAATAACCCCAAATCTCTCAATCTGGTGGGCTAGAGATCCAAATTTCTACAGCACCTACATAGCAATTTGACTTCAGACTGCGGCTGGTTATACTTTCATTGAATAGTAAAATAGTTAGCAGATGCTTATGCTTTGGATATGCCATCTCTTGAATAAAAACACTTTATAAATGGATAAAGGAAATTCACACCCGAGTGCTGGTGACATTTCTTCCTTTCCACATATAATATACTGCGTTTACAGCCTAATCAAATGATTATTCTCAGGCCATGCTTTGTTAACACCCAGTCATTCAGAAATAAGATCACTGAAATAAAGAAAGAGTTCCAGCTCACATGCAACACAAGCAGAGGTCCTGGTAGAGTGAAAGCAATTTATCTTCAACAAAGAGAAGAGAGATATAAACACTTATTTTGCTACCAACAACTAATCAGATAAGCTTTCTAGTAACAAACTTTGAAAGGAAAGACACTAAGTTTGCCAGAAATCAAGGGCAAGCACAGCAGCTAAATTATCTATCCACCCACGTCTTTGCATAAAACTTCTGCTTGAATGTTATTAATCATTCATGTAATTGTTAACTTCTCTATGGTGTGTTTGCTTTTTGCCTATCAATATATGCATAAATCTATCTAATTAATGCTAATATAAATGTTTACTATGAGAAGGCAGAGATTGTCTACACTGAATTTCTAATTCAGCTAAACCAAGTTCCAGATATCTTTCAAAAAGAAAAAAAATCAAACATTTTAGTCCTCAAAATTTTAGAAATATTTTGAGCAAACCCATTGTAAGATCTTGAGCATTACAATCGTGGGGCTACCTAAGAGTTGTCTGACAACTTTGCAAAACATTATTCCTTTTCAGATGGATATTGGCAAATAAATTTGGTCAACAATATAAAACCTTGTAAGTGTTTAGTCAATTCTTTTAAGACTGAAATAGTATGAACAGGAAAGAACCCCTCTGAGAGCTGAGTTCCATATATACTGCTTTTTCAAAAATAGCAGTAAAAGCACATTCCATCTACTTAGATCAGTAATACTGAAAAACATTTTGGTTTTTTATATAAAATATTAAAATTTTAGACCATTTAATGGCATAGGAACCGTTACTCAGATGCTAAAAGTGCAAAGGAGAATTCGTGTCTTTTTACGATTTTTGTCTGAAATTATAATTTATAGGTAAACTGCTTTGGCTTGAGGCTATATACAGATATTGCTACTTACTAACTACTAGTTCCTTTCTTTCTACATCCTCCAATAGGGCTCCTGCTTCCCCTATAAGCAACCCAGTGCAGCTCACACTGTGACACTAATCCAAAAGGCAGTTTTGCACTGTTTGTAATAAAAAGTTCATTATTAAAATTTCACTGAAAGTTAAAAGTAATAATTTATAAAATATCATAAGAGACATTTGGATCTTATCTGAAAGAAATAATTGAACTGCTGGTTTGATGGAAAAGAAAATATCTCATTTTAGTTTATTCACTAAGAAGATATTCAACAAAAGCATGAAAATGTTAATTTTAAACTAAATATTAAGTCAGTGTTCTCAGCATCTGGAGCATATTTCAAGGGTGCAATGAGGCTAGCAGACTGAACAATCTAATTCTTTCTGATATATTTAATTTGATTATGGATTTAAGAGGCAATAAATATATAGTTCATATTATCTCAGCAAAACTGTTCTTTTCAGCTAGAGAAGAAAGTAATAAAGTTCAGAATTATTCAGTATAACAATATTGAATAAACATTTTTGCCCATATAAGAGGACAGATGATTCATTATTCCCTAAAATGGGCATTATGATCACTTTGAAATATTTCTGGTTTTATCTGAGATGTGTCTATTGCCTGGGAAAGCACATATATTAATTGCAAGCATCATTAGCTCTTTTCACTGTTTTCATAGAACCCATTAGCATCAAGTTCTTCTATTGTTCCTCTAATGCTAGAATGAGAGAAAAGGTATTTTCCCTCTTCCTCTTCCCCATATATTTGTAGAGGATTTATGCTGTGTCTGGATGTAGGATCCTCTCCATGGGTCATAGCAGAGCTGGGCTGTCTCTCCCACCCAGCTCTGCTCTGAAATCACCACAGCACTCAGCTGCAGCATTACCTGAGTTTGGTTAGTCTTCCATAACTTTGGTGTTCTCAATAGTTATACGGCCCAAACGCGCAGTTTGGGCTCTGTCTGTTGTCAAAAGCAAGAGTAAGGACACGAGGCGGCAAATCCAAGCTCTGGATGTCAAACAGCTTCTTTAGGCGATTGAGCAACACTCTTGAGGTACCTGTAAAAGACCTTGACAACCTGCACAGGGTGGAGACACTTGTTTTGGGCTGCTAAAGCTTCCAGCAGCATTTAATCAGGCTGCTCTTCACACCCTCCCAGCTGCCAGCTCCTACTTAATAGGGCCGGTGGAGCAGCCAGGTCACGTACATGTAAACACTGTTAACCTAATTCTGTGTAAAGTAGCACAGCGTTTGTGTATTTCTCTTACTTGCTGTCTGGTGGGGTTATGTACTACTCTCTAAATGAGTGCAACTGAAAGGAAATAAGGCAATGTCTTGGTATTTTATAATCTTGAAACATATCACTACACCATTTGCAAAAATAATAATAGTGTGACAGTTCTAGAAGTATCAGCCCTGTTAGATCACCGTGTGTGGCCACCCTGCGGTTCTCTCATCTAACCAAAGCTTCTCACTCTGCCAAAAACAGGCTGCTGGGGCAGAGAATCTGCTGTGGAGCCCCTCCTGTTCTACTGACGTCTCAGGAGGCGTTAACCAGCTCCCATTCTGCCTGCAGACTTCAAAATATATATGTGTAGGCAGACAAATATTCAAAGACAGACTAATAAATGGGGTTCTACAAGTGTACAGTTCTACACCAGATGTTAGCTGGTATATATCCCAGGAAGCTGAGTGCAGCCCAGCCAGTTGTCTAGAAAGACATTCCCTCTGATGCTGTGTCAAAACCTGCAGGCTGGCGAAGGATCCAGACTGAGATGCACACCTTAACCACACGATGACCATAGAAAAAGGAATGATCCAGGCAGAGATCAATCTTTTTTCCTCATTTGCCATCTCCCTAAACTGCTACCATAGCAGGAACTTGGACACCTAGATTAGAAAGAAGCTATGGCATATCCCAGCCGTGCTCCCAGTTCAGAGCACCAGGAAGCAGGGTGAGATGAGGAGGCTGTAACCACACAGTCTAGGTGCAATCTCCTGGCCACCTCTCAGTCACCAGAAAATGACCATTAATATCTCAGATAAAGGAGCCACCAGTCCTGTCCTCAAAATGAAAGTCAGTGAGGGCAGTAGCTTTCATTTTTGGAAGCACTAATAGCAAAACAAAGCAACTGTTTTAACTGCCTTGAAGAGAATGTGAGAAATTTTCCAGCCTTTCAACTCCTTAACTCAGGAACATGTGTTTTTCCGAACGAGCAGCTCTTGCTCTTGTTTCCAAGTAACATTTTGAGTGAAAATCTATGAAATGCACACTGCAAAAAATCGTGTCCTTCCTGGTCCTACATTTATAAATGAAAATATAGTTCTAAGGGCTATGTTCATCCTGAGGAGAAAGAGACTGCAGATTTTTAAAGATAAAATAACATTTTAAAGGTTTTGATTTTTTTATCTGCTTTTTCCTTTCCTCTCCACCTCCTGAGGTATCCCAGACAGCTGCATATGGTTCAAGCAGATTATACATTTCAACGGGACAGGTGACAGTAATGAAAAACACACCTAGACACTTCAGAGCCTCAGGAAAAATGAAATCAAGCTCTTTCAATAAATTTCACTTCTAGAAGACATCTCTATTAAAATGTAGAAGTGAAGCCATGAAATATTGAGGAAAAGGCAATGAAATGTGGAAGTTGTCATAAATCGAGAGACATAAAAATCTTGGAAATACATGGTAAGAACAAAGTTCAAAGCTTATTAATGCTTCTATTATGGTTTACTGCAGCCTAATTTGTAAAATATATGACTCCAAAACTTTTTCTGTGGAGCTTTTGAAGGCTGTCCTGGTAAATAAGATTCTCTATAGCTACAAGATTCTCTAAGCTATATACAAAATTATTTGCACAATAACAAATATAATCTTACAAGTATTTAGTCAAACTCTGGTATGGATGTAAAGATAATAAACAACACATTATGAATTCCTTTGGCTGAACATATGGAAGCAAACAAATATTTGAAAGTAATTGTTATTATTTTGATTCATTCAGAATAAGTCTTCCTTTTTAGTACTCCAGTGAATGATAAATAACTGATGACTAAAAGTGTTTCAGAAAACATAGGTAACAATGGAAACACTTGTTATTTTGTCCAAATTCTAAGACATTACCACAAAGGACAAAAAATAAACCCAAATAGATTGTATCTGTAGAGCTTGTGTTCACAATTCCATCATCACAATTTCTTCTCTCCAAGTTGCCACTAAGGCTGGTTGCATTGGTACCACCCCTGCAAGACTTTTCCCTGTTTGTCAGTAAAGCACAGAGAAACTCCAGGGGCTGAAAGAGCCTGTGGGAGCTCTACCACTCTTCTTGTCAGGTGCATGTGCTCTCCCACCAGCAATCCCACGTGACAATTAAACAGATTGATAACAGGCACTATTACCAGAATGACAGCCAGCCTCTCTTTTATAATTACCTTCCATTTGATTTTTGCACTACATCTTTCCTTACATGATCTTGCGTGATTTCCCTGATAAAAACATGACAAGTCATTGTTCTGAATTAGCCATTGTGCTATAAATCTCAGATTTTATCATTTATGATATTTTGACTACCTGAGCCCTCCCTAAAAAAACATTTAAGATTCCTCATCTCCTGGTGACACACGCTTGTGAAATGCCAGTGTTTTCAGCATTTGATCACATTTGTGAGAGGGGTTGTCTTAAGTGCTGGAACTCATCAGTCACCAAGGTTGTCGGTAAACGTCTCTCAGTATCATTATTTCTATTTCATCTGAAATTCCATAGTAATGAGGCTTTAAACACTGGCAGCAGGGAGGTGGAATAACATAATTTGTAATTTAAAAACTGTGTAAAATGGGACAAGTTGTAGAGTATTCGAGGGGTTATTCTCATCTCAGTGCACTGGGCTAAAGCAGCTCCTGTGTTAGCACAGGGGAATGCAGAACACCTGGGGCTGAAAATGCAGCATTTGCATAATGCAGCCATTCTCAGTTGAAAGCAAAATAGCACCAGAAAGACCTGAAAGTAGAAGACTGCAATATCCTCACTGGTGGCTCTACTCGGTGTTACAGCAGTGCCAGATTGTCCTGTCATCAGGGCAAAGGCACAAGTCTACAGAGACCCCAAAGAGCACATGCTGGTGGCCAGTGAGTTGGGCTGGCAAATCCCTCACCTCCACACTCAGCTCACTGCACTCCACTTCTGGAGGCTGTTCTTGAGGATGGACTACAAATCTGAAGCAATTTTCGCTACATCACAATGGCCAGTTTCAACAACAGTAAAAGGTGAGCCCACCACAAACCTACTGTTTCCAAACTGTGAAAGTATTTGCTGTCTGTTTTAATGTTCAACAGCTTGCAGCTGAGGTGGTCAAAATATTCATTTGTTTGTTTGACGTCAAATTAGTAAGGTGGGAAATGTCATCAAAAAGTTCTAGCTTTGATAAAAATGTCGAGACTGAAAAATGACAATAAATATTAGAAATTTCCCAGTCAAAACCAGAGTTTCCAGCCTTAGCTGGTAGTGATTGTACCCATGCAGGATAAGTTGTTGTATCATCTTCAATTACAATTAAAAAAAATTAACTGAAAAATTTCAATTAGCCTTAAATATATTCCACAGATGTCCACTTAGGAATAGCCATAGTGATGAGGCTAGTAAACATTCTCTCATGGACTCCTTGATTCAAGGCAGACTAAAAACATTTGCAAAGAGTCTTAGTAAGCTGAAATGTACTTTTCTGCAGTGCCTTTTTCTTTGTTTATTATGAATATTAGAGTAAAATTACATGTGAAATCTTCACCTAAGACTATGCAGCTAAGGAAATGTTTAACTGTGTGATGGTTTAGTTTGGACTTGCTCTATTGTGTCATTTTTTAAAGCACCATACAACTTACTATTCATTAGTATTCATGCATTGTTATCTCTTAAGGCTCATGAATATTTCAGCAATACTCTCTGAATGCCTGTTATGAACGAATTTGATTGTGGGAGAGACATCTGTTCAGTTTTGGATGCCCTTGCTCAAGAAAGATATAGTCAAGATTGAAAAACTCCAAACACACACTACTGTAACAGTGACTTAAGTTGTGATTACTTAGTCTAAAGAAAAAACAAAGTCAAATATGATCTATAAACAGGTGAATATTTGACACCCCTCTTTTCCTGCAAGTGGACCCTCAAAACTCAGCCAAAGGCAAAAGCAGGGTAAAAGCATGAAATAAAACAGGTGCAGTGCTTGAAAAAGGTCAGTGTAAGAAGGAATTGTAATGAATGGGGGGGGCCAGGGTGGGAGGTAGGGGTCAAAACCTCCCAGTTCAGGTCTCTTTTGGTGCAAAATTACCCCCTCCCTTTACTTTTTTAAAACTACTCGTGTTCTATGCGGTAGGACCAGGCAAGAATTTCTTGGAGAGGTAACATAGGCAGGCTAGCAGATCTACTCTTCTGGCTTAACAGTAAATGAGCAGAGGTGGGACCCTTACTTTCCCTATTTATTTGCTTGTCTCCAGAATGACTATTTGTCATAATAATTAACCAGTAGCCAGAGTCCAGCAGCATTAGTGTCTACCATTGGCAGACAAATAGCAACCAATAGCAGCTTTTCCAGGAAAACCAGGGAAATTTCACATACTCTTTGGCTCAGTTTGGAAGGAAAAATCACAGCTTTCTATGAGGGCTGCAATGGAAAAATGAGATTCTGAAAGAATTTATCTGGCCTGGAGGTCACAGAGCAACACACTCAAAGCAAACTGAATCGGAAGAGAAACAGCGCAGGAAAGAAGATGTAGCAGCTCAGCTAAGTGGGAGAAAAATTTGCATTTTCTACTGTTCCTTAGGTGTACAGCAAGGTTTCAGGCTCTCAGGAGTTCGGTTTCTCTCACTATAAGATATCCTGTTTTGTGGCACTATCAGTCCGGGTCTTTTCTTCTGGTTGCCCTGTTTCCAAAGGAGCCTAAGAAAGCAGCCTATTTTACCGGCAAAGGTAGTACACCCCATTTCAAAGCTTGCAGATGTGCTGTCAGGGGTATTAAACTGTGTCAGACCAACCTTGTTGAAATTCTAAGTGGGATAATATTGTGACTTTGCAGAGATCTCTCACTGATACTGTTTTGTTTCTTCAGCATGAGAACTAGTGATCATCTGTTCTGGAAAATTTACAAGGGTGGTGACTATTGGTGATATAAAGACTACTGAAAGTTAGCTGTTTTCTTTAATAGCTGCTTTTCTTCTGAGACAAGCAGCAGAAAGATTAGCGTCAAAATTTGCCCTTAGTTTCTAAAAAAAGATGAGGGTCTCTGAAGTGCTAATGCTATACATTATAAAATGCTAAGCTAACTCTATAAAGAGAATTTGAAACAGGCATTAGCTGCAGGATCCTTGTTTCCCAAATCAGCTACTCTGACTGATGAGCTGCTTCACCAGTTCCCAGATGTGCAAATGTCCCCACAGTGCTTTTGATATTTCCGAGCATCCAAGCCTCTTCTGGAGGAAAGACATCTAGGGAAAAAAAAAAAAAATTGTAGTGTTTTTGCTCATTAATCTTTTGGCCTTTCAAAGATGAAAGTCAGAGCCTCTCTCTAAGTGGATGGTCATGACATGGACATTTTTCCCCCAGGGATGTTCCCTCAACACACCTTGAGGAGCACAGGGTAAGCCTTTGATGCATGCATATCTTTCTGGAGCGATTCCCCACCTAAATCCCAATTGGTGCTCCCTGAAGAGACCTATTTGAAAACAGACTTTTCTCCTATTTAGTCATTCCTGAAAGAGTGTATATGCTTAAAGAAGCAGATTCTACGTGAATCTTCTCATCTTTGATTGAAAGATCCTAGAGCAATCTTCTTGTCTTATAATAGAAAGAATCAAAATATTTTTCTACACTTTCTCGTCCAAAATTATTCAGGATAGAGGGCAAACAATCCACGTTGAATAAGAGAGCCAGCAAAAACAATTGCTGTCACTGGATGGTTCCACACATAAATTTTTACATATTGATCATATCTTTGCTTGAAAAAAAGTGACTCTTTCAAGAAGATTAATAAGACGCAGATTTTTGCTTTTCTTAAATAGTTTCTGTCGGCATCTCAGTTTATTAAAAAGAAAGGGGTTTTTTTTCACAGAGTTGGTAATTAGGTTTTCTTTTTCATATTTCAGAATTTTCCATTTTTGGTAATTAGAACCGCCACATTAACAAAACATCTGTCACTTATTTGAAGGGAGAGAATATTCAATCAAAACAAAGATACGATCATTCCTTCATTTGAATTCCAGGTGATGCAAGGATGATGTTACTTGCTACTTGCCAGGTGCAAATTTAATAATAAACAGAGGAGACAAGCTCTTGTACTATCCCAGCATTTCTGTCACTTCACGATCCATTTCAAATATGTCATTCTGAAAAAAATAGCACATGGCATATTTGCAGAGGTACTTTGGAAAGTAGCACTAGGGTAGTAACTTAGCAGATTCAGGAAATCCCCTGGAATTTGAATACTGAGAGCATGTTAGGGCATTGCCTAACACTAGTTTTCCAATTGCAGCTTCAGGTATTGTTTTTATCTAATAATGCTCCAAGCAGCTTTTAATGAGACGTCGGAAAGTACAATAACTGTACAGGAGTATATTTCAGGAGTTGGCATCTCTTTGGATTTACAGCAGCACAAAACATTTGAGTTAGAAGGGACCTCTGGAGGTCGTCTGGTCTGACCACCCCGCTCAAGCAGGGCCACCTAGAGCTGGTTACCCAGGACTGTGTCCACACAGCTTTTGAAGATCTACGGGGATGGAGACTCCTCAGCTTGTTCCAGTGCTCAGTCACTCTCACACTGAAAAACTGTTTCCTGATGTTCTGAGGGAATCTCTCATGTTTCAGGTCGTGCCCATTGCCTCTGGGCAACTGAAAAGAGCCTGGCTCCATCTTCTTTGTACCCTCCCTTTAGGTATTTTTATACATTAGTAATGTTCCCCTGAGTCCTCTCCAGGTTGAACAGTCCCAGCTCTCTCAGTCTCTTCTCACAGGAGAGGTGAACCAACTCCTTCATCATCTCAGTGATACTTCACTGGGCTCTCTCTAAAAGCTCTATAATTAAATGTTTTGGTTAAAAACAATGTTTTCTACTTTAAACTCTCTAATTTGCAGACTTTCTTCCTTGTTTTCTCAGTCATTGTTATCAAAGCAGTCCTGTGTTAGCATTCAAGAAAATCCTATTTCCTCTCTTTCCCTTCCATTTTCCTTTTTTCTCCTATTTCAGATGGTCCCTTGCACCAGATCAAATTAAGGAAACACATCACAACCTGGTAAGGGAATTTTCATTTAATGCCATCATTATTTCCATGCCAGATATTAGCTCAAATATCACAAAGCACCAAAAGTGAGCACTCTAACATTCACCCAAAAACAGAACTATGAGGATAAACAGAAAAAAGCTAAATTGACATGCAAATTGCCTAGATTTTGAGGCAGCAAAGCAATTAAGAACATGAATCCTGTTGTGGAAGATAAAAAACATGGGTGAAAACAGAAATACCCTGGGACTGGCTTCTGCTGAAAGCTGCAATCTGTCCATATGTAGGAGGCCTTCAGAGTCTCCTGGCAGGGATAAAGCTGCTTAGATCTGGGGGGGGCAGACATTTTTTGCTGAATCAGCGGTCTTGCTCCACGGAGCTGAAGCGATGCCTCAGAGTACACTGGTTCACAGAAGCGTCCTTCTTTCCTCCACATAGAGCCAGGCAGTGGGGAGTGCCCTCCGGTGTAATCTCAGCGGCTCTGGACAATTACCGCTGGGAACAGGTGCGTGCAGCAGAGATAATTGATGTCATGCACTGCCATCTGCTGTGTCTCTTCTCACACTACCACACGAAACTCAAGCCTGGAAGATACGGAGCTTGAAACAAAACTATCACTGCACGTCATTCTCATCGAGCTTCAAGAAGGGATTGCATAAGGGTATGGAGAACAGATACAGAGCACAAATGAATACAAAAGGCATATATATGTCCGCTAAAAGTCCCAAGTTTTGCACAACAAAGGAGACTGTCCACATTCTTTCTTTTTGAAAATAAAGATTTGATGTGTACTAGCACATTAATGAGTGAAAGCATATATAAACTAGAACAATTTTCAGTGTCATAAGATGTTTTAAAAATATTTGGATGTGCTGCTGACTTTTATCGTATCTGAAAATTTATATTAACCCCCAAGAGTGGGCCTCAGAAAACCTGTCAGATATATTTGCATATATTCCAGCTCAGAATCTCCCCAGGACAGTGGCTACACTCTATTTATAGATAAAAAGCTGGTTAATAATCTGAGGGAGCAGCTGGCCTTTTGAAGTGCTAAGAGCAGACCACAAAGTGTTACATAGCAATTGCGGAGTGAGAAAAGACATTGACTCAGCAAAGTGCAGGACTTTTTGAAGGAAACAGGAGATTTGTCGCGGAAACCTTGGGAATATTGGCACTCCTACCACACTCCTTCCAACTTCAATAGGACAAGTCATGGCATCAGGTTCTTCTCTCTGTAAAACAGGTACAATCCAGGGGTACCTGGGTGCATTACTTTGTAGCTCTCCTTTTCTCAGAAAAGGTATAACTTCTGCTCATTTAAAACCTAGTCCTGCTTTCCACCCAGGTCCTGTAACCTCTCCATACATACCACCATGGATCTATCCCATAACAACCCAGGTCCTGTAACCTCTCCATACATACCACCATGGATCTATCCCATAACATGTTTTGTAGTCCCCCCTGTTTTTTATCTTCTTCATGGTATTTTTCTTTTACTGAACATTGTAATGATATACAAAGCAGAAGAATTCTTATTGGAAAAGCAAAATTTCCTTACCTGCATCACCCACTCTGCTTAAGTCTACCAGACTTCAATCTTATTTTCGCATCAGGGCAGTGAAGGTTAAGCAATGAAAGCTGATTCGCCGTGTGTTAAGAATGAGAGATAATTTTAAAGTTATGTTATTTTCATGATTCTTTCTAATATTTCTTCATTATGTCTTGGTACCTTAATGCCTGAAATCTTATACAGTCTAAAATTACTTGCTGTTCTTACCAGGGTATAACTCTACACAGGTGCATTTGTTTCCTCAGTCAAACACCAATGACTCTGTGTGGAAAATAACAGCTCCTATGATGTTGGTACTTTTTTCAGTTTGTGGGACATGGCGTTATCACACTTAACCTAGATACATATGAACTACAAGAAACTGCTATCCAAGGGTGTGGAATGGCCTAGCAAAGCATACCAGGGGAGTTATGTGCAGCTTTTATCAGTATGGAACTATGTATCATATATAGTCCCACAAGGCATACAAGAATCCATTGCAACACAGTTTTGTCATGATTGCTCTGGGCTTTATCACATTTGCAGATACGGTCACACACCGAAAAACTGATCTAGAACTCAAAACTATGGTGATAAATCAGAGGCACTGTCCAACAGAAATATAATATTCAAAGCAGACATGCAGAATTTACTGTAGTTAGACTGTCAGCTGCACAGGTGCTGGATGGCAGATGACTAATCAGTTCTGAAAAAAAGGAGCTGGCAGTTACTATGGATCACAAGCTGAACATGAGTCAACAACATCATGCTCCTGCATAAAAAGAGAAACATCACACTGAGGTGAAAAAATAGAAAATTAGTCTGCAGCACTGGCAGGATCATCTCATCCTACACAGCTCTGGCCAAACTTCAGCTGGGGTACTGTGCTGTGTGCTGCTCATAAAGAAAACTTCCAAGTTCTGGGCAAGAGTCCCAAGGAGACTGATGATTGAATGAGGTCTGGAACATAATCTGTGAAGAAGAAAAGAGGATATTTGACCTGTTCATCCATAGCAGAAAAGAGTTAAAAGGAACATGAGAACACTACAACAGGTGCCCAGCAAAACTATGAAATTGCTGTCTTAGAGGATTTGCAACACCTGATGGCATGAGGTGTGACTCAGCCTGGAGTCCCAGCAACTTGAAAATCCTGTAGGACTAGGGCACTTGTCCTGTGAAGACAAGCTGAGAAAGGGATTTTCAGCCTAGAGAAGAGAAGGTTGTGAGACCTCATAGCAACATTCCAATACCTTAAGGGGCCCTACAAGAGAACCAGAAAGGAACACTTTATCAGCAACTGTAGTGATAAGACAAGGAGCAATACGTTCAAACTGAAACAGGGGAAATTTAAGTTAGGTGTACAGAAGAAATTCTTTACTGTGAGGATGGTGAACACTGGAACAGGTTGCCCAGAGAAGCTGTGGATGCCCCATCCCTGGAAGTGTTCAAGGCCAGGTTGGATGGGGCTCTGAGCAGCTGGGGCCAGTGGAGTGTGTCCCATCTCGTAGCAAGGGGGTTGGAATTAGATCATCTCTTATGTCCCTTCCAACCCAAACCATTATATGATTCTGTGGCATTGGGAGGAAGGGCTCTGTGTATTTGAGTTTTGGAGTTGCAATGTTTGGTTTTGTTTGGGTTTGCAGGTAGGGGTCTGCTTGGATTTTTATTGCTAAAAAAGGTCTCTGGTGGCGAGAACAACTCCCTTGCCACACAGAGGTATTTGCAATAGAGATTTACACCAAATTGCACAGAGTGAAATCTATGCAAACACTAGCAGCAGACACCCTCCTAGAGAGGAGTTTTACTGGAATTGCTGGCTGCAATGCACATTAAATACTCCCTTGTTTCTACCTCAGGTAGTAACCAAACTTAGCAATAATGGAACTTCTGCCCTGATCTGTAGGACTTAGCCCTAGAAAGAATTCACCACAATGGATTTTTCATTCCTTTCATTTTTTTTTTTCCCATGGTAGAAGCTCTATTTTGTGTTATTTACTGCTGATCACAATTTTTATCTTTAAAGAAATCTGTTTCTTATAGTCAGGGAATTTAGTTCTATTGTGTGTGTGCGCTACATTCCTTGTTGTTAAAAGTTTCTTCTAAGGACCCAGTGCCTGGCATTGATTTTTCTGGTTTTTTTAAGACCATTGCAAAAATATTTCTTTGGGGGCTGTAGAATGAACATATGTAAAAAATTAAACTTTAGAAAAATATCCAAGAGCAGTGGTCACCCAGTGCTGGCATAATGCCAGCCTTGACACTATCTCTAACTCACTGGCAAGCTGTGTGCAGGGATATTTCTGATATCATTTCCTTACATCCATTGTAAATTTCCTTTTTATAAGGTGTAAGGTTCTATACTACAGCCCTGGGAGCTATATTAAAGGATCTTATTATAGGACAGGAACAACAAGACAGCTAGAAAGCTGGAGTGGAAGTTAAATATTTATAGGAAATCCAAAGGGATTCCGCAGAGATTGCCTTTCAGTGGTTTCATGTATTGTGTATGTTAAAAAAAAAAATCTGGAATCCTAATAAGCATCCGAAATCCTATAACAGAATTTGGTTAAATAGGAAAACCCCAAAACATAGGGGGTAGTCATGAAAAAGGCAAAATCCTCTGTATAAAAATCCCTCTTCGCTACAACAAACCAACATCAAATACCATCCTGGCACTCACTTGTGTGTGCCTAGATTCATTTCTCTTAGCAGAGACAGGTATAGTACACAGTCACCAGTCCTGCTTAATGTGGATGGAAGGAGAAAGGCAACATCACAGGAAAATTTATTCCAAATGGGATGAAGATGTGTGTTTTCCTAGGTCAAGTATAGAAAGATCCAAGAAAGACACTAAGCTCATGCTCTAACTGTTGAATTCAGTGCCCAGAAGTGGTGAGAATAAATGCAGCCCACAGGCGTATCTACAACATATGGAACAGCCTTTAAGGAGGGTGGAGGTTCGTACCTCAGTTAACTCAGACTCTTGCAAAAGCCAAGTTCTCATCTAGATTTTAATAGAACCTGAAGGAAGCAGATTAAGTTTTTAAGACTGTGTAAATTCGTGACAGAGAAAATGAGAAACACATATTTTGGTTAACATAAGACAAACAACCTTCCATACACCCACAAAAAATACAACCAGACATTGCTATACATTCAAAACGAAGTGCAAAGCAAAGTGTTTCCCTCAGCACCCTTCTTCAGCTGTCCAGTTGTTTCATATCTGAATAAGAATACCTCCACTTATTTGTGTAGTCATGCCGACACCAGGGCTTTCTGCAAAATCTCTTCTCATGTTGCCTCTGCACTCCAACTGGTTCCACTTAAGCTCATTAGTGAGGAATGATACCCCACAGGGTGTTTCCCAGCAGTGCTGGTCCTTTCCTCACAGAGCAGGGCCAGCTGCTCTCCTGCATCCTGCCGTGTCAGGGCAGTCTGTTGCATGAGGTTGTGGTGCTGGACTCTGACAATAGGCAGGTACTACAGCTCGCAGTTTTGCCACTGGCCTAATTTCAAACATGCTTAGCATGGACACAGTAACCTGGCTCTTTAACTCTCTGACATAAAACAGTTGCTTCCAACTTACCTAAACTTATTTGGTGATGTTGAACTGATAAAACAAACCCTGAATAGCCTTTTTTTCAACACTGTTCATGTCTCTGTATGCTGTAAATACTGTGATCTTTACTGCAGGGAAGCTGAAATTATGGAGACACCCTCAGAGAAAATGAAAGGAAAATATCAAAGTATGCGTTAAAAAAATCCACTTGACATGTTTGCAAACAGACTTTCAAAACTTTTCGAACTTTTTGTTGCTGAAATTATGGTTGTTGGTTATTATCAGCTAGCACATGTTTATCATGAGCAATAAGATCAGAACAAAATAAGGCAGTTCCTAGAAAAGAAAATAAAATGTAACCACAAGATACACCCAGAGAGGCTGATCCTCTTTTCAGAGAGTGGTTTCTAGGAGTAAGGGCAATAACTTGCAACTGATTTTCCTTGTACATGCTCTTCACCAGTGGGAAACAGTTATCTGATGGTCAGTCTGCAATGGAAGAAGACAAAGGCAAGCCACAGATAAAGGGCACAGCTGGACAGGCATCGCCCTGCACTCAAGTCAAGGCATCAGCCTGTGAGCGTGGGTCAGCAAGGTGCAAGACCAGGTACAAGCACAGGTTTAACCCAGCTCAGGCAAGGATCAGCTCAAACACAGCTTCCAAAGTGGAAGGGAAGCTTCAAACAAGACTTGTCTAGAATGAAGCTGGCAGCTGCCAGGCAGGATGCACACCATGAAAACCCACTGCAGCTGCTGAAACCACTGCTGTCATCGCACACAGGAGTAGATTTTAGGGTGGAGCACTCTGCATTGTAAGCATTGATGAAGCACCATGAGACACAGCTCACAGGCTTCCTGGTGGCCAAATCTTCTCAACCTAAAGATATTTTGCATATGTCTGAGCTAGCATTAGTTCTTTTCCCTTGTTTCTCCTGCTTCAGCAAGAAATTCAAGCATTCTAAGATACTGCAGGGAAGACTGCTCTAGTGCTTTGACAGCTGTGAAATAGATCATGCTGTTTTCACAAATGGCTTGTCATGGCCTTTGCTCAGAAGATTTCCCAACTAAATTTTGCCAGCTCATGGGTCTTTGATAAGCATCAAATTACATAAGAGCTTATCTCTAAGGAGCAGATGAGCCCTTTGATATCAGTGAGTTTATTACCTGATGCAGGATTTATTGAGTGCTTGCACAAGAGTTCTCCACTCCTCCTTACACTCAATGCATTTATATACCTTTTAATATATAAAAGCTGGGACATACTGCATAGGAAGCATTTGGCTGCTCCATCCTAGAGAAAAATTTGTACTCTTCCAGGAATCCCTCTGTCCATCCTTCATCTCCATCAAAAGAAAACAAACTTTCACAGTGACTGCTGCCCACCAGGAATCAAGTAGTTGCCTCCTTTCATATATAAACAACAGTCAGCTTTAATCAGCCTTTAATCTGTCAGTCAGCCTTCGATAAGTAAACTATCCATTTATACTTCATTAATCACGTTTCAGCGGAGCAGGTCAGGATCTGCTAGTTCTGTGAGCAGAAACAGACTCTCTTGCGGGTTTTGGTTTGGGGTGTTTTTTTAAGGCCGCAAAAAGGGAACAGGCATGAGTAGGTGTATGAACATGTGAGTGTGTGAGTGAGTTCCACAGGAGTTTGCCAGCTGGAGGAGAGGCACTAATCTGCATTGCATTACATCACTGAGCAGATATGAGAAAGCACCACAGCCTTTTTTCCTTAACCCTATATTACATCTCTTCAGGCTGCACAGGACTTTACACTTTCAGAAAACCTCAAGACACAGAAGCAGAACAAGAAAATATAAAAGCTTTCAAAAATAAGTTTTAGAAAACAGAAATATTGCCTATTCTCATGACTGTCAAGTTCATGCTTCTACTTTGTTTTGGGGAGGGCTTAACATTTTGGGAAAAAGGAGTCCCCACAAGCAATTTTAATTGCTTCAAAAGACAGACATAATATTAGATGGACTATTTAAAAGTCTTGTTTAACAGACTAGGTGAAATTTTTCTACTAGCTTCTGATCCATTTCAGTTTTTCGTACATTCATACCTAAAAAAAGCCTAATTGAACACACATTGCAATCACTGCGAAGCTCCCATGATTGTCACAAGTATGTGTAATAAAAAACCAGAAGGATTAGAAAGTGGCACAGAAGATTAATTAAGAAAAGTAAATCTGCTGAAAGTTTGTTAAACAAACAAAAAATAAAAAATCTAAAAGATCTGTGCTTCTCTTCTGTCTTTTGATGTTCCACAGCTTCCACAAGAACAAAATAAAGACTTACATGTAAGTACTCCTTTAGGTGACTTTTGAATTCTGGAAATACAGTAAATGCTCCTCATGTTTTTAGCTTGGTTTTGTCAGAGTCACTGATGATTTTTTCCCAAATTGCCACTCTTGTTTTGCTCTTGAAGCAAGTGCCACACAAGTCAGTGATCCTGTCTTTCTCCGTCTTTGCCTACATAGAGCAGTAGAAGGCTGGGTAAACTGCAACAACCTCTGTGTCGTTTTTTAAGCTCCTGAGAGGTACCTCAGAGGTACCTTTGGTGCCTGTGCCTGATTAACTATAGACTTGGAATCATCAGAGGAGAAAAATCATCAGAGGAGAAAAATCTCTTATGAGAGAATGATATACTTCACCATCGTATCTGATACAGCTACAGTAGCAGGACGCAGACAGACTCAAAGTGTCATTTCCACAGGCCTCTGCTGGTGGGAGGCAGCTCTCCTCCCTCTGAACACAGAGAATACCAACATCAATGACAGAGATGGTCAATAAGACTCATTGCCTGAAAAATACCTGGGTGCCTGCAGAGAGGAACTCACCTGAACCAATTTATATGCTGGCCTTATGATGACTCACTGCAGTTCAACAAGAAAAATCCCACTTTGTACACCTGAAAACTTGCACTCATTCCCTTGCTGCACCCTGTGAACTGGTGGATGATCCCAAGAACCCTTGAACCACCCCAGCCAGTACACTACTGTTTGACTTGCAAATAGCACTTGACACATCACAAACACCCTTCCTTGGTTCTCTGACTGCCAGACGGAATTTTGGCTTGACAAAGGAATGTCAGAAGTGGGACCATCTCCAACCATACCATCCCTGACTATCGAAAGTATCCACCTCCCCTCTCCCCAGCACTGAAGCCCTTCAAAACAAAGGTCTACTCACAGCCAACTCAATAGGCAGTCCTTTAATTTGCGGGAATCAACAAAATCTCATGTTTCCAGAGGTTGTCTCTCTGTGTTAGCTGCCCACAAGGTCCAGTTCAGAGGCCCATTCTGGTGACTCCCTTGCAGGCAGCTTTGACAGCCCATCTCAGTGTAGTTTCCCTGCCAGCCTCAAAAGCTGTCAGCCCTCGGGGAGGTGAAGGATGGCAGCGCTGACAGGCTCAGGCTACACACGACAAGCTCACTTTCAGGCATGCATGGCCTCATGCCTGGATGCCCTTGCAGCAGCATATCAATCTCTCATCCCCAGTGTCACAAACCCTCTTTTAATCTAAATGTTCACATCCTCACTACAAAGAGTAAGAAACCGTTTATGTCTGAGAATCAGCAATTAAAATCACAGGCCATTCCTTAGCTGATGGAATGGGATTCATGCTGTCCCCAGCAAGACCCCTTCTTTTCCCCAAGTCTCCTGCCTAGCCACCAGCTCAACAGGCACCACTTGCCTCTCCTTTTCCCCCAGACAGGCAGGATCAGACCTCAAGGCCCCACTGCCCAGCCCCACACCCCAAGCTCAGCCCTGGCAGCCCCTATCCCTGCTCAGGCAGCCCAGCCCCAGCCTCCGCCCTTGTGCCGGTGACACTGCAGAGGTACAGCCCAGACACCCGCTGGAACCCAGGTCCATCCACATGCTGTGCTGGTCGCCTGTATCACTATCTAGCCCATCAGTACCTGCCGGTGCTTGCCACTCATTTTCAGGCATCATTTCACATTAATTACTATTCTCTTATTAACAGCAGTAAAACACTTCGAGAGAAGTCACTTCACACCGTGTCTCCATTTAAGTTCACCGCTGGTAATTCTGAGAAGATGAGCAGCTCAGAGTTTGCAGCAATGGGTCAGCTGAGAGCTGTAGACCTACAGATAGCCACATATTAATTTTGCGTTGTGGGAAATGGTGAAAAAGCTCTGACGTTTGCTACTACTACATCTAAGAAAAAATGTAAACTGATGGAAAGCCAAAGGAAACACAGATGGGTTCTGTTTAATATGATGCCATATTGCAATTTAAAAAGGTCTTGTGCTATGCTGTCTGACATGCTTCGCTTGGAAATGAAAACTTCTGGATTCCTCTCATTTCCTCTCCCTTAAGCTAATGGCAGCAAACATTTGAAGCAATTGCTCCCCCTAAGCTTCACTCACTATTAAACTACAGACAATTTATAATGATGGTCAGAGCCATGGAAGGCTGTTTCCGTGTAGTTGTTCAATTTGGCACCCTGCTGAAGCTAATGCATCAACAAAACTTTGTGAAATTTATTTTTATTAATTTATTTCTCTTTCTTTTTTTCCTGAGGAAAAAAGGCTAAGTCCCTGCAGGCACTTTTCAAGGGGGCTAAACCCTTGCTAAAGGCATTCTGAGCTGTGTGGAAAAGAACAGAATAAACCTTCTAATAGATATTTCGGAACTGATGGAAATACGAGAGCATTTGGCATGTTTGGAGACTTATATGCCCGTGCTCTATGCAAACTGTGTGTGTTATTTCTCCTCATCTTAGGCAGGATGCACAAGGCAGATTAAAATTCTAATGATGATTTAGTTGTCCATACCCAAGAATTCATAGCTACACTTAGGTACTGCATAACAATCAAGATACTGAAAATGCCTTCTCAAAACATTTCCTACTCAGCACCTTCACTTAAGTCTTTTTCATGGGGGATACATGCTTGGCTCTCACTGGCGCTGCTGTGTTTTGTACTTGAGCCCCAGAAAGGTTTTCAGTGTTGGTGGCCCCTCTTGCGTTTCCAGGGCTCCAACCTGCAGGGCATTTCCAGAGTGTGAGCAGTCACTTCAGACATGCCCTCAACACGCAGCTGGCGCCGTGGACCAATATTTCCACTGAGCACTCCCGTTGACACAGTACTGACACGTGTCAAGTAAAGCTCTAATGATTCTTTTGCAGCAGGGATTTTGATTAACAACTCTGTCCCTTTGTGGTATTTTTCACACAGCTAGTTATCTACCAGGTGTCTCACTGCCAGCCAGCCACTTGCACAATAGGTTAGCACTGACATTGATTGTCCAGATTTGCCGATAGCTGCAGCACTGAGATATGTACTGAGTCGCCAGAGTTGAATCTAAGTAAGAGGTCACTTTCTAACAGATTTTATTTTGACTCTGAGAAGATCTCTCTGAAGGGCAACAGTCACATTTTTGAATTTGTGTAAGATTCACAGGAAAATTGAGATGCTGGTATATTGAGAGATTTATAAAAGGTCATTAAGAATTTCCATTAGTAAGGAAGTAATTTGATTATAGAAGTTTCAGGGAATTTCAACAGAGGCAAATAAAGAAGGAATATTTAATATCATATTAAAATCATATGAGACCATTTTGCACCGCATGAGTGACATTTGACAGCACTCCTAAAGCACTGTTGTAGGCTGTTCACCTAAGAATGTCCATAAACCATAATTCACTGAAAAAAACTCTACATTGCTGAAAGAAAAAAAAAGGAATTTCACCCAGAAATTAGAATTATATGAGCAGCTCCTCACAGTGAGGAAAATGTTGCCCCACACAGAGCAAACATTATTGTAAAAATAGCACATTTGGAAAATATTTGAGACAGAGAAGGGAAGGGTTGCAATGGATTACATGTGATAAATCAGAACAAACTGAATGACCTGGTCCTTCACTAAATGAAAAAAAAAGCTGGTAGCAGATGGCTTTTGCAAGGGCAATTCATTTAATACCTTCTTTTTTTTCTTTGATCGTTCTGCTTCTATCTTCATTAAGAAAGTAAACCGGGCTCAGGTGGCTGGCACAATTAACATCAGTGATAAAGTGGTAACAGTTCAGGCTAGAACAAAAACGAGCCAGGGATTACTTAGCTATGATACACAAACACTTAGTCCCACTTCCGCCATCCCTAACGAACTCAGAGACCTGAAAGAACTAATCCTTACACCTTTCAAAATTCATGGTGAGAAAGAGAAGTACCAGAACAGTGCAAAAGCCCATTATAGTACCCACATTTGAGAATGGAGAAAGGGCGTAATAAAAGATATTGTAGAATGACTGACCTAAGTGTCATGCAGGGATAAATACTGGAAAATATAAACAAGATTTTTGAGGCCATAGGGAGATAATCATCAAGCTGATATAAATTCTTTCAATACCAAATTGTGAAAAATAACAGAACACAAATTCTCAATATGAACCTGGCAAAAGGAATGGATCTGATTCTTGTGATCCCTTTGCATAAAGAGAACAGTGAATAATGTAATAATGCTACTCATTGAAACCAAGATGTTTCATTTCCCGTCGTGAAATCATGAAACAAAATGAAATTTCAAAATCAGAGAATGAAGCAAATGAACAGACTGGACATGTCATATGATGAAATGAAATGCAATTGAAAAAAAGAAAATTCAAAAATGGGATGACGTGAGGTGCAGTGAAAAGGACCAGAACATGCCAAAATGATACTCACTGAAATATCAAAATCTGAGAAAGAATTGAAACAAACAGGCAGGAGAAGACATGCTGAAAGAAATGCAATTGAAGAAAAAAAGAAAATTCAAAATTCAAAAATTCAAAAAGTGAATACCATTAAATGGAATGGGATCGCATGAAGTGCAGTGAAATGGATCGAAACTTGCCAAAATTATATTCATTGAAATCTCGAAATCAGGGAACAAAGTGAAACAAACCGACTGTACACGACATATGATGAAATGAAATGCAATTGAAAAAAATAAAGAAAATTTAAAAATTGAGTGAAAATAATTAAATGGAATTAGATGACAGGAGCTGCAGTGAAATGGACCAGAAAACTGATACTCCTTGAAACTATGATATTTCATTCGCTTTCATGAAATGAAAATTCTTCATTTCATGAAAACGAATGAAATCTCAAAATGAGGGAACAAAGTGAAACGAACAGACTGGACACAACATACGATGAAATAAAATGAAAAAAAATTTTAAAAAGAAAATTCTGGAATTAAGTGAAAACAATTAAATGAAATGGGATGACATGAAGCACAGTGAAAATGACCAAAACTTGCTGAAATGATACTCATTGAAATCATGAGATTTGATTTTCTTTCATGAAATGAATATTCATTAAAGGAGAAGAAATCTTGAAATCAGAACAAAGTGAAACAAACACAGGGAAGAGGAATTATAATGAAATGGAATGAAATCAAAAATAAAAGAAAATTCTGAACTGGAGTGAAAACTATTCAGTGGAATGGGATGGCCTCTTCAAGTTACATCCAGACTGCTCAGCCTTTGTCAGCCTTAGTTGGCTTTGGATTGATAAAATGAACATACAAGGTGTCAAAGCTCATCACCAGGCTTCACTGTCCCTAAGAGAGATGCATGATCTGAGAGTCATAAAGACACCAAACACAACGGACAGAGCTTGTAGGTTTGGGAGGTCCACATTTAGTTCAGAATTCCTAGTTCAGAATTTACTGCGTGCAGACAAGAAATAAAACACGGAGAAAGAAAGTAGCAAATTCTGAAACGTTAGTGATTTCCACAGTTTTAATTAGTGTTAATAAGTTAATTATAAATGCATTAGAGTGTAAGTATGCCATTTGCGTTAGGAATTATGTAATGTTTGTTTTATGACTGGTGTAAAACTCTCAGAGAACCAACTCAAAGTTTTCCATGTGGAAGGGCAATTGTTTTGCACTGTTGTTACTGGTTATCCCTATTAGCTACATGATCATTTACCCTGGAGTGCTAGCACCTGAGCATGGTGAAAGAGATTGTTTTGCTAAATTCCCATTCCCATTAGAAACTGTGAGTGGTTTTACTCCCTTTCCATCCCTTTTCCCAGCAATCTTATTTCTTGGTCCTTCGTACAGCTGGAACATGTCTCTAGGTCAGTAGCAAGTTCAGCTTTATAAATTATCCTCTCCAGGCCCACTGCCTTCCCAAAGCATCCTGGCACCTCTGACAACAGACATGACAGTCAAGATAAAGACAGTGTTTCATTGCACCATAGAAAATAAATGAAACCTGCTGTTAATTTTTGGTACCTGTTTATACGTATTTTAGTAAGCAACTATGTTTATAGACCACTGTGCCCTTCCTTCAGAGTTTGATGAGGGGGCCATAACCTAATACAGCAGTCAGGGCAATGCAGACAGAGCCTTTGCTCTGAACTGGAGTGGGAGGAGCACACACCTCACCTCCGCAGAGATTACCACCTATCCGAATTTCCTCAGCAAGGTCAGAGAGGATGGCATACCTGGGCCTGGGATTTCTCGACAACTTGCAGCTCCAGGCACGTACAGCTTAGACTGGGCAGCTGACCATCCAGAAATACCAGGTGGTTTATGGGCTGTCCATAGCAGCCGTGAGTTTTCTGCATGGTGCTGTGCAGTCGCTCCCATAAGCAGCTTGATGTGCTTATGTTTCACCACCTGTAACTCTCGGAGTCTCCCAGAGTTTCATGTTGACTGTACATTTGCCACAACACACAGCCCTCTGCCCAGGAACCCCAAAACATAGGTCACTGCAGTTGTGCCTCTCTCCCCCCTCAGTAAAGCTGCGAGTTACGCTGAAAATGGTAAATCACACACATGATGAAAACCTTCCCTCACTCTGCCCAGCAGGGATGTTCCCAAGAAGCTGAGGACCTCTCCAGCTGCCAGATAGACACGAGGCTGCGGTCTCTGTCTAGGTCTTCCATACAGCTACACAACATCTTATTTTCAGCAGGTCTTCCAGTCTGCACAGACTAACAACTTCTCTGATGGCTCTTTCCAGCATGTTTTTGGACCCATTGCTTTCTCTCTTTTTAAAGCTGTTGAGTCATACCAGTTTCTAGCAAAGGGTTTCCACTGAGCCCCCCATGTAACATGATTGATTTTCATACTAATACTGTTATATCTATCTAGCCAAAAGAGAAGGATACATGTCAGACTTTAAATGTGAGCTGGTGTGCAGCCCCATAACCTTGAATCAAGGAGAAGAGGTGGTGACAGTGAGGCCCCAGCTGAGCATTGTTCTGTTTTGTCTCTCCCTTCATTCATCCCTTTTGTGAAACCAATAAAACGCTTTAACCTGTCTTTCAAATTGGTTTTTCACACAGCTGAGAGGATGCTGTGGAAGCATTGCTAATGATATAGTTTGCCTGGAAGTGCCTGAACAGATCATATATCATTTGGTGTAGTCTCAGATGAGCTAATATCAAAGACACAGGCGATTCATTAAATTGCAGGGAGAGAGAGCAATGTATTAACCCTTTGACACACTCCAGTAAACCTTCCTCTATGAGATTTTTGTTTAAAAACAGAGAAGCAGATGTAAGGGTGAGAGAGCAGGTGGTAGGGCAGGAGTTTGAGACTAAATGGGATACAAGCAAACAACTCTGGAGGATTAATTCTGACCTGGGACAGAACTACTGAAATCCAGTTGTAATAAGGAGAGCACCACTAAGTAGAAAAGGGCACAAATTGAGATTCAATAAAATTAGTAAGAATAGTCATGCCACAAAAATCTCACATGACACAGAAAGAGAGACAAAACTGTTTTTCTAACTTAACCATCATCGCTTGCATGTTCCCCTTGTCCAAAGCTGACCATCTCCTCTTTCAAGGAGAATCTGTTGATACAGATTCAGTAACATAGACAGAAAGATCAGCTCAGCAGGAAAAAATGGTATTCCATTGTTCACTTGGTTGGGTTACTCGCTAGATGAGAAAACAAAAGAGAAAATAATTTTTTTTAAAATCCATATAACAAATTTAACAAATAAAAAATCCATAAATATTCGGTAGTTGTCGATTGAAATTATTCACACTTACAGAAGCATTTTAAGGGGCTTAAAGAAGCCACAGTGCAAAGAAATTCTTGACAGGTCCATATCTGGGAGTTTTAAATAAAAATTCAACCTTCAATAGCATAGAAATTAAAACATGCCAGATGTTACAGGGATTTGGCATAGTTCAACAAGGATAGAGTTACAAGTTTATTGACTACAGCAGCTGGTATTGAAGGATTTGCAATTTTTTACGTGACATAGAGTTGGTTCATGTAAGCACACAAGGGACATGAAAAAATGTTGCAAAAGACCAACAAAACGAGAACTCATTAAAAAAAAAAAAATTGGAAGAATGTGAAGTATAAGGGGTTGTAATAAATTAAACGAACAGCAGAGGTCCTTGTTAAACAGCCTGCAGCCATACAAAGATGAAGAGATGCAGTAAATGGTCATTTATTTAGTTTGCCAGCAAGGATTTTTAAGAGCTTTTCTGAACTACAAAATCTTTTCAAATTATACCACTTGTAATTAAATCAATCTCCTTTGAACTGAAAAGGATACTGGCTCTGTAGAGCAGTCCCCAGCTCACACATATCCATAGCAGAGGTACTGCAGTGAGTCTGAGCTGGAACTTGGCAACACTGCGAAGGACTGCTCTCCAGACATGCTCGTGAGCCCATCCTGAAGCCTATTAAGAAAATATTTGCATGGGTGATTAACTTATCTTTAAGCAATTTTATTAATTAATAGGGTGGATATAAAGAAGTTACATCTTTAGAATTCACGGCTATGTTTACCTAAAATAACACCGAAATGCCTCATGACACCTATTAGTTTCTTTTTTTTTTCCTTGAGTACTTGAGAAAAGGGGTAAGTAGAATGGTTTTGTTTCAGAGTAGGTAGAATTTTTCAATTAATAGCTTTTAGGAACAGCAGGCCTTGCTGAGGCATACTGCTGTGCAGATGGTGGCATTCAAAATGTAATTTAAGTTAAATGTAAAGGCAAAAAATAAGAGCATGGGTTTGTTGATACTACGTAAACTAGATTGTATTCCATCTGTCTGCCTTGCATGTATATGCAGATAGATCACTTTTTCATGGAAAAGTATGTCTAGATAAATACATTCCTGGCATAAAAGCATCTAAGTATAGCAAAGTACAGCAACTATGAGAAAATAACTTAGTAGAAGTGTGTAACAAAACTATGTCAGCAGGCTGGAAGCCCAGACTGCTACCAGCCTAAGCTTCACGTTCTGTAGCCTGCACTTCACTTTATGGCTTTCCCAAGCCATCACCATTTGAGGTCCAAATTTTACACTCTTTAGGATTTATCCCTCCCAGGCTTTACTGGCCCAAGAGGAGAAACAAATAATACTCAGGTCTGGTAAATTCTGGCAACATTTTCTTCAAAATCTGGAAGTTTAGAGCACACATGTCATAGATGGCAGTGACAGTGCAGCTTGTCTTTTTAGTAACTGTTTTTTCTACACAGTGGAAATCTGACCAAATTCAGTCAAGTTACAGACCCTTCAAAAGTACAGTTTGTGCATGTTCAATAGAAACCATGTTTACCTTTGCAGCTAAAGAATCTGAAGACCGGAAAGTGAGGCGTAAAACTACACTATTGAGCTGCTCTAGGGTTGGTCCAGGAACCTCACCTGAGAGGCAGATTTCTGTATGTTTTCATTGGTCCTCCTGCTGGGTCTACATAGAGCATAAGAAAATGCTTAACTCCATGATGCAAAGAGAGATTGATACTATTCATGTCTGACTAGCCACTCAGAATCACAGACATTTCCATCTCAATCTCTGTAGCTGTTTCGCATTTACAGAGCTGGTTCATCTAGCCAAGTTGTTACAAAAACACAGTTACTAACTCTGAAAAACCCAGATTCTTGAGTAATGAGTGTTACAGAAAGCCCTGGAGAAATAAAATGCTGAATAAACCTACTGCATGCGTTTGAATGGCGTGGGATTGCGTGCAGTGACTTCTATTATGGTGGTGCTCTCGAAGGGCTAAGTAGGTGCAGAGCTGCATCGTGCTGAGTTCTGTGGGTAAGGTTCCCCCTCCCAGCTACGTGTGTCACTTCATAAACTTCTCATCATCCTGATTCCCTAAGAAAATGCTGTCCCAGTCCATTCAGACAAATTTATACCTACTTAGGAAATTATGCAGACCCAGTCCTGAAAAGTACAGTTTCACATATGAATTTGCCCACTTGTGTTTTCAGGCACAGGTTCTATGATGAGGTGCTTCTGCATCACAGGCAATGATTATACCAAACTTTGCAGCAGCTTTTAATAGTCAAACAAGCTCAGGAAACCACCTTTAGCAAAGATGTTTTTGTGTACTAGAACATGAAAGGGTTACAAATCAGTTTAGCTTTCTTTTTGTTTCACATCACTGGAGAAAGAGAGAGAAGAAGCATATAAACAGTTGGAATGACACTACACAGCTTTTAGAATGTATGTCAGTGACATTCTCTACCATCCCATTTACCATACCTAAATTTGCAGAGTGGTTTACATTCACCCACACTGTGTGCTTTCCAGCATAGGAGTTAAAATGAACTGTCTCTCTGAAGCACCAGCCTCATTGATTACCCAGTCAAATGAGGTTTGATTCAGCACATATCCGGTGTAACTGCATCTCTAGTAAGCAAAAATATGTAATGATACTCCATCTTTCCACTCAGTTTGCAGATGCTAAGTGCTGTCATTTCTTTTTTCAGTCACTTTTGTTTTCTGTTTCCAAAAATTCTGACACTCTGCTTTTATACTAAAACCTCATTTAGAAGATTTCTGAAGTTTCAGAGTTCTCCCCCTGACAATATGCAAACACAGAATTACCACATGAGAGCACTGCCAGTGATTTTAGCCAGGAACACTTCAAACAGGATGCAGAGCAAATACGTGAAAACAGTCTCCCATGTATCAGTGCTTTATGTAATTAAATGATTCACTGATTTTCCAGCAAGAAAGTAAAGACCAGTGAGTGAAGTGACAACCTTTGCTCCACATGCCGTGCCTTTAGTAGTGACTTACTACCCTTATACCAATGCATGCTCTGCCAGCTAATCACATAGTGATTTATGGGTGCTACACCTAAATCTTGGAAATTTGCCACATATGTTAGGAAATTACAAAGGAAATTACAAACAACTTCCCATATAGATTAGTCTCTATTCTCCCAAATAGTTTGGGATTCTTGAGTTTGGAGAAAGCTGAAAAATTCCCAATTTTTTCATACACTACAGTTTTGCAGAAAAAATTCATTTGCAAGAAATATCTTTTCTTTTGGATTTGAATATTATATGGCAGAGGTAGACCCATTTTTACAAATGATACCATTTTCTGTATCCTTATTTATTCCTGAATGTTAAACATCTCTCTAGCACCTCCTTCACTTAATGTGGTGTCACTTTTCCTGTTTCCAGGATGACTGCTGGAGTTTTCCCCCAGCTGGACCAAGGGGAGGTGATGCATCCACCCTTCCGGGAATTGAATTCCATCCTCAGAAACATTTGCTGCTCTTTGTCCCACATGTATGCTATCCTCCAGCCAGGGCTCTCTCCTGTAACCATAAAACTGCCTCACAAATCAAGGCATGAAGGTTTTTTTCATTCAAGAGACTATATTTGTTGCCGAGGAGGATCCCACAAAAAGGCAGAGAATTTAACTTGGCTTGGTTTGGTTTTGTTTTTTCTTTTTGACCAGGTTGTACTGCCACAGACATTAACAGCAAGAGCTGGATCTAAATTTCTCCTGTGTCATTTTCACCCTTAAAAAATAATTATCTGATGCATGATTTCAACAAGAACAGAATTTGATTGCAAAAGAGGAATGATAGGAGACTATAATGTTTAACTAAATCCCAGATAATTAAGGGGGGAAACTTTATTTCGTCAAATGGCACCTCTCTCTTTCAAGCAACTATGCATTTATTGGTATGGCTGCTTTTTCTGAACTTAATTAAATCAATGAGATCTCATTTAAGCTTGTGCAGCTGTATTGCCTTCCTGCAGTTTCAAATATTTTTATAATCTTGGGTGGAGCGTGGGATACCAGGTGCTTCAGCAACTAACTCTGAAAACAGATGATTTTTTTTTTAAAACTATGTTATAATCCCAAAGTGGAAATAAACATCTCTGCATTCCCATGACTAAAGAATCCTCTTTTATTCTTTACCAAGCAGCAATCAGAATATAGACTATTAACAAAATAAAACAAAACAAAATGCACCGCAGGGTAGGATAAGGAATTTTTAATGTTTACTGGAAATAAAGAAGATAACATTTCTTCCTTTCTTTTCCCTATGTGAATAAAAAGAATGCTGAAATTAAAAATTGTATCATACAGCAGCTTTTCCCTTGATGTTAAGAAGAGACACAGGCCTTTTAAAGCAGGTAAATAAATATGCTATCATTTTTAAGTAGATCACTCTTTGAAGTACTCAGTATTTCGGGAAGCGAGAGGAGAAGAAGCAATTGAAAGACTGGTGAAATGTTAAATAATTTTCAAGCTGTTTAAACCTAAAAGTTAATCACATATACCCAGACGAGTTGTAAAACCAGACAATACAGTGTTAAAGCACCTCTAGAACTTTTTTTCACTTTTTGTTATTTTCTCAACAATCTGACTTTAAATATAAATGAGTAGCCAAAAATGAATGAAAAGAACTCCTAGGCACCAAATAGCTTTCTGCACAGTGTGTGGCAAAATGGGATTACTGCAATGATTGAAGAGCAGATGAAATCTTTGGTAACTACAACAAATTTCTGTTGTGAGTTAGGGCCTGTTTCCTACAGGTTTGATTCCCCCCTCAGTCAGGTTTGTGACCACGTCGCTAGGGACTCCCAGAGTGCAACATGTAGACCTTGTGCCTAAGAACGCCCCTCCTGAGCAATTTTTAGCAACCCAAATATGCCCAAAGCTCAGCTACCAAAAGCTGCTCCTACAGTATCGTGCTGGGACAGCAACAGAGTCATCCATAATTTCTTTTCATATTATTCTTACCACCCATCTTTGACATTTTCAGTCTCAATGTCAAGCAAGATCTCTCATTACAAGGACACTCACCATTGCAATTAGAAGCAGGCTGCAGGCGAGAAAGGAGGCATTTCCTGCCCATGGGGGAGCAGGAGAACAGACTGTTCCTGCAGGTTGGATTTCTTGGTCAGCAACCTGTGCTGGCTCCATGGCTTTGCTCTCCCACACTGCAGAAGGTCAGACCGTTGGTACAAGTCATGGCTGTGCAGCCCCAGGCCAGCCCCTAAGAGGGTTTATAGTCTCATTTGAAGAAGCCACCAGTCACTGGTGATTCCAAGTTCTGCAGTTGCCAAGAGCCCTCAGCCCTCCTCCACCTCCAAATACCCACAGGAAAATTAGTACTAAAGACCTGCCAAAACCAAATCCTCACAGACTGCTGCCATCAAAGCCAAGCAGTGGAAACTGCTGAGAGAGGCAACACTCTACATGTTTTGGTGCCAAAATTCAAGTGTGTAATAACTAGGATTGGGAATGTAGTCTCCATTTTTTGCCACGTCTCAGAACTGGGCATCTCAGAAGGGCAACCCCGAGCACCACCCCTGCCTGGAGAGGATGCCTACCCAAGGGTTGTAGCTTGCATTCTACTGTCTCATTGTAGGTGAACAAAGAGATGAGGGGAAGGAGAAGATACGACCATGTAGCAACCACACAGCAGATTTCCTTTCCCACTGGGCCCCCAAAGTTATACACTGCCAGAGATTTCTCCTCTGTGCTTCATGCATCCTCCCTTGCCTTCTGTATAGTCATACAAAGCACTGGATTTGCTCAGCTCTGGAATGCCATGCACCAAAAATGCCACTCGTCAGAAATGCCACAGCATGGATATAGGACTTTACAACTTATGCTGTATTTCACTTCTGCCTCCCTCAGCATGAGCAGAACATTGCACCTCCTGCAAGAAAGAGGCTGTGGGATAATGGCTATTTGTATTAACAGCTAAAAAAACAAACTCATGACACTTTGCTTTGGCTCATATCAGGTTTTCCTCAATGTGCTCCCTCGTTGAAGAGAAGGTCAGCTGCTGCTGCTAAGAAATTAGCATACCACATTTTCAGCTCCAGGTTGTGGCCTAAGAGTAACCATTGTAATCACTTTGGCTGTGATATCTCGTATTCTTCAGTTCTGCCATTCTAGACATATGGCTGGCACATCTTTCTATGCCTGTGCTGGGAAGTAATGACTATAAATAGCTTTATATCCAGAAAACTTGAAACTATTTAATTTTATCACAGCTTGTATTTACTTAAGATTGCTTCACCTATTCACTTTTTATCTTTATATTGCATTGTTTTTTAATTTGAAATTCAAAAATGGTTGTTTCCCATAACTTTTTCAGCATCACAGCAGACCATGAGGGAATATTGCCTAGTTGCCACAGGATACGAATTATAAGACATAGGATTATTGAATTTTCACCTGCCTATGCATTTAGATTCCACCTTCACTAGTATTAACTCCCACTACTACTCTTTTGCCAGGTCCTGTGGACACCTGTGGAACAGCAATACCTTGCTTTAACCACACAAAAGCAAGATTTGGGGAGGAAAAAGGCAATCGTTCAAACATCACCAGGAGGTTTATGTCAGCTCTAAACCAGAAGTAAAACAGCTGACAGAACAAGGAGTGTTTACTTTAGAAATCTACTTAGATCTCTCCTGGATCTGATCACTTCTAGTTCTTTGCTGAGACTGCTGGACAGCTGGCATTAGTATTTGACTCTTTCCTCAATATTTACAAACATATACTCACAAGTCAGAGGATGACACTTTCAGAGATGTTTCTAAATCCATTCCTTTTGTATTTACCAGCCTGGGACATCTTGCAAACACATTTCCTTGTACAAAACACAATTTAGTTGTATATGGGAACTTCTAGCTGCGAGGATTTTGGTGTGACTGAAAAGCCACACCAAGTTTGGTTTTCATTACCAAGATAAGCCTGATAAACACTCCAGTTAAACCTAGCACGTATGATCTCTACAGGTCACAGTAGTTATCAGTGGTCTTTTTCATTTACAGAAATAATATTTGCACTGGCCTATCTATAATGCAATGGGTAGGTTGGGAAATTAAATCCTCAGAAAAAAAACAACTCAGCTGCTGTTCTCAGAACTGAATCTCTTGTGTGTTTGAGAACTTAAAAAAGGAAAAATACAATACTCGTTTTAACGAGCAGCTGTCTCACTTTAAGTAAAAGGTGTTCTCTCAGAGACAGGACATGAAGATGCACAAGCTACACTGAAAAATCACTTTAAGATGTCAAAGTCAAATGTGAGTCACCTGAATTTAGCACATTTCTGCACATCAATTAGGACACTGCTTCTAATTACAGAAACGGATAACAAGCTTGTCTGTGCTCATCCAGTACACTAGAGGATGGTGTTCATTTAATGAGCATCCCACTGATAATTTGTTTTCTTCTCATTATTCACTATCTGGGCCTCAGACTCATGTACAGCATGCTGTTCAGTTGTTCATTTTCCCGATGGGTTTTTCCACAGGCTTGGCACAGCATCTGAGTGATTCATAAGCATCCTTACATGTTGCGAGAACGTGGCTGTATTTTACAAACAGGAATCTGAAACAGAGAGATATCCACAGGAAAAGTGCCCACTGATTTTGCAACACTTGTGATTGGAAAGCGGTTGCATAAATAAATTCTTAATGAAGAAATACCCTAAGAATCACGAGGCATCAAATGTCTCTGTCTGGTGGCAACAGTCCTTTGGAACAGGGCACTGGGGAAGCCAAAAATTGAGACAAGTTCAAAATTTGACCAGAAAAACACAAGGAAGAAAAATCCACTGAGGATTATATGATATAAAGATGACAACACTGGCTCAGAAGACTGTTCAGCACTAATTTTTGGAGTCAAGATACCATAGAGAAGTATTACTATATGACACTCTTGTTCCTCTGTGCTTTCCAGCAAGCCAGAGACACAATGCAGGGGGAGATAGATTATGGGCCCTGGTCTGGCACAGCCATTTCTATCTCTGCTCTTAAACAAAACCTGTCTAAACAACAGTTCTGAATTTGGCCAAAGACTCTGCATGGCTCCATAGAGCATTATCAACTATTAGGAGGTTTTTAGTATACCCAGTAGCAATATGTTTGGCAGAAGGTGGATGCTGTATTTTAAGATGCCACTGGAATTCAAAGAGGCAACCAAATATTTCTGGTTGCTAATGTCTTGGCCTAAATGATGCAGGTGATTGACAGACTTTGGCTTTCAGAGCTCAGTTTCCTCAGTGACACCTCTGCTCTTGAAAATATTGGCCTTTGCTTCCTACAAAGTCCCATAAAAATGCAGTAGCTTTTGATCATATAACTGGACAGCGAAACAAAAAAGGTATACATTAAATTGTTGCACTTTTCATGCAACTTGACACTTCTATTCAGTACTCCTAATAAGATAAAATTAAAGGAGTTAACATATGTAGCTTCTTTTTGGTAGGCCATGTTTATCTCAGATTTTTTCCTGTCAGAAGTCACTAGATTTCTTTTATTATTATATTTTATTTCTTCCCTGGTATGCAGCAAAGATTTGATATCTAGCTATCATCACGAATCACATAAAGAACTGAGAATCCATCACCACATACTGGCAGAGTGATCTGCTGCCATTTTCTTGGAATGTCAGTGTGTCACCTTGTGCTTAGGGAAAGATGATTTTGATGCTGTATCTCTTGTTCCACTCTAAAGCATATTTACTTAGGAAAAGTATCTTTGCCCTTCTTTGTCATACATCCTTAGAGCCTTTGAAAAACAAGAACATCAGCAAAATTTTCTACGCGCAGTTCTCCTCTCCCTGCAGATCTGTAAGTACAATGCAATAAAAGTCTGACCTGAAGGGATTTTCTAATGAGTCAATGCTGTTTCTTTCATTGCTGAGAAACATCACTGTCAAAAACAAGTTGATGGAATTATTTGCTTTGAAAAAATGTCTGTCAGAAAAGGTTTATGAGACTCAGAATGGGATTTTAGGTCTAAGAAGTCTCCATCCCAGAACAATATTCTCCTGTGAGTGAGGAAAGGACAGTAAGGAGCAATACAAAGGGTCCCATAGCCTGGGTAAGACCTTGGATGTGATTACTGCCTGTGAAACTTTCTCTCCATACAGCAGTTCCATGTTCCATGTTCCATGTTCCATGTTCCATGTTCCATGTTCCATGTTCCATGTTCCATGTAGAAATCATTAAATAAGCATTAGCCTGAGGAGGCAAACAGGCTTTACAGCTTGCTGGTCCCAACTTGGATAACACATAGCAAGTCCTAGTTCCTTATCACAAAGGGAAAGCTAGAACAAGGTCCTAAACCTGGCATTTAGATGTTCCAGATGAGTGCCCTGACCAGTAACTTGTTTGCTTGTGTTGATCTGGGTAGGGTAGAGAGGTTTTTTGGAAAGGGATTTGGGAAGAGTTGGTTTCTTCTAACTTTTGAAAACCTCTGAGCTGTATCTGTTTCATTTTTCCTCTGAATGGCAAAAGTTTAGAAACCACAGTAAGTCCTGCAAGAAGAGAGAAGTATTTCCCTTCTGCCAAATTTCCCCTTCTCTCCTGGGGTCCAGCAGGACACGGCAGCTCCGGGCAGGTTTACACCTACAGAAACATCTTCTTGCCTGGAGTTCTAATGCATGGGTACACACACTCCTTTCAGGTCAGATTTTGAAATAACACGTAACCCAGCCCAGTATCTTCCACACAATTCCCACCTGAAAGGACTGATTGAGACATGCCTTTCTCCACCAGTAGGAAGCCTCACCTTCTCATGTTACAGCCAGCTACTGTTTCATGTAAGGGGACTTGGGACAAAGGCAAGAAACCAGATCTCCTCAGCTGGAGACACCATACCCCAAGGACTCACTCATCTGTACCAGTAAAGCACACAGGGCATGGACCCAGTCTCTGTAGCACGATTGTACATTTTTTTAAATCATTATTATGGTTCATGGCCCAATTTTGGCACCCTTTGCCATGGTTTGGAGGATAGCACAAGATAAGGACTTATTTCAACTGGGTTTTATGCAATCTTCTTATTTAAAGGGAAAAGATAAGTCCATGAATACAATTTCTTAATTGTGCTACTTTGCTTCAGGGACAGGACTAAGCAAAGAACTTTTTTTTTTTTACTTTTTTTTTTCTTTTTTTTTTTTTTTTATTTTTTGCTACATATAGACCTTGACCTGTGTGATTTGGAGTGGGGACAGCAGTTGACCTACAAGATACTAAACTCTCTGCACTATCTGATAGTTAAGGTATTCTCCTGCAAAATGAGACTTTCAGATATGCAGCCTATCAGGCACAGGAAAGATTTAAGCTTGGATCTGCTGTAAAGATAAATTGTCTTCCCAGGAAGCCTGGGCACATACAGACAGTGGCTTCATTTCAAATGTCCTGCAGGCACAACATTTGCATTGGACTGTGCCATGTTGAGCCTGAATGCAAGGGGGTTTGGCAAGTGCTCCTTCCCAGAGCAGGCAGCATGGGATTAATGCACGCAGAGCAGGCACAAAGACAAATCTAAGTCCAGGCACACTAATCTCCAAGGACTCATCTGTACCAGTAAAGCAAACAGGGCATGGATCCAGCCTCTGAAGCTGGATCACTCATTCTCATTATTAATATAATTATATTACTGTAATGGTTACTGGTCCAGTATAAATATGTTAATGCCACACTTCTACTGTCTAGGACAGTGAATATTTATTGCTGCTGGAGCCCAATGCTGTACATTACGACCAGACACCGTCAGGCAACCATTTAATTTTCTGCCCACATTAGAAACCAGAATGAATTCCTAAAATGGAGTACGTTGCAGCTCCGCTTATGAGTCCTGTAGTCATTCTTCCTCAGCTTATCCTGGCACTTGAACATAGACTGAATATCCCATTATTCTGAAATACAACATTAATAAACTCTGAAGAGCCTAACTGAGGGCACAATTCCCTCACCTACAATGCTTTCCTACACACGTTGGAGAAAAGCTTTCTTTGTGTTGGTACCATAATCCACTTCGCAATTACCAACTGCACAGCAGGCTTGCCTAATTGAAGAGATAATGTTAGCGGAATAGTTTCCTGCTGTAAAATACTGTAAACAGAACTATGTCGAGAAAATAGTCATTTTGACTTTTTTGGGGGGGGGCAACATTTTATTTGAGTAACTGTCATCGTTGCACTAAAGCATCAGCATAAATAAACAAAGAGCAGATGATGCTTACTTCTTTTACAAATTAACAATTTACTGAAATGATGAATCTCTGAAAATATATAATCAAATTGTGTCTCATGGTGCCCCTATCTCTCATACAACTCATCTGGAGCAATAAAAATTCAGCAAAATAAGACTTTGATCCTGCAGAGCTTAAATATATGTCCTTATCTTACTTCTTTATTTTCAATAGTGCTATTGAAATCAATAGTCTTTAAGCTGAGTCCAGGCAAAAGCTTTTGCGGGGTTGAGAATAAAGTACAATTTAAGGTAGCTAGCAATACCAGTCTGATTCTGAAAGAGAAAATGTCATCATTTTTCATAGAGCTTCAGCAAATTGCCTCCCTGACATTTTTGGAAGTTATTTTGACAGTCTTCTCCTTAATTTCTGAGTTATGTCACACTTGCAGAAACACACTGTAATGCCATCACTTCATGAAATTTTATCTTCCTGTGAAAAGTTCACGTAATCCTATTTTTACATGTTACTCACTGCATTTCAAAAATAAATCAAGTTAATTCTGCACCACAAAGATGCGGATGTAAGTATCTGAGGCAACTTGGTGTTGGCAATTGTGTAAAAACACATCGATTTTATTGTTCACTAATTTTCCTTCTGCCATCTGTTTCCCCATCTATACGTTTCTCTTTCTTTGTCCAACAACTTCAGCTGAAGGTTCGCTGGGCCAAGCACAGCTAGAGACATTTTCCTCACAGAGAAAACACCACTTAATGGTACACAAGCTTAAATGTAAAAGGTGATCTCCATGTCTTTGTCTCTCTTCTTACTATTGTACCCACCAGTGGCAGAGACTTCTGCTTTTTGCAAAATATATGCATGTAATGCAGCAGAGGATAAGAACTTACCTCTGAGTGGGCGATGCTCTGGATGAAGAGGGTGTTGCTGTTCAGAAGACAGGAGGACTAGCTGTCACCCACGTACCTCTCATCAAGAGGAGCAGTGGAAGGAAAAGTTTACTCAGTAGTATCATTGTACTTAAGCTTAGTTTGTACTTTCCAGAGAGTTTCCCAAGTAATAAATAAATTGCTAAAAAACAATGTACTAAATTTCTTTTCAAGTACTAAACAGGGAATTTCTGAGACATTCAAGTACGGAACCTATCTGGTTCCACATCTGTGCGTATACACCCCTCAGTGTCAGAGATCAGAATGTCTAACACCTGGCTGCCACACAGCCAGGACTGACCCCTCGGTGCTGTGGCTGAAGTCCTCTCGGGCTGTCTGGTGTGGTAGCAGGGTCAGCTTGTCTGCACACACTAAGCAGTAATGCGGGGAAGGTCTACTGGTGATCATTCACAGAGGCATGCTTGTCACAGGGACACAGAAGGGTGTTTCGGAGTCAGTCACCCTGGCTGTTGCACCACCAAGTGACCCTTGCAGCACAAACATCTCACCTGAGCACAGGCACCCTGGGCACCTCGCAGCAGCTGCCTGCAAGCACCCCTGCTACGCCAGTGCAATCTTTGAATACTATAATATATTTCTTGGTAGTCAAAACATGAGCAAAACCACAAAGTGGAAGCTTTCTGTTTATTGGAAAGTATTTGCCCTTTGACTAGGAGAACATCACATCCACCAAAGGAACGTACCCTTAGCCTGTCAGGGTCTGACCTCTGCCCATCCACTTCGTGGCTCTTCCCCACGCCCTGCAGAGGCAGGCAGCCCTTCCTCTGGGAGCAGAAAGGCGTCTCAGCACTGAAGTCTCCTTGTTGTGTGAAGCTAACAAAGTCTCTGTGCACTTAATCTCTGGGGCCTGAATACCTGCCAAACAAGCAAGGAGCTTACTACTAACATAGAAAGAGAAGGGAAGAGCCTGCATAAAGTCTGCTCATCCAAAAAAGGGAGCCATACATTTAGTGTGAGAATACCTTTGTCACTACGTTTGGGGGAACAAGGTAAAGTGCAGGTGCTCAGAGTTCATCCTCATGCATTTTTCCAAGTGAGAAAGTGTTACAGAAACAGCAGTGTGCTCGTTAAGAAAGTGATTCACCCTCCAAATATTTCATGGCCAGGCAGGAAGTAGTCTTTAGCCAAGGATACTGAAGGGAGAGAACTTTTTACAGACCTCATTTGTGCCAGGAGTTTTTTCCAAAGGTGATGCTGTGCTGCTTTTGTCTCCAAATAAAAGCCTTTTTTTTTTTATACAGCCCGGTTTTGTGTTTTAGGCAGACTCAGCGCACAAAATCAAGGAAACTTGCATGTTAAATATAATCAGTTGCCATGGGGCCATTCCGGATAAAGTCTAAAATGGATGTGGTTTTCATTTTGCGAGTAAACACAAAATATCCTATACCAAACTCCTGATGCTGCTAGCACTTTCTACTGTCAGTGTTAGACAAAGCAATGAGATCTGCATTACACAAGGAAATAAACTTGTGAGTACATGCTACCTTTGTGTGTGTGTGAGCTTCTTTCCTTCCCTGCCTGTTTACCTCGGGAATGAAACAAAGTATTTTAGCAAACATTTAGTCAAAAGATGTCTACAGTCAGTATATTTGAGTCCAAAGATTCCAAAGTTGGCTTCTTACATGGCAGAACAACCCTCTTTTGCATCCTTTATTAGGGCATATAAACAAACGTATTAGAGAACACTATAAGTTTATATTGGTTTTTCTCTCCTTCAGAATGCAAAGTAAATAGTTAAAAAAATTGTTGCCAACACTTTCCTCATTTTGCTCTTCTTGCTTCTGACCATTTGAAAGGGGAATCTTGTAAAGGATATTGAGAGACATTTGACAAGGAGAGACAAGAAAGAGGCAAACTACACTCAGTACCTAAAAGTCAGTTTGGAATTGCGTCTTCTTGGAGGTCAAAAATATTTATATTACCTACAATGCAATAACTTACAGATTATTTTAGTATGCTGGTATCTCTGTGAATCACTTTCCCACAGTCCAGGGTGTGTGATGGAATTATTTTTCCTTGAGAGATGCAGGAAAGATGTTTCCAGCCAGTTACTGCTGCAGATTACTGCTGTAAAATACTCCAGCTCCAGTGGCTGCAATGAAGTCCGTGCCCCGTATCCCAGGATCCCACATACATTTGATGATGGCCTTTGAGGAAGAGACCTTCACTAAATGGTGGAAAATTCCAGTTTCTTGTCATACCTACTTTCTCTGAATTCATCATTAACCAGAGAGAAGTAGCAGGAAAAAGCTAACAATGAAGCTGTCACTGTACTTAAAAATGCGTTCAAATTCCAAGCCATGACATGATCCCTCTTAAAAACTTTGGTGATTGTTTCAAAGGTCATCATACAAGGATAATTTTGGCCTTGAAAGAGCTATTGTGCTTCCAGATATGTGAAGTCTCTTTCTAATCCAAATTAAACCCATAGCATTTTTACGTGTCGACATTTTAGTTGTCTGCTTCTTCCTCCTCCTCATTTCTACTCCTTCCTTTTCTGAGGGAATTAAGTTGCAATACTGCTGAAAGGAAACGAATACACTCAGATGGGGGGGTGGCAGGGGAGCAAAAGATGTAATCCCAGTTCTCTATGATTCTGTACAAGAAAAACAGCTGCCAAACACTTTTTAAAACAGCAGTGTTGTGTATTGGCACAGTCTCTGGAGCGGATTAACACAGGGCGAACACCAACAATACCCTCTGCTAAGTACAGCCAGTGTTTAAAACCACCTTTTTCTTTTCTTTCTGTTGTTTTTCTTTTTAATAGAATCAATCACATTTGCTGAGGCTCAGTTGTGCTCTGGCTTTCAGTCTTGACTGCCAAACTGCTTTGAATCTTCCTCTTTTATTCCACATTGAAGCTTTGACCTTTGAGAATTTTTCCCAGATTAAGTGCTGAGAAACATTACTCATATTCAAATTGACATAATTGTGTTGAAAAGGTTGTTTTTCCTGTGCCCAAACAATCAATGCTTCGTCAGGCTAATAGCCTGACCTTGACAATGTTCTATCAGAGAAAGGGATCAGCCACAATATCTGAGCTGTCTCTGTCAGACAGCAGATATTGTCTGTTGTCTTGTAATCTCCTCAAACATTTTTTCATCTTTCAGTGATTTTTGCAAATAAATGTAAGAATACAGGAATGCAAATTTTGGGCTTAATCATCTGTATTGTATTGTATCCCAGCAAATCATCTGGTAAAGTCTTTCATTCATACAGACAATTGTTTTAGCAGGTAAGGAGTAACATTTATTAAAATAAATTTATTAAAATCTATTAAGATTAAATGAGTGTTTCCCAAAGCATTCCTTTCCTCCTAAACATCAATTGTTTTCTTGGACTACATATTGCAATGATCAACACATATATGTATTTAATATCTTCTGATTTGATTCTAGGGGTTTATACCCTTACCCTCTTTTTTTTTTTTTTTTTTTTTGGAATCCACATTTTGTTTCTGCATTTGTGAGCCCCTTCTATACACATATATTTACATATTCAAATATGTGGCCATCATAAATGCAGAGAGAGTAAATTCTGGTCTTCTGCTTTATGTTGTAAGAAAAAAACCTTTCAGTCGCATCCTGGTTCAAGTAAATCAAAATATTCCTATGGATTCCAGAAGGGTCAAGATATTACTTTATCTGTTCATTTGGCAGAACTATGAAATGACCCACATGACCTGGTTAAAAGATTGCAGTCTTGATATATTTCAAACATTTTACTTCTACTTTCTTCCTGACGTGTGATTATCCATTAAGTCAGTTCAGCTATTTGGTTTGCATTTTATTTCATCAAAGTGTGTCTTAATGAGGCACGACAAACACTGCATTTGGGAAAAAGACAAGGAAGTTGTTCGAGTAAAGAAATTGATGAATCCTGACTAATGTTTCTGAAAGATCCCTTCATTCAGAAGCCAGGGATCAGGTAAGATTTAGGATACCCTGCTCCTGAAATACAGCTCTTTTCCCTAGAGTATTCATTAAACTTGCACTAGCACTAGTGCTTGCTGATCTCTTAGCAACCAAGTTCAGAGAGCCACATGGACTGAAAACAATTTGCTTTGCTTTGCAAGCTTAGTTTTCTTCAGCTCCCTGAACCAGCTCACCACAGCATCAGAAAAAGGCCAGTCCTAGCACATGGACTTTGATAAGCATAAATTCTCAGGGAGTTTAAAAATAAGGCTCAAAGGCAGTTAGGTAGAAGAATAAGAGTAGCACAGTAAGAATCTGACTAAACTGACATTTGATGACTGCATTCAGTGTATCCTGCTTATCACATTCATCATGTTGAACAGCACTATTGCAGTAAAATACCATGAAATTGTCAGCAGAACCATGTAAATATGTAGCTAGTTTGTTCAGAAACTACTCATGAAAAGAACTGCCAGAGCAACTTCCCTTTGTTTTCAACAGTTTTGGGACTTTTATTATCCCACATAATTCTATAAAATAGGAACAGTTCTATAAATCATTTTTAAGAGATTCTAAGGAAACCGATAGAAAGATTCTTCTTTGCTTTCACGACACAATTTTCTATTCTTGATAGCACCATTACAGGTGCATGGCAAATTTGTAATGAAAGTTTAAAACCCAGTTGCTTGGAGTTTGCTTTCTTTTTTCTCTGCTATCTAGAGCAATAACTTCAGGTTCCCACAACCAAACCCAAGTTAGTCTAAATTCACCTTTAACCAACAACACGTGGGCAACAAGAAAGAGGTTCCAGACCTGAACTTTCAGTGCTAATGCACAAGTCCAGAAACTGTGAAATCTAGCCTAAATTGTGTAGCCTCAAAATGTAACCCCAAAAATTAGACATCTCATGTCAGATATTGGCAGCCAAAACTTCCTGCTCTTAAAATCTTTATTTAAACTTTCTGGTTTTGCTGCATCAAAGAGAGCAAACTAAGGGAGCATCTTAGCACAGAATAACATCCTCAGAACAAAGCAGTCACATGGTGATCCAGGAGAGGGTGTGAACCACTGACACAATAAGAAGGTAAAAGAATCAGAAAGGAAAGGATATCATGAACAATGTTAAAATCAGCTGCTCTAAGAGAGGACTCAGGCTGGAGTGTCTCACGGAAATTGGCAAACAAAAGACTTTTAAGTATCTTGACTTGATCCGCAGGAAAACCTGGTCTGTCCCAGCAAGCACTGAGAAATCACAGTATGAGGCCCACAGCAACTATTTTTATCTTTCTGCAAATGCAGTTAGAAAGGGAACTTTCCTTTGTTAAATTTGATAGCCTGTATGAACAATCCAGTCTTTCATGCAAATCATAGGATTTGCATGAAAACACAGAGTCCATTTCCAAAGAAGCCAAGTTTGATGTTGGCTGCTATGGATACAGTAAGTGCAGCCACTGCAGCAGCCATGAATATTCCTCTCACACCAGTAAAATTTAAGAAACCACTGTATTGTCGGATTCAAGCACTTGCAAACCCTGAAAAGGTCTGCAGCTAGAGAAAGATCATGAGAGACTGTCACAGAAACAGAAAGTAATCTAAACCTCTGCCTGTGCTCATCAACTAAAAAAAACAGAGAATAGGAAACAGAAGCTTAAAGACATCTTTCTGCACCTGCAAGTAAGAATAAAACCTAAATGAGAATGAAGAAAACTTTTTGGCAGCTACAAGTAATTTCTCAGCTATGGAAACTAGTGATAGTCACTAAAAAGTGTTGATTCCCTTGAAAACCACAATGGGAATGGCATCAAAGTGCGGGTGGGCTTATTGTTGTCTCCATACCAGGAATTTTGAAAAGTGTATTTTCGACTATTAGGTTAGTCATAAGAGAAAATAAACAGTGTTTTGTATTCTGCAGCTGTGTCAGGAGTTATCAGAATGGTATTGGCTACACAAGCCTCATTTGGACTTCCCATCAATTATAAGGATAACGGCTGATGTTATGGAGACACAGAATGTGTGATGGAATGATCCAGCAGACTCTGAATCAGGAGGAATAGAACACATCCACTGGTGCTGCTCTTAATATAGAACCTGAAAATTCTGGCTATACCTCAAGGTGTAGAATTGAATCACTGGTAAAGTCACTTGATTCTGTGTGGATGAGTCTTCTTGTCCTGACTGCTTCCACACTACAGATGGTAGCTTGACTGGATTGCTCCATTCACACAGCACATGGCAAAGAGCTCTGTGAGAGCAGAAGGGGAGCACTGAAACTGGAATACGAGTGGCATCCATCCACACTCATCATAGGTTAAAGGCTGTTATTCCAGCTGGCCTGATAGCCTGAAGTTACAGACTGGTTTACGGTACAGACCCAGTACAGACAAGGATGACCCGTTTGTTAGGGTTGTTAAACACTTCCAGCTCAGAAGCCGGGTCTTGTTACATCCTTCACCTTTATTATGAACAGCAGTTTCTCAAAAAGGTGTTGTCAACCCAGCCCAGCCCAGGAGAATCATCTGAGCTCAGTGCAAAACTTAGAGAAATCCAAAGAAACATTTTCAAAGCTATCTAAACAGTCCACTCTTTCTCAGAACGTCAGGTATCTATCTGTGAGGCCTTCGCAGCAGGCCTAAATTTCCAGCACACAGTTTAGGAGACATCAAAAGTTTCCCCCAAAAACAATAGCTTGTGCCCTCATCAGTATGCAGCAGATTTGCCTTTAAAACTCACCACATCATGTTCGTGATCATCCTGGTTTAAGTTAACAACTTTCTGCTACTTAGAAAAAGCCACCAAGTAAATTGCCTGATTCTTGTACAAGGCAAATGATTTTTCCTGTTACAGATAAAGCCTGCCTAAGGCACCGGAGGAGAATGGGCTGCCCTTGGTTATCCACACAGCCTGTGTACCTAGGGGCCTTTCCCTCGCAGCGCTGATCTGCTTGGAGATTTACACAATGCCTGTCCACATGCGTAGACATTCAGATCTCCGATAGCTTAATAAAAGTGGACAAAGCAACATGGATTTCCTCACAGCTATGAAAGCAAGTGTCTAAAACTGAAGGGACTTGCTTAATCTTGGAGCTGCCTGACTGCATAGCTAATAGCTTGGCAATTAGGGAGCCACCAGGATTCATTTGTACGTGTGGGTAATCAACTAAATCAGCCAATTTTCAACATGCATGCACACCGCTCTGTCTGTTGGCTCCATCATGGCTGGCTGCTGTCATAGCAAAACACTCTGTGCCAGCTGAAAGATCCTGGTGTCTCCTAAACTCTTTTTCATTCTGCTTTACCAGAAAATGCAGCATGGTTGATTTGTGTTATGGCACCAGGTAAAGTCACTGCGGACAGAGCGTGACCCACACATTCAAAAGAAGCTTTCTGTGGTGCTGGATGTCTCTCAAAACAGCCAACATCCCAAAGCTGCTGTTCTTTTTCCTCAGATCTGGACAGATCTGGGTAGCACTTACGCAATTCATTAGCCATCAAAACTTGCTATGGAGCCAGTTAGCAGCTGAAATGGTGTAGCTGTTGCTGTCAGCATTTCCTGGCAGTGGGACAGGGGACAGCTGCTCAGCCAGCTCTGTTGCTAACAGACAAGTTGGGTGAGCCGGTATTGTGCCTCCTGTCAAAGGGAATTGTTTTGTTATACTGTTGAATCCATCCGTTGACCAGGGTAAAAATAAAAATAAAATACAATTTTTTAAAAAAAAAATCTGAAAAACAGTGTTTACTGTACATGAAAATAACTTTCATCATCCTTGCTGTTAAGAGAAAATATTAAATTCCTGCAAAATTTTGTGAGAACTTTTTTGGGGTTTTATTATAGGTCTTAGTTTCAAACAAATACTTTCAGCTTATTATGCAAATTAAAACTGTTTTTGATTGCAGTGAAATCAGCAGTACAGTTATGCTCACTTGTGATTGAGACTTACATGCCAAGGACAAATGGGAAGTATAATAAAAACAACAATTTTTTAAAAAATCTAATTAACTGCCTTAGCTCATTACCTTTCTCATGTAGAGAGCTTCTATTATTCTGATGCCTTTGACTAAGCTCTTTCAGAAAAACTCAGAGAGCTCCAGCTGTCCATCATAATCGATGAGCTCAGCTAATTGCATCATACTAGCCAGTGCCCTTCATCAGATAGTCAAGAACTTCATGAGCATTCATTTAGTGCTTGCAGACTCGATATTAACAAATTAAGCTGTCAGAAGTACAGGTGGCAGAGTGCAATCAAAATTTATTCCTCCTCCTTACTTACTGGGCCATTCAGGGGAAGTAATTTTAGCATCCAAAACCGATAATCTCAGACAAAGCACCTTCACAAAGGTCCCTCCACTTAAGCAAAAAAAATCAGAACTAGAGAAACCAAGGATCTGAAAATATCCTTATCAGATCATATGGACAGGTAATAGGCGTGATACAATAATCAAGACATAGAAGTCTGGATATGCCTTGCTGAACTGTTTGTGTTATAGGGAAACATTTCTTTTTCACATTACAGTAGAAAAGTTTTTGACTGTATTTTAGGCTTGCTATGCAAGGCAACTAAGGCTGGTTTTCAAGCACTGCTGGCGCAAAGCAATTTTAAAACTGGTGCAATGCTTAAAAAGGGAATGATTGAGCACACAGAGCTGGCTGGTGTCGGGATACCCTCCTATGGGACATGCCGGGTTGGAAAAGAATGTTCTTGCCAGTGCACTATCTCTCTGCCGCATCTAGCACAAAGGGACATGTCAGGGGAAGTTCAGATTTTAGAGGAGGTTTTAAAACCCGCCAAATTCGCCAGAAAACAAGCTGCACCAAAACATTTGCTGCCCTAGTTAAACTGTTTGTGATCTCAGTATTGCCTCAGTTAGCTCTGTTAGATCACATTTTTGCTGTCAGCTGCAGGTGACATACTCCTTTTTGTCCACCAGCATATCGTTGGAGAGCATGGGATAAACTTGAAGGGATCTGAGACAATTTCTTCTTTGTGCTGACCCAGAAGGATCCATGGGAAGCATTTTGGCAGTGAGCCGGAGTATGTACTTCTGTATGACTTCATATCCAAGGCTAAGTTAAGCACTGCTGGATTCAGGAGAGTTGTTAGCCAGTTTTCCAGGGTCTGGGCTTTTGGGTGGGGTTCTTTTCAGTTTTGGAAAGCTGTTTTGTGGGCACTTCTACAGCAGTTGTAAAGTTCAGTGGGGATTTTTATGCAACTCATTTTCTTTAGCCAGTGTTCCATTATTATGATCAAACAACCGATGAGGAAGGGTGGGGAAGCTTCCCAGGAGGGAGAATGAATTAAAAAAAAAAAAAAGTAGCGATATGCAGCTTGAATTAGACAAACAATTTGGAGAGAGTGGGAAATGTTTAAAGGCTCCAGATGGAGAGGAAAGAGGCCAGTTTAGGTCAAAGCACGATGCATGGGGAAGCACTGCACTGTGGAGGAGTGCACTAAGTATGTCAGTTAATCAGGGTGTGAGTACCATAAACAAGTTGAGAATATCTGCTTAGAAATAAAGCAAGCAGGGATTTTTTTGCTTTAATCTTCTTTGGTTTTGTTGCTGTTAGAATAAACCCTTCCTGTCTAGACCAGGAAGAGCAGCTAGCCCCTTGTGCCCAAGGTTTCAGTGAAGGAGACAAGATACAGTCAACAGGAGGAACCGTTCAACTAACAGCAGCCTCACAAAGGCACTGCTGTAGATTTGGGGACTTTCCAATAAATTTTCAGAGGCAGAAAGGACACGAGTGACATCATGAAGGATGAACAAATTAAGTACCTTTCTGGAGATTTGGAGAAGATTTACAAGGAGGAGACCAAAAGGAAAAAATGTAAGGAAGTTTGAGTTTGGGACAGGTTTTCACTTTAAGAGAAGGATTTATCTTAATGGGATCACTGTCAGTCAGGGCCACCCGTTCTCTTCTGTATCATGTTGCTGTTATCTATAAGATCTGTCAACAACCCAAACAAACTACATGCTATGCTAAAATCCCATGTCATTCTCCATCAATATATCCACTGATACTGGTAGTAAGCATTATCATTATCTACAAGAAAAATATACTTGTCCTATTCCTCCTAATCAAATCCCTTCCAGACTCACTCAAACCTACAAGTATATTTGATAAAATTAGAGACAATTCTACTTTAAAAATAGCTTTTTAAAAAAGAAAATTCTCATGTAATGTTTTGTTCTACCACAAGGTTTCACTTTCCTGGCTATAACAGCCTGAATGGATCTGTCTTGGCTAATTTTGTCTTAACAGATAAGTAGACATGCCCAGAACTTATATGAGAGACCATCTGGAGATAATAGGTTCTGGATGTGCAAACCAAGGTGTCAGAGCAAAACACTGGGTCACAAGAAACTGAATGACTGGAATATTACAATGGTTCTCTTGCCACTGCCAAGATGGCATGACAATTGTAACAGGAAATGGAAAGGTTCAACTGTTTACCACAAAAGACAAGAAGCACAGCCTCCATCCCTGCAAATATTCTTCACCTTCATCTCACCGGCCTCACCTCTTCAAGTTCATTTTTTAACATCTGCGAAACTTTGTTATTTGTGTAACACTACATATGATGGTGTTCTCTCATGCACCCTTCTACAACTGAAATTAGGCCTCTTACTCACCTCTAAGCAATTTGCTAGAAAAGCTGTCTCAGAAGCATACAGAACATTAGAATCCATACGGAATGATGTGGATATTATCATTAATGGTAGCATAGCACATCTATAGTTCAGGCCATTTAACAGGAATAATGATACAGCAAGAGTACCAGGAGGTTCTGATAAGAATGTTAAAAATGACCAGAAGTCCTGAAAGACTGTCATATTGAAAAACTGTGAAAATGTAATTATTAGTTATTGGTTACCTCTGGGGAGAGGACACTAGACTGGGAAAACACTATCATAAATCTGACTGACTTCTAGCAACCAGCGTAGGTTGGATTTTTCAAGTTATCCAGCATTACATATGTTCTGGTTCATTCCTACTCTTGCAAGGTCTGTACAGTTCCCAAGGACAAGGCTCATAGCAAGAGGGAGGCAGCTGTTTCCCTGTTACACTCTGGAGGTGGAAACCTTCAGATATCTCTCTTGGTAAACAAGGTTGCCTGTAATCCTGTAGTACTAAGGAATTTAGTACTACATTTCCATCAGATTTGCAGAATTTTCACATGCTTAATTAAAGAGTTTTACAGTGGAAAAACTGGGCAATGAGAATTATCATGGCACAGAAACACTACGAGGTTGGTTGTAAGCAGCTTGGGATGAGCCAGATCCAAGTGCTGCCAGTAACTAATAACATGAGGGAGGAGAGCTGTTGGCTCTAAAGTGTCTTCGTGTGGGAAAATAATTAGTTGATGCCCTTAAATAGCACAGCAAAGAAGCAAAGAACATGCTTACGTCTCCCTGCACCACGTCTACAACTTGAAGACTGACAGTATGACATCCTTGAACCTTACAGCATAAATTGTACCTTCTACCTGCAAACTGAGACTTCTCCTGGTATGACATGATCCAAAACACTTGAAATAAATTAACAAAAGTGATGTTTTATTCGCATAGCTACAATTTTATTAGCATCCCTCTCTGGCACAAACTATGACAGACAAATTCTTGCTTGATGCCCCTCAATTGCCACAGGATTCTGACTGTAGATAATTAATTGATCTGATGATACACAGATATGCTGCCAACATCTTCTAACCTTTACAAAGGTATTTTGAACACTGGTTCCAAAATATTTTGGATGGCAAACATCAGTCAACTGTCAATATTTCCATTGGACCACCATGCAACATTATCAGGTGTTCAACTGGTAACATTTGGCACTAGAGCTCAACAGGCTGCTTGCAGATGTCCCGCTGGGAACTGACAAACCACCAGTGGCCCACACACAACAGCTTGAGACTGGTTAATTTGGAATATGTTATTCGTAATAAGCCTTCCACTGGATTCTTCCTTTTGTCTTTCACCAGTCCTACTGTCTATCACACTGAATCAAAACCAAATGTTAAAGACTGGGGAAAGAAGTCATAAAAAGAACAGAAGATGCTACAGTGAAAACAGAAGGAGAAACTCCTGTTTCTACACCCTGCCATATTGAAGAAGTCCTGTTCCAAATCTCAGGCTGCTTACGTAACACAGCCACATAATCTCTGCCAAAGATAAAGAAATTGGAAATCTATTACAGTATAAATTTACATTAAAATGTTTATATTTCATAAGCACTCTTTTTAATTTTTTCAATTTTTACACAAATCTGCACTTTTTGAAAAGGAATACAGTCTTTTAAAGTATTTAAAATTAAATGCAGAAAATTACTTTTGTAAGCAGTTGTTTTTTAGCAAGCTATTCCACTGTATAGTGATATTCAGGGAAACATATAATATTTTCTGCTCAAAAGACTGGTTATATTTTTTTCTTATATGGGACTAATATTCGGGGAGACAGATCTTGTAAGCTGTGCTCTATTTTTTGTATTTCTTTAGAATAAATTATTCATTACTCAATAATTCATTACTACCATTTGAAGTTATCTGTATTTTCTTCGTTATATAGAATCACAACATGAAAATTTTCAGATTTTTAATGCCTTAGTCTAGTCTGGGATATTCCAAAGATATTAAGCAGACATCTTCCTCCTTTTAGGACTTTGATCCTGAGAATAATTACAATATTTCCTCTCTCTAACTGCTGTAAATTAGCATGGTGAACTCTTTTACAGGGATATGAATTTCTTCATTCTGATTTTACATAAAGAAATATGATGGATAACAACAGGTTTTTTTCACTTGGTAACTTTTGCCCATTTCAAGAATATATTTTCTCTTTTCTGTAAATGTGTTTTGAGCATTTCGCATTATTAAGAACCTAATAGGTGAGACACATTCGTCATACTCTGAAGTCCATTTGGTTAATTGCTACATATGTGCGAAAAATACCAGGCTTTACTTGAAGAACTTGTAATCTTAGCATCCTTAATGACGTTTCTAATGGTATTTCTTGCTCTGGTGAAGCAGATGTGAGTCCCTCAATGGAATGTGCAGGGTACAGATGGTCAGTTGTCCGCACTGAGCAAGGCCCACAATGCTTCTTCTCCCTGAGCAGGTGGCCTCTAGTAAACACCCACAACAGTGCCACCCAAGTTAATTCTTACTCATAAGCTCTTGATTCGTTCTTCATCTACTCCTAGGCAGAGCTCCATCCATTTGATTTGCTCTCTCACAAGAAGAGCAACTCCACCACCTCAGCTTGCTGGCCTGTCTTTCTTAAAAATACATGGACAGCCATGGCAGCCCTCCAGTCATGCAAGTTATCTCACCATGTCTCTAACTGCAATGAAGTCATGGCCCCGCGAACGCTCACAGATCTCTAATTCCTCGCGTTTACTCCCCATGCTGCGTGCACTAGTGCACAGGCATTTCAGAGGGGTAACGGAGCATGCCAGTTTCCCAGGAGGGAAGAGGTATACACACCCTTCAGGTGGTTGGCCTTCTGGTTCTCAGCTTGAGAGGCAACTTAAGGAACAGTTGCTGCTGCTGTGCCTGGTCTGTTTATTCTCATCTGGATGCGATGCTGTGAGCACTGCCACTTTGGACACCATCCCCCGAGTCCTTCAGCTTAAAGCCTGCCTTACCAAGCTGGCCAGCCTGCAGCCAAATGCTTGGGAGCAGACGTAGGAGACTGTGCAGTGATCGGTCTTCCAAAAAACAAAAAATATCAAAAAAATTGTCTCACACATATTATGGTAATTTGCTGCAAAATTCACTGTGTAGTTCAAAATCTCCACTGCCACCATGGGAATTTTGATTCTGTCACCTACTGTCAAGATGTTTTGTTCTCTTTCTTGCCCCTGCTTTAATGTTATCTTTACACCTCGAGGTTGTCCCTGTAGCAGGAGGCCTAATGGGATGCTCATGGAGTCCCTGCCTGGAGCCCCCCTGGTCTTCTGCTTCCCGAGCCTTCGGACCTGTTATAGGCCATTTCCAGGACTGCCATTACTGGAAAGAATTAGGAAACTCCTGGCAGCCATGACATCTCACCCTTAGGCTCCGAGAGGACCGTGTGCTTGCCACCGTATCAGGTTCAGCTAACAGAGGGATGCTTCTATTCCTCTCAGGATGGAATTACCCTCAAAACTGCCATTTATATCTTTTATTTCCTTCTCCTAACCTTGGTCCTGAACCTCATACCCTTGTGTCTCACAGCATTTTCTTCTCTGCTGGGGGAATATTTTGTCCCACAAGGTTGAGTGGCCTTGCCTGCTCAGTTACATTATTTCTGAATCAGGCAGAGTTTCATCACAGTGAACTTCCATACGGCCCTCTATGGGCCCAAATTTATGGGACCAAAACTATGCCTACAGGTGAGTGGAAGTTAACAGATCCCCAAAACTCTTTATTTTACCCTTAAATCTCTACTGGCTTCTTCCTCAGTTGATAATGCTTTCAACCGGAAAGGAAAAGGTGAAGGGAGGGAAGAAGAAGGAATCCACTCTCAGAATGAAGCCTGGTAAGACAATTTCTGTGAAGATTTAAGAAGCCTGACAGGCCAATGGTGCTACCACTCCCTGCACACAGGACCACTGAGGGACAGGGTGCTGACCCCCTGGCCAGAGCAGTGCACATTAGTATAATTATACCCTGACTTCATTCCAAAACCTAGCAAGGATTACTGTCTTGTCTTTTTGAGATCATAGTCACAAAATGAAGTGAGCTATGGGCAACATATTCAGCTCGCTTTCATATACACACTGCAAGCCTTGTTACCAGGGCCTCACAAAGCATCTCTTGAAAAAGGAATACAAGATGCTCTTTGTAAATAAAAGTTCATGAGTCTGAGGAATGAAGTCATTTTCCAAAATCGCAGTGAACGATATTCTTTTTCACGAGCCAACGAGAAGCTGAGAGGTGGGCTTGAGGGAAAGGAACTGAATGAAGCATGTTAGAGAAACCACTTAGCCCTATTAGCCCATGCCACAGCCAGGCTGTGTCTCCCTCCTCCTCTTCCTCCTCCTCCTCCTCCCGCCCACAACCTCCCCTCCCCCACGACACAAGGAACGGCTAGTCTAGCGAGAGTTTTTTTAATAAATTTGGCACCTTTCTGCCTTCCACTGAATAAACTGGAGATGTTAAAAAATAAACAGTCAGGAGAGTCAATGATTTGTTTGGAGCAGTCAGATGGAGTTGTGGGGGAGGTTGGCATGGAGGGGGAGGAAAGGGTGACCTCACTTTCTGAACAGTAAAGTTTGAGTGGGAGGGTCTCCACACGAAAGGTAAAAAAGGGAATGATGTGAACATGTGAAGGAAGCCAGAGCACTGAACGGAGCGTCAGTCTGTATCCTGACAGGGGGAGATAAGGTGGCTGGAGAGCTAGCGGTGCTTTCCTGGAATACAATCTCCGTTTGACACTCTCTGCTTAAGCACTGCCCATCTGTATGTTATTGTGCTGGAGCCTCTGGGGAAAAAGAGGAGCCACAGGCATGGAGAGTGAACGAGGGACGCAGCAAAAGCGTTTTTCTTCCCTTCTCTTCATTTTTTTTCCTTTTTTTTTTCTTCTCTTTTAAATCGGGATCCGGTTAGACTGCCTTGAAGTGCCACATCTGGAAACTGAATGCTGAAAGAAAGTTAAAATAACTGAGGCACCACTAAGCCAAGGGGGGCTGATTGCAGAAGAGGGTAAACAATTACTGAGACGCTAGAAGACCACTGCTGGATGTAAGGGGAGGAAATGGCTTTGATCTCCGCCTGGCCCCTCGTTTCTCCTGTGTTATTCTTTTTGAGATGCTTCTCCTCCAGCACAGCCTCGAGTGAGGGAAGCGTTTTTCAGTTTGACATTGAAGGTAGCTCAGCGGTCAGCACGCAAGAAGCCACTGTTATCAGAGGGCAGCAGCAGGCAGTAGCTACTGGAAGTTGGGTGCCTTTTTCTGAGGTACAGTAATTCCCTTCTCTCTCTAGTGTCTGCAATTTTCTGTTTTCACCTGTCTGTGTCAAAGCCGGTTAACATTAGCTCAATCATTCAATCCTTAAAGCGATACAGGAGGATTTGGGGGGAAGGAGGGAGGTGGTCTGAGACGTTGCATTTCGGGACTGGAGAGATACAGTTCAGACTTCAAAATGTACACATGCCCTGCCTGCTGTGAGCAGACAGCTGCTGTACTTTGCAGTGAAGCTGGCTTAGCATGTCTCTGACTTTCCTGCCAACATAACTAAACAGGCCTGTCCAAACAGAGCTATTTTACAAGAGTTAATTGTCACAACACTTTTCTGCTTGCCTTGTAATTCCTGCAATTGTAATTCACTGAAATTTCCCGAAAGAGTCTGTCTTTTGATGGCAAACTCTGTACTGTAGAAGTTGGTGCTTTTCCCTCTGAATTCTATCCGCCTCCAAAATCCGAAGTTTGTTTTCACAGTGAAAGCAGGGGATGATAAATCAAATGCATCTAGGAAACTGCCTGCAGAGAACATACCTGCAGAGATTTTAAGAGTTCCAATAGTTATGTGGTTGGGATTAGTGACAAATGAAATTAGAGAGATCTGAGGAGCAATTTGACAATGGAAAATTTTCCCGCAACCTCTGTATTTTGGGAGTGATTTATACTCCTCATTTTAGCAACACTGCATTGGGAATGGGCTACTCCAAAATACAGCTTGAGGAAATAATAAATTACTCCAGCATACACAGGAGGTGGGGTAAGGTTGGAAGTGGAACGGTGGACAAGACGCAGTAATATCTCATGCGTGGTAGATGCAAAGTAGGAGGCTAATTGAGTTCCGTAAGGTCATGGGAAGGGAGAGAGTACTTCTTCTAGCATAACATCCAAAAATGAGGTGAGATTAGCACAGCTGTGTCACTGTGACAATATCAAGATCACAATCTCCAATATCACACGGCTGATTTTCCACGTATATTCCACTTGCCAGAATTAACAGCCATGGAAGAAAGTGCATAAAGCCTTCAGACAGCCAGGGCTGGGCAGAGCTCATTCCCCTGCTCCAAGCAGCTGGACAGCCTCAGGAAATGCCTGCCCACCCTGCCAGAGACTCCATACTAAATATGACCTGTGTGAGAAAACTGAAGGTTAAACCCTGCTTTGCTCGGCATAAGGACTCCCAGGAGCCCTCCCAGTTTTTGGACAGGCTCCATGATGTGGGATGCACCAATTTTCTCATCTGGCCTTGGATCAGCCCTGGGAAGCTGCATTGCCACCTGTTGCTTACAACATGGAAAGTCCCTCAGTGAAATGCCTGACTTAAGAACTGGATGGGTTTTGTAGCTGCTTTTCACAGGATAATGAGCATAAGTGGTCATTAGTCTTTCTTGATATGACAGCGTAGTTATGGTTTTCCCAAAGACACAGCTCACATTTCTTCACATAAATATATTAGATTTTACCTTGTGAAAGCTCTGTGACGACGCTGCAGGAGAATGACACTTTAGTTTCCTTCAACCATTTCAATCCTTCCTAAATTTTTGTTCAGGCCAACAGAATAGACTCAATAACTGGTGTTTCCTCTGGCAGCTAACTTCAGCCCATGCAATGGCAGCACTTAGACTCTGGATCCCATGTTACAAGTGGATGACTGTGCCCGGTATCATCATGCCAAGGCCCTTGGCTGCAGAATGCTATGGTTTCATGAGGAAGAAGCAGAGACTTCAGGACCCTTTGCTAGCTGCATATTTCAGGACCCACCTCCACAGCAATTTCCAAGGAGGCCCAGTAGGATGATTTTTTGGGATAGGACTGATAGCTCTGTAACAATGAGAACTTGTTTACCCATTGATCCATGTGTGCGGTTGGTAACAGGATTTGAAGAACAGGCTTTAAGCCTGGAGGTTGACGTAGGGGCCAGAGAGTGATGGTTTGGTTATCTCTCACCCAAGGAAGGAACATTAATTTTGGTTCTCAAAGAGCTTCTTCCTCCCACAGCTCACCTTCCCTCCCTCAGCCTCAGGAACAGGGTTATCTCAGCAGGTTTGAATTAGCCTCTTTTGAAGCCCGAGTTCTTAACCCACAGCTCACAGTGAACCGCAGAGTAAACTCCTTTACACAGCGCGGTTTGATTCAGCTCCTTCGTCTAAATATTGACTCAGGCCTACAGTTCTCTCAAGCAGACAGAGGCTGTTAGTCACGTCAAATAGTGCCAAATTATACAAAGGGGGCAGTTTCATAAGGCAGAGTCACAAAGCCACAGATGGGGCTTCATTGTGGTCTGTGGTGACAGTCAGCTGCAACACGAAACATGCCAGTAGGAGTTTCCAAGATGTAACTGGTGGGATGCTCCTAAATCCCGGTGAGAGTTTGATATTATGAACCTGTAGAAGAACAGGAGTTCTCAATTAATGTAAATACATATTAGTGAATATTTCTCAGCTTTCCAATCCTCTTCCTTTACCATGTATGGCTGTGGCAACCCAACACTGGAAGGAACTGAGAGAAGTGGTTTTAAAAATCAGAATTAAAGTTATTTGGAGCTTTCTTTTTTTTTTTTTCTGGCTGGTATTTTAATGAAAACCTCTTAAGAGAAGAGAACTAAGTACACTTTTAATGCTGTGCTAATTACTGTATCAATGCACAGAGTGGACCATGAGTTTGAGTTGCACTTCAGACAGCATCAACTACCTTGGTGCCCTGGTTCTTAATCCTTATGTGATCTAGTACATCTAAATTAGGCACATAAATTGTTCCTAGATATTTCAGTCAAAATCATGGACTGTCTTCAGGTACAAACCCAAATTCTCCACACAGTAGTGGAGACGGTAGGTTTTTAAGCCTCTGATTCCTAGTGGTGTTCCCTGGAAATGCTCAAAGCAGTCTCTTCCTCTGGAAGGACTTTGTTGGATGCTTGCTTGGACAGCTTTATTAATCAGTTAAAGTAAATGTTTAAATTAACTGGACTAGATTTCACACAATGAAATGTTGTGTTTCCTGCATAAGGAACATTATTAGTGACCACCACGGAATAAGATATCTGCCTCTTGTTTCAAAAAAAATGCTTATAAATTGATTAAAATTATTCAGAAAAGTATCATGAGAATTAAAGTGTTAGGAATTCGAAGATAGCTGAGAGCCTCTGCAATCCAATTTGCCAACTCAGAGGGAGGTTAAGAAAAAAATTTGAACTTACTGCGTAAGTACATACACAGGCAAAAAAAAATTAACAATAGGCTTGTTAGTCTAATAAATTAAGGTCTTGGCATATGCAACAACTGGAAACTGAAGGTAGCTATGTTGAGACTACAAGTTAGTTAAAAATTTTATTTTCAAAAGTGATTAAGCACTGGAGATTTTATTCAGTTGTGTTGGTTTGTCCATGAAGAGGAAGATCAATGTGAAAAGCACTCTTAAGTACTCAGCTTCTTGTGTGCTGTTTAGGAAAATTAGGTTTCTTGGCTCACAAAGATAATAAGGGGAGGTGGGGAGACATGACAGTGCTGAATCCCGATGCCTATGGGAAGAAAGAGAGAAAAAGAGTGAGCGCAGAGCATTTGATCCAGCTCATTGGTGCAACCCAACAGCAGTTGGTGGCATGAAGTCAGAGATCAATTTTTCCAAACAAAGATAGATTAAAATACCTTCTAAGGAAGATTCATAAGAGATGGAAGCAAAGGACTTAAAACAGGCAGACATCAAGTAAAAGCAGACAAGCAAGTGGCAAACATCAGAGATTTTTGTTTTAGTGTTCCAATCATTAGCTCGACACAGCAGAAGGAAAGGGAATGGTGAGACACTTGCAGGTTTGGTAAGGCATAGAGGTAAAATTGAAAACCAGATGTAAGTTCTGAGAACAGTTATATCCCACTGTCAAACACATGCCTGTAAACTAAGAGGCAGGTCGTACGTTACCATTTCGGTCTGAAGCCTGCCACTGCCAACGTCTGTTTGTAAATTCCGCTGATATAATGGTTTTAATTATATAGGTGTAGATTTTGTTCCCCATCAGGAAGAAAGTTCCTCCCAGAGTCTAAGGTGAGAATTAAAAAATGGTACAAGACTTCAAATACTAGAGAGTATGGCAAATGATTGTCTGTGATGCACACTTTGTAGTCACTCTTCTTAATGTGAAATGAATGTAAGGTGACATCCAGTAAAATATTCATTTCATTCTCATGTAAATGACTACAAGAGGCCAGAGACCAATATAGGAGATGAGTGTGGGAAGGATTAGGGGACAAAAGGGAAGACAGATATTCTGCGGAGACTTCTGCCAAGCCAAAAAAAGATAATCTCAAATGTCATCCATGAAAAGAAGAAGTGAAGTAAATAGTGGGAAAGGAAGTAAACTAAAGCACAAAGACAAAGGAGAGGAAAAAATTAGAGCAGGAATGGGATAATTGAGAGTCTTAAGAGTAAAGAAAAAAAATGAAGTTGGGACAGAGCAGGAAGCCAGTTCTCAGAGTGAAGGAAGGCATGATATTTTTGGACAGATGGAAGAGGAAAACTGTTTCCAGCATCAGTGTTTCTGGCTCAGGGGAAAGGCAGAGAGGCAAAAGTTCTTTAAAGGAAACAATTATCATAGTCAAGTCAAAATTAGCCATTTACTATTAGAGAAAGTAAGAGGCAGAAGTTATCTGATGGAGCTTGTGTGTTAAAGTGACATGTTTGACAATCATTTTTTCCCACCTGACTTTTACCAGCAGCTGCTAATAAAATGCAAGAAGCAGTATTTGAGGTGCTTCTTTCTGGTTCTCTAAAGTGATAAGCAATAATTAGCCTGGGACCTGTGACAAACTCACCTCTCTAAAACAGCCTACGTTAAATATATCAAATGACAGCAATCATAAGTCCCAGCTGTTTGTTAACAACGACTCAAACTATCCCCAAATAGTCTTCAGTCCTTTTCCCCAAAAAGGTTGGAACTGAAAATCTTGCAAACTCTTGAGAGAAACCACAATTTGATCCTTACTTGTAGCATTAATCTGTTCAAAACAAAGTAGTACTACAAGAAACAGCAGAAGACCTAATCCTGAGGTGTGAGCCAAAAAGGGTTTTAGCTTGACAGGAACCTTTATATTCTTTTAAGCTAATGTGAACTGCATCTACTTTAAAAAAGCAGATCTTTAAATTAATTCACTTCAGACCCTTGGGGTTATGTTAGGTTAACTCCTATAATGGGCAGTTTGGATTTCTAGCTGCTGTTTTTTTCTGATACAACAAGGTTATGTTCTGAGAAACATCTATTAGTGGGGAGGAAGTTTTACTGCAGATGTTTGTGATTCTAACTTAAGTTTCTCATCAAAACTTTAATGAAAATCAGCTGCTTGGAGTAGCGCCACCAGTCCCCAAACCTTTTAAATCATAGGAAGCTGAAGCAAAAGGAAGCACAAGACAGAGCAGATGGATAGTTGGACATTTTCTCCATTTCAAGAAGATGTATAAAACACCCACCAGAAAACACAATTGAAACTCCACTGCAGTGTATTCCCACAGAGTTTTGGGCAAGTACCAGCAAAGTGCCCCAAAGGTTATTCTGGGCTGTGAAAACCAATAAAAGGCATTTTATGCCCACTCTTATTCACAACATGGGAAGCAAGGAAGGAATTAAAAGTCTCGTTTTTCCAGGGGGCATGAGAAGAAATAAAAGAATTTCTTTCTGAAGGAAAACTTGGCCTGATTTAAGCTGATAACAATTAGAGCTTCTAGTATTCAAGAGCTGTGTAAAAGAGGTCTAGTTTCTTAGTAACATATAACTAGCCACTGATAATTTACAACTTGCTTCTGGACTTAGATTTCAAACGTCAAAATATAGACCCTTCGGGTTTTATATTTTAATTGGTCCTCTTGAATGTCTGGATCTGATCCCAGTCCATTTTCACACACCACCATGAGCTGGCGATGTTTGGGTTATGCATTCTAATGCAAGATTCAACAACTGCTGAATAGCATTATATACAAAACTGTTAGAGTTTTTGAAACTCCAAAGTTTTTGAAATCTAATTCTTTGTCATTAAATGATCTCAAAGACATTTGCCTAACTGCCAGTCAGGATACATAAAGTGTGTATTTGACAATGAAAACAGATTGACTAAAATGCAGTAAGTAAGATCTGGCTTTGTCGTTCCTGTTTAGCTGTATCGTGCAATTCTTTATATAGTTATTTTCTTGAAATAAATATTCCATAAATACTAGAACTCCTTTTTTTTTCTTTTATGACAAACCAGCAAGAAACAGTGCTAAGCCCCAGCATTCAAGAGCCAAAGAATGAAAGAAGACTGTGAAAAATATTTTAGAAATTACTATTCCAACTTTACAAGACTGCAAGAACAACTAAAATGTTATTGTTTAAGTAATGACATTTGGAAGTCAGGGAGTATGAGAAGAACTGGCATACCTGGATGTTAATTTGAAACATAATTTAATAATTACTGAACAAACAGACTCTACCTGGGTGAACAACTTCCAATGTGTTCTGTAAAAATAGACTTTTAAACAAAAACTGTAAGACTCAGAATCATTGTTTGACTCTGCCTATCTAACAAAATGAATAAAAATTAGCTCAGTCAGCCCTTGACTATTGCTGCCAGGTGGAAAAGTAGCTACATGGAACCAGCACCTAAACCAGATACTTTCTGAGCTGTGTAGTACCCTGTTACCATCCTACAAAGCATCCTTTTGCTCTTTTAGAAAAGACCTTTTAAGTGGCAAGAGATTAGCAGACTTTTCTGCCGAGGCTAATGCAAGGCCAGTGTGTCTTAGGGTTTCCTACTGTGGTTTTCCACTTCTGAGCCTGGATGGTAGCCCATGGAGAGCCACAGAGAGCCTGCCATTCATGGCTCCCTTATGCTGTGCTCCCCACTCCTGGCTCCAGGGACCCTTCCTCAAAAGCACTTTGTGGAAGCAAGCATTTATCCAGATCCAGTATCCAAAAAAGAAAACAATGAAAAAAAGGTGGCAGGACAAAATGTAACATAGCCCTCCCTACCCTGGCTATTAAAGTCCTTCATGCCCCAGAAAGGCTAACACAGCCTGGCCCATTGAGGGTTGGCAAGGTCTCCAGAGCACCAGTACCCGGTACAGATCCATTCGGGGAGAGGTGGACAGGTATTGGAGGTCTAGACATGGTGCAAGGTCAGTGGGAATTTGCGCACCCTGCTCAGCCTTTTGCAAGTTTGTGGTTTTCCGTGGCTCTCTACTTCCGGTCAATGGCAAGGATAGTCTGCAGGGGCTCAGCAGGGTCTCTAAGGCACCAGCTAATTCAGGGTGTTTGGTGATGGATTTCTGTGAGGGATGAGAAAAGAAATTGTTGGGTTTTTCTCTTGATGCATGAATTGTCCCCCGTCTTTGAGCCAACAAAAAATTTATTTCTTCATTATCAGACTATGCCTATGATGAAACAAGCCCAGAGGCACTGAGAGATCAAGGCGGGTTACCCCTTCTCCCCAGCCCTGGCTTTTCCTCTCTCCTTTCAGACCACAGCCTCTGCCCAGCTTCATCCTGAATGTAAGGCATGCAGTACAAAGTTAACCATGCTGAGCTGTCTTAGTCCCTTCCCACACATTTGCAAAGTGCTAGGACAATCCAGGGGGAAAGCCCTATTTCTGAGAACTGCCCAGAAACACAGGATCTTCCCATCAGCCATCCCCAGCAGCTGTCTGTCTTGTCCATAGCGGAGCCACTCTCGGGAGGCAGAGATGGATGAAAGCTCTTTCTCCTCATCTTTCAAGATTTTCACATTGGCTTGGGTTTCTTTCTAACAGGCTTTAAATTGATGCTATGGCTATTGGTCAAGCAGATCACTGTTTTTCTCTGCTGTGATTCCAACATTTCAAAGAGCTGCAAAATAAAACCAGGAAATACTAGAAATCTGGAAGGGGGGAAATTGATGCAAAAGGGAAATCAAAAGCTTGAGATTTATCCTCTCAGTATTAACAGTGTCCTACAAGCACAGTGGTACCTGCTTTAAAGCCCACTTTTCTTTTTCACCCCTTGAAAATTTTTGTCTCTATCTGGAAATCTCTCAGGAAGTACTGTGGTTTGTCAACTGATTATGTCTCACTTATCTGAGAGACTCAACGACTCAGAATGTACATTTCATGTAAGTGGGGACTGGGTGGAGGGTGGTTAATGAGGAAACTATGTAGATTTGTCCCTTTTCCTGTAAATTGATTAAACTTGGCAGTTTTTTGAAAGAGAGAAATCAACCAGCTACCCTTTCAACTGCAGATTTTCTATTTCGAACAGTGAGCATCTGTAAGAGTAAGTTTTTTACTCAGTGGCAGTAGTAGCAAATAAATTAGAGACTGGTATTAATCTTTGATTCTTAGCCAGCTTTCAGACAGCTAAAACACTTTAGCCCTCCCCCTTGTTAGAGAAGAATGCCTTTTAAGCAGAGGCTTTGTCTTTCCCACTGTATATGGAAAAAATGAGTGTGCAGTTCTATGGAGAATGCCTAGCTGAGATATGTTTATGTTGGATCCAACCCCATCTCTGTTGCTGAATGGCAGTTTGTTTTCCACTTGAACTGGGGAAGGGATAACAGTCTGGAAACCTTTTCGACACAGGAAATTTTTTAAAAACTTAATACAATTACTTAGTCAAGGTAATAGATAGTGTTGTTGTTCTGCATGAAGCCATCTGGCTTTCAGCTATTTCTTGGTTTTGTCCCCATCAGTCTGTCACTGCTGCAGTGGAGGCATGCACAAGCCCACCCAAGGAATCAGAGCACAGAGTGACAGTGGGCTGTGGAGGAGGTTCTTTGTAATTTTTTCCTGCACGCCATGCTCTGCTTTGCTTATCGGTTTGGAAGCTTCCCATGTGCAATTAGCCATAGTCACTGTCTCTCCGACTGCTAGCTCTAGCATGCCTTAGCGAGAAATAGAGGTAACATTTTTTCTGTGTCTTCCTGCCGGCCAGATTATATCTAGAATTGTAGCAACTTATTTCAGTCTTTCTACTTTTAGTTTTAGCAATCTCTGAGCTTTGCCCCTAAAACTTTGAGAAGGTTTCCACCACCTTCATAATCCGTCCTTTTTTATCATCAAAAATAAACTTCTGTTTTGGAGGCTGATGAGTTGATAACTCATCAGGCAATACATAAATAATCCCAATTGTCATGGATAGGTCAGCAAGTGAAGTTTCTGAGCTAAAAAGTTATGAAGTTAGTGTCTTGTCCTGTGTCCCTTAAGGCAATCACAACTTTTCCAGTAAATTCTGAGGAGAGCTCAACCCCTCTGCATATATAAACGATGGAGAACTTCTAGTGTTTAGTCACTGCTTAACACAGCAACAGTTGGAAAACCAGACTAAATTCAGTCATCAGATATACTCTTTAGCAGCTGCAGACTGGCCAGACATGATGTGCCTGACTCCAGATCAGCCCTGTGCTCTCAGGTGGGACCATCACTGGGGATGCAGGCATAAAGGAACAATATTGAGATCCACACAAAGGGGATGACAGAAAGGACACTGGTAAAAGAAAATAATGCTTCATTTGCTTCATCACTTATTAAGCAGTTCATTTACTGAAAAAGATTATAGGTTCACAACCAGTGTCACTGCTTTATTTATCATTGTTTTGGTGTTTGAAGAGTCAAATCACTGAGGTTCACAAAAACGCTCTGCTGCAGATTTAATGAGTATTTCATATCACTTATACAGAACACTCCATTATTACATTAATTTGCCCATATCTATGGCAAATGCACTCACCGAGGTTTTTTTATCGAACCTATCTCATATTAGAATTTCATTTAAAAAAATAAGAATATGGAAAAACATTGAAGGGTTCTACCGAATGACAATTTAAGCAGGAAAGAATTTGGGTTTACATTTGCAACTTAAATAACAAAACAGAAAGCTTGTCAGTGTGTAATTCACATAATTACTTTAGTTTGCAATCTCATTAAATGCAATTAGAACTGAGATACCTGTCAAGATAAGTGGATAAAAAAAGATTACCAGCATTGTGCCCAAATCTCTTCACCAACTTCTGGTTAATTTCTAATTTATAACATCAGTGGAGCACTGGAAGTAATAAATATTTCACAGTTAACAATGTCAGAAATTTAAAAGAACAATATAGGGATTTAATGTACTACACCAGCGTGCTTATTATAAAACTATCACTAACATTGATTTGGAGACTAAGCCAAAAAATGTGTTCCTCTCAGGAATGTTTACAGTTTTAAAAATAAATTTGAAATAGCAAATGGCTAATTTGCATGAGGTTTCTGCCTTTGAAATGGTAAATACTATAGAGTGGCTTTTTGCATGCAGACAGTTCCCTAACAGCTGTAGTGCCATATTAAATGGGGTAATTCACTGTCTAGCTGTGATGTCACACACTGAATTAATTTCTTCAGTAATAATAGTTAGAATGTGACCTTTCTTGTTCAGAAGAATTTGATACTGTAGACCAGAGGTAATGAAGGCTTATAGAAATTATAAATAGAGCTTGGAGGCCTAGGGGAAGCTGGTAAGCAAGCTTGTTTGTTTTTAATTCTCTAGTTTGCAAGGCTTCAAAGCTCATACAAATTTAGCAAAAATCAACAGAGAATAAATAAAATTGCAGAGCAGATGTCCACTTTTGCCTGCACATTTTGGAGTCCCCCATGGTGGAGAGCAGAACTTCTGTCCATCTCTCTCCGTGATTACTTTGATGGTAGAGCATGTCCTGCCAACAGGTCAGTTATTAACTTCTGAGGGCCTCGTTCTCCAGAGGAAGACAAAGATCCTTCTGAAATGTCACTACATAGGGATTTATATGTTCAAGTACAAAGACAGTCTTGAATTTATTACTCACGGTCTGGGAATTTAAAGTTCATTTATTTCTTCAAATGATAACTTAGAGGGAAGTATGACAGCTCTGTGAAAGGGCACCACCAGGGCATTTTATTTTTAAAATTAGTTATAGTTTACCCCAGTGGTTTGAAGAACTCACAGAAATCTCCTCCTTAGCCAAGACCTAGTCTAGGAAGAGGCATGTAGTAAATTAAGAGAAAGTAACAGGACAGATAAAGGGGAAGTTACCAGCAGAATTAATGCTCTTTTTACCTTGAGTAAGAGTTCCTGTTCTTAATTTGTTTTTTCAGGGAGAGAAAAATGCTTTCATCACTGTATCTAACAAAAACAAATGTCACGGATGATATTTTACAAAAACAACTTCTATATCAGATAGATTTTTCCTTATTCATGTTTCCTTCCTTGTATGAAGAAAACAGATTTTGCTTAAATATCTTAAAAACTCCCTTACAAAGTAAGTTTGAAGCTTTCATGGGAAATTTTATCACTGAATTGCAATTCTTTCTCTCTACAGTCTTCGACTAATCCTTTTCATATATCTGGTATGCTTCGGCAGTAAATCATTCCAGGTCACTCACAAGAGTTACTGTCAAATACAAGACTGAGGTCTAACCCTAAGAAAGAATGGTGGGAAAAATAGGGAAGGCAGCACAATGCCAAGCAGTGCTGTGTACATATCAAAATGTCTTCAAACCATGGCTGTTTAGCTGAAAGCCAAAAAAAATTCTTTCAGCACTGCATTAAGAAAAGTCTTGTGTCCAGAAACAGCTTTATACTCTCTTCAGGCATCTGGAACAAGCAAGACATGACTACCAGAAATGTCTGCCCGTGTGGGGTTATTCAGCATTCTTGGTGGTTCTGGCTAGTTCTCTTAAAAGACACGAAGTTGCTGAGGAGTGTCACTACTGGGTACATCGGGTACATCTGGGGCACTGGGATTACATTGTGTGCTCTGCCATGGATTACACTGGGTACATCTGGATACGGTCACAGATAATCGGCTCTAGGCAGGCTTGCTTGGACCAGTCAGCCTCCAGAGGCCACTTCCAGCCTCAGCTATTCTGTGATTCTGAGCGGCTGTGGTCATTATTCCATTTTACTGATTGAGCAACTGTGTGAAAGAATAATGTTCATCGTCGCCCAAGACATGAGCAGAGGAATGTATTTTCTTGAGTCCCAATATCCTTATGAACATAATTAGAGACAGAGCAGCTCATGCACGGAAACAAGGTGACGAGTTTCTTCTATGTTCTGCAAGAAGGAATGTTTTTTGTTACGTTAATTTCAAACAGTATAATGAAACTATTGCTGTGGAGGTGTTTGTAGGTTAGAGGTGAAGCATATGTAATAAAGCGGGTGAGTGGCTGGGACCAGGTGCAGGGATAGGCAGGGATCGCAAAGACTGGAGAAGAGGAGTAGGAGGATAAATGGAAAGCAGAACAGGAAGGACACAAGCGTGAATAGAGAACAAGGCAACAACAGAACGGCTGAGGGAGCCAGTGGGGGCAGGTGGAGATCCAAACCCTTCAGTGTAAGGTTCAGTTGCTCCATTAATAGATACAGCCCAGGAGAAGCATCAAGGCCTCCCCCAAGAAGGGCCAATGAACGATCATCTCATCTGGTTGGCATTTACTGTAAGACTGTTTAAATGACATTCAAGCCTCGTTGCCAACAAGAGAGACATATAATATAGACAAGACTAAAAGGTAACCTATAAATAAAAGCTAGGGTGAGCTATAAATACAAACTGAGAAGCCATGGATTTGATCAATGCCTAACGATATACAAACAGACTTATGAATCACAATCAGGACAATATCAGAGCTGTCATCAAAGAGGCCAAGGACATCTTCTAGACATATTTTCTCCTTTGAGCCTCCAAAAAACCAGAACAAAACAAAGAAGAGAAAATTTAATCAGACAAATTCTACTCCAAGTCATACACTTCAGGATCCATCAGATCATAGAGTCATGGAATGTTAAGAGTTGGAAGGGACCTTAAAGATCATGTAATCCCAAGCCCCCCTGCCATGGTTGGCATTGTTGGAGGAGCAATAAAAATCAAAGTGTTTCAATACAGCCATCTGCTATCTCATCCATTTCAGCTGTTGAGAGGAAAAGACCACCCGCTCAAGCTTCTTTCTTAGCAGGTATTATGCAAAAAAATGCAGAGTTTTGCTTTGCATTTTTTGATTTCACATTGCTGATGATCTTCTGAACAGTCTAGTGTTCGTATGTCAAACTGATGAGGATAAAAACTGTGAAGAGGAACAATGCCAAATAATATTCAAATCAGAAAATAATTTTACAAGCACTGTTTTCATGCAGTTATCTCTAGTGGGCCTACTCTTTTGGAAAACAGGAATCAGGAACCATAAAGAGGCATCTGGCAGCATCTGGTGCTGGCTTCAGTGATTTGTTATCTCCTAGTTAAGAAATGTGGCAGGTCAGCATTTCATGGTTAGCTAGGCCAAATTAGAAAGATGGATTACCTGCTGATGCACACTGCTAGATATCCTACGTGTACCTGTAAAACATGTACTGTCTCCTGGGCACACGTAAAAACAGCATAGTTCTAACTTTAAATGCATCTTACAATTTTCTTAGCAGTGTTGCACAGCTATAGTCAGTATTTTGTCCCAAAGCATTTTCAGTAAGAACTAGTGAGCTGGCACCACTGAGTTTTCCTCAACCGAAAATGTGCCCACACATTCTGAAAAGGGCAAAATGTGTGCAGGTTTTCCTGTCTGCTGACCCTACCCAGCAAGAGCAGTTCACATGCTTTCTAGTGAACATGCAAGTCCATCCAGTCCTCTGGGACCAGGGCAAGAACCAGCATGGCTCAGTCAGCAGCAGGGCAATGCAGAGCAAATATAGGCATCTTCTTTTCCCCCACTTAAGCTTTGGCCATCGCCTTGTACCCGCACACTTCTGAAACCCCACGCAGTCAAAAGATACTCCCAAAAACTACACATACTGAATTCTCAACTTGAAATTTAACCTGCAGCAGTTAAGCAGCTTTTCTGTGATCAATAAAGTGCATGTTGGCTGTGTAAGATGGCAAAGACCCCAGGAGACCCTAGGGCTCCTGAGTGTGCTGCACACCAGTAGAGGTGCTGACACCGAGCTGGAGTTGCACACAGTGCTTTCTGTACATCTGCTGGATTTTATATTTCGGCAACAAATGGAGAGAGGTTTCTCCTGCAGGTCACCAAAGGCAGGAGGGTCGGGAGAGTGGGATGCAGTGTTATCACAGCTCTTTTTGTTTTCATAAAGTTTCCCAGCAGGCTGAAGAACTAAATCTTTGTGTCTATGCTTATGAATAACATGTCTTTGACCTGAGGAATTTGAAACGTCTGTTAGTTTGCTCCCAGGGAGCAAGAAGTGGTCAAATGACCATCAGTCTACAACTGGAAGACTGGATTTTAAAAATCCATGTTTAAATGCACTGGAAGTCAATTATGTCCCGAGCTGAAAAGCAGATGTGAAAGTCATGTTGCTGTCCTCAGTACCTTTTGATGAATGAAAAATCAGAAATATATTTGTATATCTGTCCAAGAAAAAGAAGACAGTTTTGTAGTTAATGATTTCCAGCATGATAAGCCATAGATTTTACGCCTGCCCAGAGTGGTTTTAAGACAGGATGTCCATGGATTCAAACACTTTGTTTATTTACATCCCAGTTTGGCAAAGCAGTATTTTTAGTGTGCCTTTTGAAGGGAACCAGAAGGTGTCCTTAGAATGAGGTCATTCTTCTTTCTAGGCTAGATCTTTCCTGCATGTAGGGAGAGAATTGGTTTGGCCTGTCAGACATCAAGATTTCCTTTATATGCATCCACTTTCTCTACCTGAATATACTGACTGGTGGAACAGACTCTAAGGAGACTTGGCACTTCTCCAAAGATACAAGATGTCCAGTAGTTTGGCCAGATCTGTGGCGTAGCTGTAGCCGTCTGGACACTTCTACAAGGCACAGCACATCTGACATGCGCAATAGGTTTCATCTTGCAGACTGGCATCATCATACAGAGCTGGCACCTACACGTGAACTACCCTCCACATCCCTCTACGCAGTCAGGAGAGAGCAGCAGGCACAGCTGACCTAATTTAGCTGCATTTCCGTATACAAGAAATCAAACCATACAGCGGGTGTCCAGCTGGCTTCTGGCCACGTGGCATCCCATGCGGAAGTCTCCATGTGGATGACTCCCAGCTTGCTGTGGTTTGGTCTTCCTACACAGGCAGCCCCACCACGCAGCTGCCAAGGCCAGCTTGCCCTCACACCAGCACAGCCACAGCTGTGTTAGCTCAGCGCTGCACCTGGGGCACAGAGCTCCTCAGGGCTTCAGCCTGGCACTGCCTTTAGGGCTCACACAGACGTGCTGGGTGAGACCTGCTGAATGCTGAATGTTTGTCGAGATTTCTGTGAGCTCTTGGCTGGGGATTGAAAGTGAAGTCCCTATTATAGGTGATCAAAACGAGGAATCTCTTTGGAAAAGGGTCCTACCTATTCTAAGGAAGCCAGAGAAACTGAAATAACATCAAATGTACTGTAGAGGACTGCTTTCTCAGACTTGTTTCTCTAATGTTCTTATTTCTAATAAACAATTACATAAATGAAAGTACTGGGAGATATTCAAGCAGAAAAATATCTCTATTTTTAGGAAGGGCAATAGGCTGTTTATCTCAAGTTGGCCTAAGCAAACAATCTTCAAAAAGGCCTCAGAAGTGTAGTTGCCAATTTCAAAAACTGCTCATAAAAACAAATAAACAAAAGCAAGCATGATTGGGTTGGGTTTGGAAATGTCCTCAAGGAGCAGAGGGCTGATGTTTCCATGGTAATGCCATGCACTTCCAGCAGACTGGTCTCTGCTTTAGACACAAGGATTTTAAAATGGATGGAGGTTGTTTAGAGTATTCACTCATCTCTATATGGCAAAGCATGTAGAGTTTCAGAGATCTGATATCATTTTGAGTCCCAAACTTCTATTTGTCTCAACTGTTCCTTCCAGATAAACATTACATATTGATGCAAAGCTGTCAAGAAGGGACATTGCTCCACTCAATTTGTCTGATTGTTTTCATCAATGCATTAAAAACTTGGACTTAAATTGTCCATTTGTCCTACTTTTACAGGTATCTATGGCAGATATGATGCCTGTTATATCAGAGGAGCAATATTTTTCTATTTTCTTTTCCCTGTGTTCTGAAGCAAAGCTTCATGATGTTCAAGTAGAGTTTGTTTTCTTTTCTTCTTCTTTTTTTTTCTTTCATTCCATAAGAGACGATGGGGACTTCTAAGTGTCCCACAGTTCCAAAATTCTTAATCGATCTATGTCAAGTAACAAATATTATTATGCAAATAATTCACAATATGTATCACAGTTCTCCATAAATATTTTGATTGAGAGATAGCCTCTCAGGTCAGATTTCACACTTCTCAAACTATGACTTCCTTAGGTTCATGTCTTTTCACAATATTTTTACCACCTTTACAGAACAGATCAGACAGCAGAAAAATGAAAACTGGAATGCACAAATATATTTTCGAAATTAAACTATATGGCAAATTAACTTGCAACGTAATCAGTATAAAGCAGGTGAACAAACTGTGGTATGTCATCTTAAACAGAGATAGCTCTCTATGTATGTACTTGGCCAAAACCAGATGACACGTAATAAGAATTAATGATATTTTCTTCCACTGATAGCTAAAAGAACATGATCAGGAACAGTTTCTAAGACTTGAATAGCATACCATAAATTATGCTAGAGTAATTTATCTAACCTCTTAGCATATGAAGAAGTAATGTGTGGAGGCTGACAGAAACAGAAAATGCACCTTTTTGCCTCTTGCCATCAAAAATCACCCTTCTACACAAAATATGGGTGTTTGCTGTGAACCTGCCTCTTCTGCTTTGCTTTCCCCAAAAGGAAAGTGCTGTGCTGGTAACACACACAGAGTGTTCTCTGTGGTCTCATCTGCATTGGCCAGCTGAAGAAAGGCGAGGTGTGGCTTCAGACCTTGATCTTTCTCTTTGACAGATTGTGATTTTCCTCACAATGACCAGGCCCAGCTCACTGCATGACATGTTAGGATGTGCTCCCAAGAGGCAGTTTATATAGGACTGCCCTTCCCTCAGTTTGCAGGCGCAGATCTGGAACAGCTAGAATGAAATTGGTGGAGCTGCTTGAACATAATATGGGAGTAAATTCATACTCTGTGTATGTGAATTGTCTTCCCTCTTCAGTCCCATCTTGCACGCAGACCAGCAGAAAGGTCTGAAGCAGCAGAAAATTGCTACAGGCTCCCTAGAACTTTCAGCATGCAGCTGGTTCTTGTTTTTAAGAAATGTAATCATTAAACCCAGATGCAGGGTGGGAAGGGGGGGAATAAATGTCCCACGGGTGCAGAGATTTTCAGGAGATCAGCAAGGCCAACATTTGATTGGACTTTTCAACTTGAACTGGAACAAACTTTGTCCCTCGGGGAAAAAAATATCTAATAATTGTGAAGACATAATTGCTAATGCAGACCTAACATTCTGGCCTTCTAATTGTCTTCACCATTCAGAAACAGACAGTGGACGGAAATGTTCCTCACTCAATTGCCTACATAACGATTTTGCAGGGAGGGTATTTCCATTTTGTTCCAGACCTGTTTCTGCTTTGTGTGCAATAATTTTGTGCTCCCAGAACATTCAGCAATTTTAATCCCTCAATTAGCTCAACGCTCTGACACTTCTTTTTATAAATATGGTGTTGGCTCAAGCCCTGGAACAAACAACCAATCACTCCATTATCACTAGTAGGGCAAGGAGCAACAAAAATATATCAGAATAATTGAGAATGCCTGAGAAAACTTCAGAGCCCAAACGAAACAATCTGGATCCCATTTTCCCTTCATTCCCTCTTCCCTCATACCATTGATTTTCAATACCTCATTTCTGGTTTACATTGATGCAACCCATAGTTTAAAGCACTGTTTTAAAATAGTGATCATCAGCACCTTCCAAGTTTTTTGTGATTAACTGAACAACGTAGAGGAAAAAGGCTGTGAAAAAAATAGCCAGATGACTTCCCAACATCTCATTCTGAAGAGGGCCTCTGACAATGGAAGTAGAGGGACCCAGAACTGAGGCAGATGTCTTGAGGAATTGAGAAGTGTGTCTACTAATAATAGGAGGTAATCTGGTTCCAAGTGGACTTTGGCAAAGACTGTGCAGCCCTTGCCCTTACGCTCAAACCAACGATGCAGCACTGACCTGCACTAACTTGTTATTGCTGGGTGCGTGGACTGGAGGAAAGCTCACTCACGGCTGCAGTGCAGGCATACCATTAGTTGAAGTATAAATTAGATTATCATTATGGCTGACTAAAGGATTTTCACAGACACCTTTATAAGCATTCCTACATTTCCATTGTCCATGTTCATATTATCATAATTAAAAAATAATTCTTCTTAGACCTGCAAAACCAAGACAGCTTTTGGGCAGACACTAAAGGAACACAGCTAGGACCACCCACCAGCTCTGAGGCAGGCGTCAGAGAATATAACAAGCTTTAGATCTGTATGGGTGGAAAGAAATATTGCAAAGGCAGACACTGGGACAAGAATCTGTTTTCAATTTAGAAACTAACTGTCTCCCTTCCACAGTGTGTGGTGTAATCATTCAGCTGCAACCCTTAGTCTGGCGGGAGCCAGTCCTACCACTGTGTAAAGACTAAACAACTGAAAGAAACAAGCAGTACAAATAGACAGTATTTCTGCTGTCCCAAAGAGTCTGTGGTCTGAAGACTTTGCCTCCTAGGAGCTATGATCAAAGAAAGTGTTTCCAAAGCAAACCAGATAAAATTCTGTGCACAAGAATGGTAAAGGCAACCGAGTTTTCCATTTATGTTCATCTCAACTTCTCAGAGCTCTCTGGGATAAGATTGGACTAATGATTCATTTCTAACCTCATTTTTAAATCCTGTTGTTAGTCATCTCCTAAGATACATTGTTTTCTAAGCAAGCAGCTTGTCTGGCTGGATACAAGGACCTACCTACACTTGGGAGTGGAAGTTAACATGCAGACAAGACTCGGGATTGCCGGCCCTTGCTTCCCAGTGCTCCACAGCTGTAACTACAGCACCACACAGACACGCGAGTGCAGGTCCCAGGAGCGATGTGGCCACAGCATAGTGCAGGGCTGGCTAGCCCCTGCCACCAGCTGGGACATTTGGCACTACTGCTCACCGGCCAGTTTCCGCAGCTAGGGGAGGTATTGCTGCGTGGGTCCGCGTTTGGTACTGTAGACCTGCTGTTCCTGCCACAGTGTACACTGGGCATGAGAAGCTACGGGTACCACAGAGCAGAAAAAACCTCATCCTTGATTTGAGGGCAACCCAGGAAAATGAAGAATATGAAAGCTAATCCTAATTTGATCAGTACAATACAATAAGATGCCTCTTAGCTCACACAAATGCAAAAAGACACACACTCTTCTGAGTAGCTTGAACTTTACACTTTTCCCACTTTTTTAAAGGGTAGGTGACCTCAAGAGACACAGAATACAAAAAGTGCTGTAGAGAGAGCCACAAAAAATATTCCAGGAAATTCTAGTGTACCTCAAGCTCTGCCAGCCATCTCAGGGCTGCTGTTTGTAAATGATAGCAGAAACAGAGTGTGGCAAATAATTTTTGGAGAGCTAAATGATATGCCAGTGTCTTCACATCACCTCTACAACAATATTGCAAGAGTTAGACAAGGGTAACATATTTAGGATCCAAAAATTCATGAGTCTGCATGGATCGAACATAATGCATGTGACGCAGGGAGACTGGACAAGGTGATCAGGGTGACACAGGGTGCCCGAGTTAACTGAGGTTCCTCATGAGGTCAGCCTGTTTATGTCTCACCAGCTTTGCATAATGAGAGAGAAGTTCCTCAGTGAAGAAGAAGAAGAATTTATGCATAACACATCAAACAAAAACTATCCTCAATTTTCTTTTTATTTTTCATTCTTTGAAGGGCATCTTAATGCTTTGTGTGTTTCTGATTCCTTATATTATTGCTCTAATTATTACTCAAAAGAAGACAATCTAGATATTTACAATTTCTCTTTAATTTTGGTAAGCTTTGGTAAGTTATCACAATTACTAAATTATATACAACAGGCACAGCCACACATTTATTCAAAAGGGCATTGATCTTTGTAGGTATGTTTCTGTTTTCTGTAGGTTAGTCATCCAAATGTCATCAAAGCTTTAATATAAAGTCAATTTCCTAAACCCTTTCTTTGTAAAAACAAACAAAAAAAAAAACAAAACAAAAACAAAAAAAAAAAAAAAGGCTATTCCTTTCCGATAAATACACCTTCTTTACCGAATAAGGATTATGATTTCTGGTCAATTCATCTTCTAGTACAACAGTCAGTAAGAATCTGCCAGCTCCACACCCATAGCTTGTCAGGGACAGAACACAGGCAGGAATGCTGACAGCTTTAACACTCTAAGGCGAAAAAGCAAGCACCAGGACAGAGAGTGAAAGAACAGACTCAAGTTCAGCAGTGTGTGTGTGGTCTGCTGTGATGGGGTGGTACAGTGTGCTCTGGGGAGACCTGATGGCTGTAGTCTTGCTTTCCTCTCCGCTCACCAAACCCAACTCTCCAACTACCTATGCATAGGAAATACTTTCTTTTTCATTGCAGGGGTGCCAAGAAGGATTTTATCGTACCAGCTCAGGAAAATGCTCTCCTTGCAACTGTAATGGTAATGCAAACAGATGCCTTGATGGATCTGGAATCTGTGTGGTAAGGAATTCCTCTCTTCTGTGATTGTCTGACTTTTAACACCAATGCTCAGTTTCAATACACAGCAAAAGCAGTGTCTGTACCACAGAGCTTTTTGCTGAAGGAAGATTATAAGTAGGGCCAAGACCGATACATTAATGAATTATCCTGGCCAAAATTCATTCTCACTTAAATTATATCTGCAGATGCAAAACACTTCACTTATGCAGTATTTGTGAGAATTAGTACACTGGGGAAAATTTCTAGTCCGTCAGAAATAAGGAAAGAGTTTTGCATACCTCTGCAGAAAAAAAGTGTATCAATTGAAACACATTTCATTCTCCCCTCTAAGAATACAGTGCTGTGTATAATATAAGCAATTTACAATGGTGAGTGACCCCTGTGAGTGCATACACATGTGTTATCCATAGCAATTCAGCTGCATGGCAGTCTCCTGCTGGGAAGGAACAACATGAGAAGGTTGAAACAATACACCAAGGGAAGAGTGTGTTGAATTCCAAGGTACTGTTACGATTTCCCATATGTTCAATCTGACTCAGAATCACCTCATACAGAAAGCTGTGTGTTAGTAATAGTAGTCAAACATTTGTAGCTCTAAAGAAAAAATCAGCCCAGTAGAACTAATCCCAACTACTAGCGGGCAATCAGGGCACTAATACACTAAAAAAATGATGGAAGTTGATACTGTATTTAAACCCCATAGCAAGAGCTAAGCACTAGTATACTCTTTGCAGGCTTGTAAAGCAGGAGTAGAGCCCAGAACCCCTTACTCTGCCATGTGTTACTTTTGACAAGTCATAAACCTTTGCCCTCAGTTTATCTCTTCGTAAAATGGACTCATAACATTCACATACTTTGCATCATTGCAACCACTATCAAGTTTTCAGTTATACAAATACATAAAGTCAAGTTCCATGGCATATTTCCTACCATTTTTATTTCTGTGGGAAGAAGACAGTGCAGCTGTTCAGCACAAGAAGAATTACTGTGGCTTGGCCACTGTAATGTGCTTAGAATTGCTTGGCTTCTTCAGAACACATATTGGCTTAGTCTTTTAATATTAAATTTTCAAAAGTGGTTTTAGACCACCAGGCATTCCCAGCTATTCTCTTTCACATGAACAAGGCTTTTGCTCATGGGATGATTGTCCCCTTAGTGTCAAGTGGCAGTGATGCCAAGGGGAAACTTCTGATATAAGACTTGGGGACAAGATAGAGAGCTTGTTAAATGTCTGCTTCTGATGACTCTGGTCACCAGAGAGCTTCTGGAGTAGAATATATGAGCTAGGAAGTGATTATATCCTCGGGTTACAAACACAACTGAAGACCTGTTTCCTATCTTCTACAAAAATAAGGCTGAAATCAAGGGTTCAGGACAAACAAACAAACGAAAATGGAAAATTTACAGCATCAGGAAGAAATTATCTGAAAGTAAATGTGCTTTCCTGACTGGTGTTTCTTCAGGGTACTAAACTCTTGGAATCAGCTGGGTATTAAGGAATAAAACTAAAAGCTAAACCCCAGCTTACTGCTTGAGTTCAAAGAGCTCTTTGATAGCTTATCTGAAGGATAGCTCTACAGCTGGGAGTTCCTGTGGAGAAATAGGGCCACATGGTATGGAGAGTTCACCGTTCTCTCTATTCTCAAATTTTTGGGCAAACTACTCCAATAATTCTTGCAGTGGAAAACCACCACACCTGATAGTAAGACAAGATTTTCTTCATTCAGTTAGCTTTCAATGAGCTGTTAAAAATTAAATCTGTATTTATCCCGCATTATTATTGTTGTCATCCTCTGTTTCTATGCATATGAGTTTGCTATCTCCTTGCTTCCAAGATACAATAGTGTTCTAAAGTTTTATCACTTATAGACTGTCCACCATGACCATATCTTACCTTAACCCTGAGCCACGGACACAGAATGTCTTTAGCAGAGGATCTTTAGAAGACCTGATCTTCCCCAAAGTTAAAGTTTTCTATATCTTCGTGTTTATCAACATAATGGAATTATTTAAACGTTAAAAAACCCGATAACTCTCTAAAGTTAACTCTGCTAACAATGCTGGAAGCAATACTAACATGAAAGTAATAATAGCACTGTGTTTGGTTTGTAGATATTTTTCTATAGTCTAAGTAATAACTAAGCTGTAAGACCTGAATAAATGGACAAGACAGTATGAAAAGGAAAAAGGACTCTGCTTCAAAAGGGATGAACTGCAAGGGTCGGGCCTCATATGATGCTCTGAGGCCATCATATTATGCAAATCCCTCAAATCAATTTGGCAAATGTAGTTCCCACAGCATACAAATTAATGAAATTTTCATTGGCCTGTGCCCTGAATTCAAAATCAAATAAAATTAAACCCTCTTTAATGATGCCTTAAGGTAGAGTGCTCATATCTTTAATTTCTGCTGACATATATATCTTGAGGTTCTGTTTCAAAACTTCTCTCAGCTTATTCATAGAGTGCAAATCAAATCCACAAGTCATTAAAAGTTTATTGAATGACACAATCAATGAATCAACAATCTCCTTAGGTAACCAGACAAAAGAAATTATTGCAGACAGAGCCTTTCTTGCATAGATATCCACATAAAACCGGTGCAGAAATCAGTCACATGGTCCTGTGATTAAAACTGAAGAAACACACAGTCCATTTTGTTATGGCAGAAAATCGCCCAAGTGTTAGAAGAAGAATAGCCAGCACAGCATAAGCTCTACTAATGATATATTAAAAGAGAGATGTCAAATAATACTTCATTTCAAAGACACTCTCTGGTGATGCATGTAAGGCCGGTAGGGGAAGAAACACCAATTCATTGTGCTGATTTCAGACTTTGGATTTTTAACATAATTTTCTCAATCAGGGCCACAAGAAGAAAATTAAGTCTCTTGTCAGGCTCTAGCTTTTGATTTTGGAAACGTGTATATGTGATGTTAACTGGGTGAAACTGCAAGAGCTTCAAGTGGCCATCTGCAGACCCAGGGACGTGCATTTCCCCTGCATAAACCCCGTCATGTTTTGCTGCTAACGAGATAGGAAGATATGAAGGGAATGTTTTGCCTCCTTCACCATCCCCCAGACCACACTCCAGCAGCAACCTGCCGCTGACCTATTTCTCTAGAGCACCTCAACAGAGGGTTCGACATTTGAAAATTCAGACGTGGGATTGGTCTTCAAGCGACTGGTCATCAGAGAGGCTGTGATGGTCACCTCTGAAAAGGGTGGCATATGGAGGTGAAACAGCTTTTCTAAAGCAATGACCTGTCAAACTTGCATAGGATTATGCAAGTAGTACAATTGACAGAGTTTACCATACTAAAAAATTTGATTGCACAGTCTAGGGAAGCAAGTTGCTTGAGGTGGCTGCAATGTACTATGGCAATGACTCCAGGTGAACATAACAAAATGGATTGAAAGGTTGAAAGTCTTTTAAAAGTACCAAGCTGTTTATCCAGGTAAAATTTTTGTTAGACTGAGTTATCAGTGTCTTACATGAGTTTTCTCCTGTTAATGGAGATTAGATCTTCCTAGATTCATGAAAACACAGAACAGAAGAAGTAAGTCTGGAGAAAGAATTATAGCAAAAGGTGAAGGTTAATTTCTTGTTTTCTCCCTAAAAATCTCTAAGTGATTTTTTATCATTTCAGTTCCATATATTTGATCAGTCTCTATATAAGGCATCCAAATACTCATAAGGAAATAAATAAATAAATAAATGTGACCATTTTGGAACAAGAAAGACCAAATGATCCTAACAGCGGAGAGGATAAATCCGCTGGTATCCCTTCCCGCCTTTTATGGACTTTTTTACAATAGAGCATGTTGTCGTGTAAGTGATTTGTGTTTAAGCGTTTGGGTTTACAGCTGAGTGGAAAGGTTGGAACAGATTTGGCAGTTCTGCCCAAGAGGATAATATGTTCCACATGGTTGCCAAGGCTGGTCTGGAGCATTGCCAGTGGATCTACAACCATCCATCAAGCACAAGCAAAAAGTAGTTGGGAGCTAGCAAAACTCCCCAGCTCGTTGGGTACTTCTGCCTTCACGAAGAGCCTGGCTGCTTACAGCTCACTGCTTCTATCTGTAAAGACAGGCTGCAGATATCTATACAGCATTGGTGATATATCTCTGGAAATCTAACCAGAACTGCAACAATCTCATGCTAAAATGAAGCCCTTCTCTTCTCCAGAGCATTTTAGAATGCAGTAATTGTCAAAAACATTAGTGTTAGTCAACACATTTTCTCAGGTATTGATATTTCCCTCCCTCTTAGCTGTGTTTAAACTCAATATTTGTTGTCCTACCCAGTTCACAGCTGAAAACATGCAACAGTGACCCCCAACATGCAACCACTTTGTTTCCACTCCTGCACAGCCGGTGTAAGAGGCACGATGGAAATCAGGCCAGGACTGCGAGGAGGGGCTGCTGCTGCTGCTCTCCCACCTGCTCTGCCACATTAGTCACAGTTAGCTACCACAAGTGATGGGTTGAGAAAGTAGCGGGCCATGTACATTTGGCAAGGCATCAGCTTTCACTTCACTAATACAGGACAAGGTCTACAAATCAAAACTTTGATATAGAGGGGGTGTTTTGACCCAAACCACATCAGGAAATGAGTTTTGTAGCTATTCTCTTTTTTGTTTTTTTTTTTTTTTATTTAGACAGGTGTCTTTACTTTAGTAAAAATTGCACAATACTTTATGCTTACTTTAAGTGCCTCATCTCCTTCTTCCATATGAAATTCTGAAAACTAACACTGTATCTCACCCACAATGGCTGGAGAGAGAAAGCTTGAAACCCTAAACCTAATAGATGGAAGAGATAAAACATGTACAACTCTTGGCTTGCAAGTCATTACGATTCACTCTTTTTTTAAAATTATTATTTTGTGACAGCAACAAATTCTGGTGTGCTGGCATGGGCAATGGTATGCAGTTCTGTAACCTCAGATATGACAGCTTATATGAGGTGATATCTAAATCTACCTTCAAATACAGGCTGCACAGCCGTGTCAACCACCCGCATCTTTTTACCTATATAATTTATTTATCCTTGTGCAATCTTCTGCATTAAGCGTTGTTAAAAGACTATCTCTCGGAAGGACAAGTAATGGCGGAGAAAAAAGGTAAACAAACTGACAAATCCCAATACATTGTAACAATTACTGTTTTCGTCTCCAAAGTAATGATCTTGTCAAGGTTTGATGACCCTTCCAGATTTCACAAACAGTATTTAAGACCATGTTATTTTGGGGCTTTGTATTTGTGGTTTTAGTGGGGGTTTGTTATTGCACTAACTTCACCGAAGGCAGGGCTGAGTATTAAATTTTGATTGCCCCTGGAGCGTCTCCATGCCCTGCAGCATTAGGTGTCTAACAGGGGCTCGGCACCACTCTGTGGCAGGTCCTGTCTTTCTTTAACTTTAGAGGGTACACAGAAAACCAGACTGCTACCTGTTTCCTACAGAAGGTCCAGACTGCCTAAACTGCACTCTGTTATTCCTCAGATGAAATAATTTCCCTAAAACTGCATAAATGGCAGATTTAATGAAGCTGATACCTTTGAAGGCCATTAGAATGAGTTCTTCTCTTGCAAGTTCCGGTTCCTAAATGAAGGTGGGGCAGATTTCTTCATCAGTTTTTCAGTTATATTAATTTACACAAGCATGTTTGTCTTGTGGTGGGAAACTTGTCCTAGTACTATTGCCTGAAGAGAATCAACAAACTTTTCACCTTTATTTGTGCTCAGATGTACCTACTCAGAAGAACTGCATCATATGGAGTGTTCTGTGTTCTCAGAACAGTGGTTCCAGCTTTACTTTCCAATCAAATGAGTCTAGGAGCTCAGTGCTGACAGTCATTTCTAAGTAACACCTCACACCTCCCCCCCGCCCCATCCACCCCATAGCAGCATTTCATGTTCTTTTCATGTGTATACAGATAGTTAGAGTAAGAGCCAGGTAAAAATGTTCACACTGATTCTTGGCCTCAGTGAGAGCAAAGTACTAGGACCAGCTAAGGCATTTTCTTACACAGGCAGATGCAATCCAGCCACTCTGTCATCAGACAAGCCGCTGGTGTACTGAAGGATGAATGATTACATGCTGTAGACCCATATAGAAGCCTTTAGGAGCCAGACTGCTATTGATGATCTACTCAAAATGATCCACAGAGAAGCAAAACACTTTTCTCAAACTACCACACCCGTGTCACCCAATGCTGAGAATCACCCATGAGCTGCACAGAGGGTGTTCTCACTGCTTTCAGATATGTCTCCAGGGCTTAATGCACTCAGCAGTTTAGTTGGAGATGCAGAATAATGGAACATAAAATACAAGGACACTATTTCTATCACTGTAAAAATATGGTTCTAAATACCCACAGAAGCTCTGTCTTGCTAAATAAGATAAAGTCACTTTTATATAATCACTAACCAGAGAAAAACTACAAAAGTGCACTCGGATAATGGGGTATCTGGGGTAAAAGAGCGCTTTTTCACTTCCCTTCAGTTTAGATGAAAAACTGCAGATTTGAGGAGCAGCATTTGTTGTCCTGCCCTGTTCATTGCAATAGTATTTGAGCTTTGGACACCAGTAGCAGATTTACTCTGTTAATACCTATGCGTTTTTCGGAGAGCTGAGGGCAAGCAAGGTGAAGTGAATCGGTCAAACACAAGGAAGGCTGCAGCCAAACACAGCCCATCCGAGGCCTCTGCCAGTGGTTCAGACACAGGGTGGCTCAATCACTTCCAGTGCTCAGTGCCCACTCTCCCATGTCTCTCTGGTGGTACGTTAACATCACTTTTTCATTGGATAATGACAAATGCAAAATATTTTTACAACTGTATTAGCCTTCCATCAGCCTTCTGACTCTCACCACATGCCCTGGGATTATTGCACTTCTTTCCTCCTCCTCCTTCTCTTCCACCTATTCAAACTTCCTTCTACTATTCCTTCATTTTAGATGCTCTTAGTTAAAATAACATTCTGGTTTTCCATATACTAAATATTTTATTTCTTACAGCAAATATGACTAAGTAAAACCACCTTTAGCTCTAAAACTATTGATGGCTAACCTATTTAAAGATCTATGGAATAAAAATTGACTTTTTTTTTCCTTTTTCTCATCACATTCTACTTGCTGTAGAGTTCTCTAGCCAAATGACAGCCTTGTAGAAAAAATAATTTCTGTGCAGTGCGTTCTCTATGACTATAAAGCATGCAGCAAGACAAGTGAAGTCTTCTAGAAGCAAAAAGGATCTGAGCTAAAATAATGAGTCCTAACTGGGGAGCATTTCTGGAATTCGAATAAGAAATATTGGTTACAAAAAAAATCAGATGTGTTTTCACAAGCAAAACCAAAAACATCAGTGTTACCAGGACAAAATTCTGCTACTAAATCAAAGTCACAACACTTGGATACAAAACTAATTTAGGAATGCCTGTGCAAGCGAAGCTTAAGTATTTATTTTCATTAAATGTCTTCCCTAATCTCATTCCTCTTTTCCCATACTCACTTCTTCAAAGAACACACCATGCTTGGAGAAGAAAGTGAGTTTCAAATCTGCAGGGCCTGTTGCAGGTGAAAAGTTGGTTAGCTGAGCTCACCCCAGCGCTGCTGAAGAAGTTCCAGCCACAGAGACACCAAGGCACACCTTGCCCCAGGCCAGGGAGCTGCCTCCCATTTGGAGCACTCCTGAAATCCCACACACAGCTTCCCTGTCAGTTCCTACCTCCTGGGCCAGGTAGCACAAGAGGTCCCACGCAGGGCCCAACTGAATGTCTCTACAGCCCATGTATGATCTCCAGCAGAGGCAATGGGAGGTCCAGGCTGGGAGGGAACCTAGACTGGCCCATTTCTGAAGTCTCTGTTTCGTACTCCACCATCACCCACAACTGCTGCATTGGAGTACGTCACAGGGTACATATCTCCTGAGTCCTTGGAATATCCATTTATTAATCTGTTGCCCATTAATTCACCTAAGGAATCCCTTTTTGTCCCTGCAAGTTTTCTCACCTCCTGGCAAAAAGTAGCAGAAATCTATATTCTGTATAGGGAAGTACCTTTTCAACTCAGCGCCCCTCAGTTCTTGTGTTGCAGAATTTGGGTGAACTTTTGTATTGCATTCATCTTCTTTACAAACTTTCAAATTATACATAACCCAAACACACCCTCCTGCCTTTCTGTCCCAGCTGAGAAGCCCCATATATTCTGTCTCTGTAAGACACTGGGGAATACTGAACAAAACTCAGACCAGCATCAAGGCTTAGGTGATCCGAACGGTGACCCTTCCCACTCTGAAAAGTTACTAATATATCCTACCCTTAATTTCCTAACCCTTGTCAGCTTTCAGTTTGCAAAAGAAACCTTTTTCAAGTTTCCTATCATTTTAGTTGTTTTTTTGTGGAAGTCCAGATAGGTTACACTCTCTGGTTCCCCTTCATACCCTTGCTTATTTGCACCCTTATGCAGCTGATTAGCGAAGCAAGAATTTCTGAATCGGATGATGCTTATTCATGTACTCAGAGGTCTTCTTCTTTATTATAGACACTGTCATCTTCCCAGGGATGGAAATCACATCTGTCAGTCTGCAGTTTCCATGAGCCATGCTTTTAGCTCAGAAGAGGAAACAATCAAGGAAGTTAACCCACACCTACAGCAAATATGCACTGATGGAGTAGCTCTCCACATATGTCTGCCATGGATCTGTCTGCTTGCTGCGTCAAGCCCAGCATAGCTGCTCATGTCTGTACTGTATCCATACAAAGTGCTGTAACTGGAGAGTTCTGATTCAGGGACACTGCAAAACTCCTCGCACAGTTGCAAGAATGCAAACCCTTTCTGAATCCTTCCTACTCTTCTAAAGTAGCTTGGTGAGACAGCTCCCAATGCTCTTTTCCAGTCACCAAGTCTCAGAAGCAGTCTTGCTGAAACCTGTACCTGGACTCAAGTCTGTTGACAGTATTTACCAGCAGATGCCATTTTTTTGTTTGTTTGTTTGTTTTGGAGTCATTAAAAGGGATTTTTCCCTTCTGGCACATGTAGTTCAAAACATGGCTGCCAGCTACACCTGAGTAGCTCTGACACTTCTGCTCCAGCATCTGCCAGCCTCCTATGTCTGTTTTGTCCTGTGCTGCACCTTGTCAACACTTTCTGCTGGTCACTGTAATCATTTATAGTATTTTTATTTGCAGCTGTGTCAGCTTGTTTGCCTGAATCTGTCAATACCTTGAAAGGTCAAGGTCTGGCATCAGTCACTCTTCTGCTTGGCCAAGTCTTCAGCTAAATGATCTCTTTCTGAATTAGGCAGCACCTCCATCTAACTCTCACTATGCTGTCTGTTTCCACTGCAGGACTGCCAGAGAAACACAACAGGACCGCACTGTGAGCAGTGTCCAGATGGCTTTATTGGTGACGTTGTCAGAGGAGTGCCCACGTTCTGCCAGCCCTGCCCCTGCCCCCGGCCAGCACTTGCCAAGTATGTAAAGAGTCTTTGCTTCTCTTCGATTTGGGTTGGCTTTGGCCCTTTCCAAGGTGGGGTCAGCATCCCTTCCTGAATGCAGGAAACAAAGGCTGCTGCCTTTGACAAACACAGGGGAAAATATGAGAAGTACCAGCTGTTCATGTTTATAACCACAGGAAACAGCATTTCATTTAGAAGGTGTAAAATATCTTTAAAAGCTCATACCAATTCTTACCAAGAGGGAGGAGAATGAGCAAGTTCAAGTTCACCCTTTTACATAGAAGAGATTATTCATTTGTCTGGTTGCTTTTAAAAATCCACTAAAAAACAATTCTCAAGAAAGGTGGTATCAGAGGTTTATGTGGCTGAGACAGACAGAAAAAAAAGACAGAGAAAGTTCAATCCATGTCACCTGAAGGGTTAAACCAGCCATAAAAAAAGCATGACTTTACAGTCCCCTGAGTCCACAGCAGCTGGATCTGGTTAGCACAGTAACAGTTCAAAGGAAAGTGCTGGAGGACCCTGTGACAGGTACAGTGCCCCTTCAGTGGATGCCCAGCTAGTTTTGGGTAAGAAACTCTGAAGCCTGATAGAAAAACAAGACCAAGTCAAAGAACTCCAGATGCTGAGTGTTTGTGCCTCCAGAAAAAAAAAAAAAAAGGATAAAAAAAGGAAAACACAAAACTACAAGCCACAACCAGCCATTAGAAACAATTAGTGGCATGTCAGTAATGCAGCTGAAATAAATTATCATCTTCCTCTTGCTCAGATTCATGCTGTGAGAGAGAGGTATCTTTGCAAATCCCACCGCAGGGAGGTGCTAGTAAATAGTTGCCAGCAGGCTGAAGCTATTTTTCAGGGAGCTAGGTATTCCTCTCATGTTTCCCATTCTGCTTCCAGCAGGACTTCACAACAAAGGGAATTTTGTCCTTACTGTATTTGTTTGCTGTTGCTATAGAATTACTCACACACCCTTAAGGTGGGATGAGCTGCATTTTGCTCAGTTTCTCGGGGCTCAGACTGGCAAAAGAACAAAATTACTCTGGCCAAATTCCCACAGATCCCTTCTTGGCTTTTGCAGTGAGCTGCAGACATGTGAGAAGGGCCATGGGGTGAAGAACAGCTATTGCTGAAAAACTTCAGCTTTGCCTGGATTACAGAGAAAATCCTCCAGAGACAGTGGAAGAACCTGGCTTTGCTCACGTGTAGAAAGGCTTAGGAGTGAGCAAGCTCACAGATGAAGCAGACCATTTCTTCCAGTTCCAGTAGCAGCTGTAATGCCTGAAAAAGTAGAAATACAACAGTCAGGAGCTGTGCTTTTTCCTTAGCAAAGTGGTTTCTTTAAGCTGTTGGGCACAAAGCAGCCACTTTGGTGTAAGAAGCTGTTCTCTGAGCCACAGCCTGGGCTGCACATACCTGAGGCACTACTGCATGAGCCTCGCGCTCTACCGAGCAAGGTCAGTCAGGCAAGGCCTGGTTTGTGCTCCCTACAGCTCCATTTGGCACAGCATGACTGTGTCTGCATTCACCCAGACCCTGCCTCATCCTGCAGCCCAAAGGCTCTGCAGCAGTGCTCCCTGAGCAGGACCAGCAGGGCCTTGGGCTACAGCCTTTCTCTGCATGGAGATGGAGGCACAGACCGAGGAGCATTCCCTGTTTCAACACGCTCCTTAGCTAGGGATATTATGTCTCTTCTATTCCAGACCACTAGGGAGAAGGAAACCCTGAACCCAAAACTCAGCAGCATGGGATTGGGAAGGGAGAACAAAATTTGCAAGGAGCCTGAATGCAAATGCCTCAACATTAGCAGCAGTACATGGCTTGAACTTGATGAGCCTCACGGATCCCTTCCATCCCAGGATATTCTATGTTCTACGACATTGTCTCCCCTTTGAAACTACGTCAGTAAAAATTCACCTCACTTCTTCAGTTTTTCCTCAGAAAAGTACTGAAGGTAATAATTAAAGGAACATACCATCTCAAGTTGCCTCATACCCCTATTTAAATAATATGCAGAAACTGCCTGTTCAGCTTCTTGCATGAGAGAGACTTGACCACAGAAATAGTCTTCAGCTGGGGCTGGAACACGTAAAAAATAATTGAGCAACATTAAGCTTTACTAAAGCTTAACTAAATTCAAAGAAAAAATGTTCTTTATTATTTGGGGTTTTTTTCAATTTTCCTTCATTAATCCTGCTACACAGTAAGGCAAAATAATAACTCTACCAGATGCAGAGAAGTATTAAATGGCTTTAAAAAAGAACATCCAAAGGATGTTGTTTTGTATTCTCCTTTACTTTGGAAATAGAATACCAAATCTGTAAACTGACAGACTCATCAGATAGATATTTTTTCCAGGAATTCAGCAGTGTCTCTAGATTTTCTGACCAGATTATCTTCATATTTTCTATCCTGGGAACTTTTGGAGTAACTTTTGGATGTTACACATGAAGTGTAATGTCATCTCTTTGGAACGCAAAAAGGAGGATGGAGGTTGTTTCACAGTCCAGCAGATGTTACTTCTTTTCAGACCTAAGGGAATTAAAAAGCCTTTTTTCCCCCTAAGAGTTCACAGAAAGTATAAAACTTGAGGAAGATTTCAGTCTTACTTCATAACTTAAATCCACAATGTGGTTTTTGCAACTACGTGAAGGAATTAGACTTTGTTAAAGAAGAGGAAGCCTGCCAAACTATTATGATTTTCTCAACATGTTCTTATAAAAGCCGCATAGAAGTTAATTTGTAAATTCTGTGAGAAGAATCTCATTTTGTGTTCTCTCTGGTTGTATGAAATGTATTGAGACAGCAGAGATCCAGACAGATTTTTTGTCTCTGGTTGTCCAACCAGTTGAGAAATGCTGGCAGGAACTGAAATTATGCAGGAATTCTCGTCACCTTTCAATGCTGTTTGTTCCTGGTACAAGCAGTACATGGATCATGCACTTTCCCATTGCTCTGAGTCTTTGGTCCTGTGTGAAATGGATGCAACCCAGCCACAGCTGCCCAGCACCATATGACTCTGGAGCTGTGTTTTAGCAACTATAGGCCTGCAGCTGGAAACTGCTGCCACTCACTGCTCTGGCAGCATTCTAGTGCTGGCAGAAATTTATTCACGCATGTTGCAAATTAACTAGAAACATCTTAGAACTGTATCTCTTTTTTCCTGCAAATATATTTAAGCTATGTCCATCCCTGTGTTTGAAATGCATATACAATCTGCACTTTCCACATCTGGCTGCTGCTGTTCCTTGGGTCTCATACTTAGTTAAACATTTGTTAAACCCTGAAAACATAAGAAAACAAAGGAATCCATGATTTAGAATCAATGCAGTAGAAATTACAGCCCAAGCCATTACTGCAATCAGCATCACTACTTGGCATGCTGGTCTCAGAAAAGGCCACAGACTTTCCAGCTTACTTGGAAAGAGGGTAGAGCAGCCTCGTTTACTGTAAACTCAGTTACTCTGAAATGACAACAGCATCACTGAGGTCAGATTTCACCACTAGGAACTTCCAGATTGGAATTTGAGGAAAACTATAGGATTTGCATAGGAAACCACTGCACTCCTTCCAGAATCTCAGTTCCTGAAGCGCTCACTGCAGCGTCTTTCACAAACATTCTTTTATCCCGTGGGATAATAGACAGGAAGCAATTAGGTTCACATGATATACACATTTATCTGAAGTCCCTTATCCCAGAAAAGTGTATCAAAACCTGCAGATGCGTCTGATCCACACTGCAAGACGAGAACTTTCATACATATACATCTGTGTTTATATAGCTCAATAGTGCTGTACACTAATTAGTGCTTCCTAAACTAATTTAAAGTCCAAACAATGGGTATAATGTAAATTAGATAGCTTAACACCTACTCAGCAATGAACAATCAAGAGCCAGAGTTCACTTCGACACCAAATGTCCATACTGTAACAAAGAAACTTTCCCGAGTGCCTGTCATTGCCTGTTATTCTAACTATTCATCCTAATGAAATTCCAGCTTTGCAGTCTCCTGTTACAGAAAAAGTGGAAGTGTGCGTTGTGTGTGCAAGGAAAACTATGCAGGACCCAACTGTGAAAGGTAAGAAACTCATAAGATGGCTTGCTGGTCAGCAACACAGAAGTCCAGAATTTTTTCATGGAATCTTCCCATATTGGGGAGAAATCTTATGCACTTGTTTTCATCAGGTAGAATCATGTCTTTTAAATGATGTCGTTCAGTTGCTACTAAAAAGCACTAAAATTTGCTGTGACAGACATTTACGTATGATGTATTTTGATCTAGTTCTTGCACTTTGTGTACCTTCATGTGGTGATCTTCCTAAAAGGAATGCAATTTAAAAATACAAAATGCAAATCAGAAACAGCAGCTGAAGTGAAAAATATCCACCACATCAATGCATCTTGCAGTTCACCCCTCTAAAATATGTAGCAAGTTCCTACCAAATCACTTTTACAAAAGCAAAGGAGAAAATCCACTATCGAGTCAAATTCTTAAAGCAGATGAAGCTTTTTTCAGTTACATTTTAAATGCAATTCACAGGCATAACTCAATAAAGTCAAGCAAACGACCGTAGGCCAGTGTTGCTTTTCAACTTTCTCTTACGTGCATAAACAATTTCCACTAAATATTCTCTAAATAAAAAAGGACACAAATAAATGGAACTATACAGCAGAAATATAACTTCATGTGCTGTAAGAGGCCGTCTTACTTGTTATGAACACACATGGATTATGTCAGGGGCCTGATTATAATTCAGAAATTGTCCTTGAGCAGCCAATAAATTAAAACAGCTCTATCTAACACAAAGACGGAGGGATATAGGATGGCTCAGACAATGGCTTCCTGAACATCTCCTTTTGTTTTCCCTTAAAGCCCCTGAAGTATTTAAGTCTTTAGTCAACTGTCATTAATGGTCAAGCCTTGAATTCAAATGATACTTAATGTAACTGTCAGAGAAGGGAGAAAAAGGATGCTTAAGATGCAAAGAGAAATTAATATGGAAAAGATAAGATGAACAATGAGTAAAGGTTTTTCACCTTACAGATGATGCAAAAACATCATTCTATTACCTCCACATCACTAAAATGATGATAGCAACAGTGAAAGCAGATGGCACAAAAATAAAAAACCTACCCTTGTTTACAGGCCCACAGCTGTATTCTTTTGTTCTTTCAAAATGTCAGGTTTATACACAAAGGATAATTCAGACAATTAAAAGGTCACTGAGGTTTCTTCATGGTTATTAAAATGTCAACCCAGACTACAAGTGATACAAATCCTATGAAATGGGTAGGAGCGGCATAGAAACAGCGGAAAATAGCACTGGCTTTGTTTTCTAACGGCCACTACCCAGCCTGACACAGTGCATCTGTCTCAAGGAAAGCAAAGCTGCGCAGAAAAAGCTACAGAAAGAAATCAGCCTGTCCTGGTCACTGCATCAACACCTCAACTAATTGCTAGGGTAAGGTGCGCCCAGTGACGAACAGGATTTGCCTTCTGGTAGGCTCCTGGTCCTACTCCCACTTGTATCAGAAATATCAAACAGTGTTTCAAAGCTGGATGATGCATTGCTCGTCCCTGCCACTCGCCGAAGAGCAAGTCCCTACTTGGCACATGCTGCTGCTGGGCACTGTCACCGCTCCCTTCTCCCGCTGCAGCTACCCTGCCCCCGGCTTGCTGGCACGGCATCCTGAGCGAGAAGGATCATTGCCCCAGGCCCTCGTCGAAGTCCAAAGAACAACTCGTGTCCTCGGGGAGAGGAAGGCTGCATCCTGCTCCCCGCTCTCCCTCCCAGCTCTCCGCAGCGCTCGGTGACAGGCACCGCCGTGCGGTGAGCGGCAGGACGCCCCTCCACGGGCAGCACGTAGGATTGCCAGAGCAGCTCACCGGGACGCAATCTCCTCCACTTCCCCCAGCATTTGTGTAGGAGGCTTTCTTGTGCTGCTCTGGAGGCTCGGCACAAACCTATCCCGCTTATGTTTGCCAGCAAAAGGTGGTATGAATTCACAGAGGCCCTTGCTAGGAACTGAGAAAACCAACTTCCCAAACTGAAATTTAAGAATTGATCATTTTTCTTCTGGACTTCAGCAGTAAGGCATCAGAGTGGTAACTGATGAAATGCAGGTTTTGTTAATGCACAAATGTTAAAAAAAGATAACCAAACAAATGATACTTTACTGTCCAAAGCAAATAGATGAAAAAGGTTCTTTTGGCATTGCCAGAGAAGAGGAAGTTAATTTCTTACTCACTGATAATTACAGGAAGCAACTATGGCTGCAAAATGAAACAAAGATAACTTTGCAGTTTTGTTATGGGAGACAAAATATTCTTTTTCAGCAAAAAGGGTCATTTATTGATACAATCTAGGAAAAGACATTTACTGCAGGCCGCTTAACTTTTTCAGGCCATAAAGTGCAGAGACAGAGCAGTATGTTTCCATCTAGTAGCCTCTACTCTTCTCACATTCTACCCACTATTCAAAAGAGGCTGTGTGCCTCAGCACTATGAGATGCACTGAGAGGCAAAGGGAAGGGGAAAGTAAAGGTAACGCATTTATTTTCAGCTCTGAAAGTTTCTTTTTGCTTTAAACAGCTGCTCCAGATGAGAAGTTATGGCTAATAAAAGTGAGTTATAGAAGAGTTCGGGTTGGGAGAGACCTTAAAGGTTATATGGTTCCAACCCCCCTGCCGTGGGCAGGGACACTTTCCACTGGACCAGGCTGCTCAGAGCTCCACCCAGCCTGGCTTTGAGCACTTCCACGGATGAGGCATCCACAGCTTCTCTGGGCAACCTGTTCTGGTGACTCAGATGGTCATAAAAAACAGCACTTAAAAAATATATCTGTGGAGATGTGGGGAAATGTCCTCTACATTCCAGGCAAGTGAACTGAAGAGTATATTTCAGAAAAGAAAGGGAAAAAATGGCCTTTTCCTGATGAGAGAGCAGACATTGCAGGCCTGGTGGGGATAGCACACTGCTGTTGGTAAATGTGGGCAGCAGTGAGCAAAAGGCTGGTCTGACCTCAGCCCTACACAGTGGCCTCTGTGAGCTTGGTGGCCACATTAGACAGATTATCATTTGGAAAATACCTAACTACAGAAAAACAAAAAACTGAAATCTTAGAAAATTGTAGCAAGACTTCTGGCATGACTGAATAGTAGCTTTAGCCATCACTGCCTGCTCTAACTCCCACGGGAATGGGGAATGATTCAACCAAATCATAATAATAAATGACGCTCTGCACTCAGTGTTGCATTCACAGTTCTTCAAGGGGTGCATAGAACTCCCGGTCACACTTTAATTCTTTACATCTGGGTCACCCAAATAATAAAATCTTCACCAAAGATTCTGGCAGTGCTGCAAAGAGAGCCTTCATCATTGACAAAAGCAGAATTTGAAGCAGCCAAGTGGTTTATATTAAGATGTTTAAAATTTTATGTGTTTCTACTGTGAGGATTCAGGACTGGAACACGAACAAAGCAGTGTTGAGGAAATTACTCTCTTTATTAAAAAAAAAAATCAGAAAATGTAAGAACAGATCAAAGCTTAAAGCTTTTATCAAATCTCCCACATTTTCATGGTTCAGACATGGCAGAACCTGGATTTGACTGTGTTCAGATTTTAGAAGACAACAGACCTTGGTTTAGGTACCCAGCCAGAATCAGGAAAAATTAATCTGAACTGCCTGAGTGCTCACCCTCCCTGCTTAACAACAGCAGACAGAAAAAACAGCATCTTAAACAGAACTTTGGATGGGAGACATGGACAACATGGTGATAAAACAGAATGAACTACAATAAATACGCCTTACCGAAATCATTGCAGCAACTATTCAATCCTCCAATTCCTTCAGCCAGCGATTGTTACACCAGCTAGTTGTTCCCCTCCTGGCAGGAATTCTTAATTTCCAGTTTTGGGGTATGAGTCTCTGACCTCTGAGCTCCAGAATTCTGCATCATGGGCCCTCCTGCCACCACGCGGCGGCACCATGAACAGTGTAGGTTCCCCTCCAGTCCATCAGACACTGCTCCATGCTTCTCCAGATGCCAACTCCTCCTGAGAATCCCTTGCTCAAGGATTCACTCTCATTAGCTCCATGCCCACCCCAGCACCAGTTCTCCTTGTCTCGGTGGCTGTTTTGCAAAAGCTCCCCCTGCTTGTAGGATTAAGCACATTCCCTGATATCAGCAGAAACATCTTTAACTGAGACACTTTCTTTCCAAATAACCAAATAAATCTATTACTACCTCTTAGCTTAGGGCCACAGATCATCCAGGAATGTTACACATCGCCAGTGTTTCTGTACTCTGAAAAACCACCCCAGTATCAACATATCTCTCATTTTAAGATGTAGAAAGCTCTCAACTGAAATGCTTCCCAAACATGACAAGATATGATAAGAAATTGGGACCCATTTCAGGCCTTCTCTGTGGTGCTTAGTACCCACCTCCCTCCCTCCCTCTGCAAATCAAGAGAGGAATCCTCCCTTCCTGGTGACTGCTCTCAGCCTTTTACTCTCATCCAACAGGATAACATCAAACAGGTTTGAAAAACAGAGCATGGTTCAGGGCCTATTCTGTTTTGCAAAAAGCAGAAACCACCCCAATACCTCACCATAGAAGTATTTCTATAAAACTTTCCTGGTCAGTACTTTTTATGAACATTTATAATAGAAGTAAGGTCTGAACTTCCTCTGAGTTTCAGCATCCTGAAATTCAGTCTCTTACCCCAGTTTCCTATATAAAACAATATAGTTGGTGAGATACAGAGCTGGAAGAGACCAAAATAAACACTGTAGAGCTGCCTTGCTGCCAAAGTAATTCTGTCACAGATTTTAAAACAATAGGGAGCAAATCATTTCACTGCTAAAGGCACGCACAAAAAATAAATTAATGCAGACTGGTGTGCTTGAGATACCAGGGACATTCAAGAAGGGGAAAATATGTAACAGTACAGATTGAGATAGGAGCATAAAATAGCATCTGTAGGAGTAAAGCTCCTGATTAGCTTTCTGTCCATTAGAAGCTGCAGACAGTGATCAATTCCTGGTAACATAAATAAGGTCAGAGAGAAAAAGGTGACTCAGATAGGAATGTCATTGTTCGTCATTGCCGGTGTTGCTCTTCCTTTCAGGTGCGCCCCTGGTTACTATGGGAACCCTTTGCTAATTGGAAGCACTTGTAAAAAATGTGACTGCAATGGCAACTCAGACCCAAATCTGATTTTTGAAGACTGTGATGAAGTGACCGGCCAGTGCCGCAACTGCCTGCACCACACCAGCGGGTTCAATTGCGAACGATGCGCTCCGGGCTACTATGGGGACGCCAGATTTGCTAAAAACTGCACAGGTATTGTCTATAGTTTAGTACAGCAGAGCTGAGCAACAGGCGGCACAGCATGGTCTGTGGATGATCTCCCAGAAATCAGAGATGCCTGAACCAGTTGTCAGACACCTGTGGCTATGGGATGCAAGGTGATGGGATAATTTGGATGCCTGTTGCAGTAGAATCATCCCAGGCACCAGGGAAATATCTCTTTCCATCTCCCATGAGCAAGTCTCAGACCCCAGACTCCAACATCTCTAGTGCCTGGACAGGTTTACTGGAGCACGGTTGTGTTCTCCTGAATCTTGTTTTAAATGAGGTTCTCTAAGAGTTCTTTGGGCAAAGTCCTCGCCTTTGTGCTTGTCCACACTGTGACTACTCAGACTGATGGTCCTTAAAGACTTGAAAGTATTTTTTATGGGAACAGGATCATCCTTCCTGTCTTGACCCAATATCCACTTGCTTTCTGCTAGTTTCCACACTGGTGATATATTCTGCATTTCCTAGGAGTCTGTGTCATCTTGCTGGTTGCTATATTTTCACACAAGACATGACTGTACTTTCAGGGTCTGGTAAAGCACTACCCAGAGTACCTTAGTAAAACGTACCTGCACAGAGGGGTCGCAGAGTTTTGTCTCCTCTAATATTGTCCTAATTTACATGGAGTTCAATCCAAACAGGACTTTGACCTCATGCCTTTTGTCCTTGCTTTGGCTCTGGAAGAGAAGTTTACATCCTCTTTCAAAGCACTTAGGAACAGCCACTGCTAAAGGCAAAATGCAGGCGCTCAGAGTAAGGGCTTTGGGGCTCCCTCCTAAACTCTTTGGCAGGGGTCTCTCAAGGACTAGAACACAAAGGAGGGAGACAGGTTATTCCTACCTCAGCCTGACTCGAAGGTAAGACAGTTGAAACACACATTCAACTTGGACCTCAGAAGCGCTCCAGGACCTCTCGGTACAGAGCTAGAGGCCTCAGGGACTTAGCAATGTCTTGATCCTTCTTGCAACTCACTGTGTAATTGTACTTTGCTTTTTACTACCTTATTATAAGGTGTTTTGGGACACACAGGATGGAGGCTGTGAGGATGCTGTGGAATCAAGTGCCCTTTGTGCTGCTATCTTCATTTGTAGGGGACCACATATGATGCCATGATGCCACTACTGGTCCTTTCTGGTTTTATATTCCAGTGACAGCTAGAATTTGAGTGTCCATCTCCAGGATGTAACTCACATCGCTAAGTCACATGCTTGAATTCCATTTATGCTGAAGAGGAAGAGATGGTGCTCATGCACAGTGATCCCAAAAGCCAAAGTCATATATCCCAACCAGCTGAAAAGACATCAGCTGTGGGGAGTGGCATGCCCCAAAACTCACCTCCTGCTGGGTTTAAGTAGTCAAGACATTCATGAAATTCAGCATGTCTGTGATTGTGAGGTTGAAAAAGAGAAACCTTGTTTGTGAGCTTCACTGCCTAATTCACTTCACTGGAGATGACTTAACTGCAGTTGTCCAGGAAGGAATGATAGGAACCAGTCTGTGACTCCTGAATTCCATGAGGCAGGAGGAACACACCCAGCACTTCAGCTCTGCAAACCACAGCAATCGTGGCCTGCCCATGGCCAAAAGCTTCAAGCACCTGAGAGTAACCTTGCCAGAAGTCTGAGAGTCAAAAGGCATTCCAAGTGTCTGAGCAGGTTATGCAATAAGTGATTTTGGAAGGCATCTCTGAGCGTACAGTTTCGAAACTCAAATCAAACTTTCATCGCCTCAGTACAGTTTTTTTGTTTGCACCCTTAAGGAGGTACACAGGAGTTCTTTATATAGGCTGTTCACGCAGACTTCAGATCAGCGTGGTAATTCTCTTCATTAGATTTCCTTGCAGTGTTTGATCTTTGCCAAAAATAGAAATTGCTTGGGCACTTGAATATGTTGTAAGAGGTATAGCTTTTCTCTTTTCAGAAGTGAATTTAATCTTGGAGTTCACTCTAGAAAATCCTGATTTTGCAGTATTATGTTTCAGAGAATTACACACTTCTTGTTTCATCTTCGTTTCTGCTGAGCACCACAATGTGCTGTGCTTGACAGTACTGTGTAGATTGCAGTACATCAATACATCCATGATATTCAAACTATTTGTGTAGTTTACAGGGAAAGCTTATACTTTGTTTGGCTTTGTGGAACAATTAGGAACTATTGTTTAGAATTGATTCTGAAATAAGTCAAATATCTTCTTTAAACTAAAAATACAGAAACAAAACTAGGGTAAGAATCAAGACAGTCTGCATAAATGGTTTCCACAAAGCATCTCAAAGGGTATATAAAACAAAAAAAGGCAAGAGAACTAAATGAACAAACATCTCTATCAATCTAAAATCATCTATTTTTTTCTTTCGAGCGGAAGACAAAACCTGGGTAGCTGTGAACGGTAGTTTTCAGCTGCTTTTAAGTATTTAATATTTTTAACCACATATCCTTTAGCCACACTTTAAAGCTCTCCACAAATGGCCCTCAGAAATAAAGGTAAATTTAGAAGCTTTCCCCATCAGCAAACTATGGTAGCATTGAAAGTCTTAATTCCTTACTAAAAATGTGGTTATTCTTAAACCAGTAGTTAAAAAACGGTCCAGACTGCTTTTGAAATTATTTGCTATAAGATTTTGTGTACGAAACTCACAGGTATTCATCTAAATAAGAAGACACAATTTTATTTTCTTGAGCACCAATCGCATCAAAATTTTAACCTTTTAACTATAATCTTCCTACCTGGGGATAGTCTAGCCCCCATGACATAGGTAAAGAGAAATCTCTACTTTCAATCCATACTTTTCTTTCACTTCTTAAAAAAAGAAATAACAAATTAAAAATAATCATAGATCCAAAAGCTGGGAGGCACAGATTGTAAAAAGGTCAAAACACTGACTGCATCAGAAAATTCATAACCAATTTCTGTTCTTACATTAGTCCAAAAATTGATTAGTTCTGCTTATACTGGTCCACTTACACAAAATTATTCTGACGTTAGTGCATGATGTTGTCTTTGAAGTTGTATTACACATTTTCACTTGACGAATCTTTGAATGTGCAATGTGAAATGTAAATACAAGGGTAATTCATAGATAAAAATGAATGGGCCGCAAAAAAAGGGAGCAAAATATTTTGTTATATGGGGTTCTGCTGAAACCATGAATCACAAGAGCAAAATACATTCCAGATAGATTGCTGCTGTTCTTATGTTCTGCTTGAGTTTTTGTTATTGTATCAAAGTGTTCTAAGAATGTTTTAATATTTAAAATAATATCTTTTAAAAGGCCGATTAAACCTTGAAAGAGGTTTAGAGATGTTAGATTAAAAATTGGACTTTTTAAAAAGCCACTTGTGCTGGCAATAAAAATGTTTCTTTCTCAAGTCTGAAAAAATGGAAAACGTCATTTATTCTTCATTGTAAGTGGTAGGACATATTTACTTTTTGATATGTTCAAGCTGACCATGCAACTGGAGTCCACTATCAATCCGTGATAGCTGCAAAGCCTTTTTAGTGACAGCCTGACACAGTGCTGATAAATTCCACAGGGCTATGGAGAGATTTGTAACTAATAATTAACTTTAGTTGCCCTGCTTTTCTTAATACATCTCCTAAATGTCACCCTCTCTAGACACTGATGCACAATGGCCCTTCTGGGCAACTCTGGCCTCGCTGACTCTGCTTGTGACCAGGCTTTGAACAAGTAATTTCAGCAGAGGCTTTCTCATTCTGTTTTCCACTTCATATTTCATTTGTTCAAATTTGACCAGTGCCAGAATCAACTTTTTCTACATACTGAAAGGAAAATCAGCCCAATAAGTTCTTGATATTGGTTTGAATATCCACACACAATCCTAAATACAATAATTTCACTAGTCTTGGGAGGAGAAGTTGTTCATTTTGAAGACTCATATTTCAAAAGTCCTTTCTTTTTCCCCCAGCATGTAACTGTGGAGGGAGAATGTGTGACAGCCAGACCGGAGAATGCCTCGCAGACAGTCCTGAAGTTTCTACTGATGCAGACTGCCCGACAATCAGTAAGAACATTATCATGAAAACACCAAAAATTAATATTGCTCTTATATTTAGAAGCTTACAAATACTAACTTCAGAGGTTGGTACTCCAGTGGGCTCAGGATTTTGACCGTGGTCCCACAGGGCACTTGAGTGTGTGAATATACACAATGTCCTGCTGATTGAGTACTTAAGCATGTTCTCACACACTTATCTGAGTACAGGCATATTTCCAGCTCTGTGATACGGACTGCATGTTCAGGTACAAACTGCAGACCATTAGGGAAGTATCACCAAAGCCCCTTCCATAGACTTTGAGACACACTGCCTGAAAAACAATACTCTGGCCCTAAAAACTGTCCTCACAACTTTACCTGTGACATCTTGCATATAATTTATGGTTTTCTAGTTGTGGTTTAACCCCATCAATCACGCAGCTGCTCGCTCACTCCAGCAGGAACAGGGAGAGAATCAGAAGGGTAAAAGCCAGAAAACTTGTGCACACACTAGCCACACACACTTTTGCAAACAAAGGAAAACAGTGAATTAATTCACTGCTTCCCACGTGCAGGCAGGCGTTCAGCCATCTCCAGGAGAGCAGGACCACACCACACATATTATTTACTTGGGAAGACAAATGCCATCACTCCAAATGTCCTCCCCTTCCTGATTCTTCCCCTCACTGTATTTACTGAGCATGATGCCACACGGTCTGGAATATCCCTTTGGACAGCTGAGGTCACCTGTCCTGGCTGTGTCTCCTTCCAGCTTCCGGCACACTCTGAGTCTCATCACCAGCACGGCAGTACAAAAAGCAGAAAGCGTCTTGGCTCTATGTAAGCCCTGCTCAGCAATAACAAAAACATTTCTACATTTTCAACCCTGTGTTCAGCACAAATCAGAAACATGGCCCCATACTAGCCACTGAAATTACCGTGCAGAAAATTACCCCAGTCAAAGCCAGCACAGCATCTAATATAGATTGCTGCTGTTGACAGCTTGGCATACATCCATCAGTCATTTCCTTTCCCACTATCTCCCATGCTCTAACAATAGGAAGCCTAGGGAGTTTCCAGGAGTACTATGTTGTAACTATTGGTAACCACAGGTATTTTTTAAATGTTAGTATATTTATACCTGTATATGATGCAGAGCGTGTAGCACGCATGCGTTCCTAAACCAACTCCCAAGAAGAGGGGTCATGTGCCTGAAGACCAACCAGAAGGAAAACATTTGGGACCTGCTGAAATATCAAACAGAAGTGTCTGTAGGAATCTGTATTTCACATTCACCTAAGTCTCTTGCATTTAGTGATGGCACCAGTGTCACTAAAACCAAGGTGGCATTGCAAGCATTCAGCAGGAACAAGGATATAGTTCTGCACAAGCATTTTCCAAGCACGTCATAACTGTGTTTTTAGAAGTTGCCCTCGTAATCGAGTAGGTGGCCAAGAGCCCATGTGCTGGACATCCTTATTTCTCATACCACTACATTTTAAATACAGAGTTTGAGGTTCTGACAAAATGCAGTTGTTTTTTTTGACCCTCATCTGTTGTCCTTCAGGCCACAAGCATGTAGAGCCTAGGGAATAGCCAGGAAATACCTCTCACTCTCTCACAACTGATTACAGAATCCCTGTGGCAGCCTCTTTGAGCAGTCTCATCTGGTGCTGCTCAGCTGGAAATGTCACAACTGTACCGTGGGACCTTGGAAGTGGGAGGATGAAAGTGAAAGAAAAACGGGTATCGGTCAGGAACCATCAGTGACAAAGATAGGGAACACCATGGGTCAAGAACACCATTACATGAATTTAAGATATTTGCTGTTAACTGACACAAACACTAAAGAAATATTATGCCGTCTTATTTTCTTTTCAGGCTGCGATAAATGTATTTGGGATTTGACAGATGACATCCGATTGTCAGTTCTGACTATCGATGAAAGCAAATCCACTTTACTGAGCATTTCTACAGGTGTTGCAGGTCAAAGGCATTTGAATGACCTGAACCTCACTACCACTCATCTCCAGGTACAAACATTGATGATATTTCAGTTTTTTCATGTAGTTTGAATCTTTGAATTTCCACTCCATTCCTGTAAATTTCAATCCCTGCCCTCACTAGAGAAGGAGTTTGTTTTCAGATGCACCAACTTTTTTTCCCCACACACAGGAGGCAATGACCAAAAAAAAGAACCATGCTATGCTTTGGACCATCCAGATTGATGATGCTGCAGACGAGATGAATGATCTCCTCAGAGAAGCAGAAACACTGGATGAACAGGTCTGTTTACATCCTTCTGCCAAAGCTCTGAGGGTTTGCACTTTGTCGTATTCACCTGTTGGCAAAACAGGCGAGTATAGAATAGTTCCAGTTGGGAGGAACCTAAAATGATCATCTGGTCCAACTGTCTGAGCGATACAGGGCTGACCAACAGTTAAAGTATGTCATGAAGGGCATTGTTCAAATGCCTCTTCAACCCTGACAGATATGGGGAATAACCTCCTCTCTAGGAAACCCGTTCCAGTGCTTGACCCCTCTTCATAAAAAAACATTTCTTAACATCTAGTCTGACCCTTTAAGTTCACCAAACAAGAGTGGGTGTGCCCTGACAGCTGGAAGAACTCTCTATTTCTATTTTATAACTTTCTACTTTAAATCTGAATTAAAAGCATAAATGACTTATCAAGTGTTACTCACAGAAAAGGAAGGAGGTAAAAAGTGTGTTGAGTGTGGTTGGAGGTTTGTCACCAGTCACAAAAAGCTTCCCCTCAGGATCTGAGTTCCCACCTACTCCCTGCACAACATGTTTGACCTGGAATAGACCCATTTCCTTTCTCCTTCACATTTTGATTCCTAATTAAGTGAAGTAACCAACACTAAACTAAAGCAGATTGACCTTGGGAGCATTTGTACAGTTTCTATTTTGCATGTGTGCTCTCTTAAAATTAAATTAATCTCAATTAGACATTTCAAAATATATTTCATTTCTCATATACCCACTGAGATGGGAGCTTGATCAGCACTCAAGATATTTTTAACACAATTATAATCATAAATGTTGCATCCACATTGAACTGCCAGGCTATAAAATTAAGGTTATCAGCTCTCAGCTCTCACAAAACTTTCATTGCACCCTAGAATACTGCTATGACATACGTTAAGAGAAGAAATAGGGTTCAAAATTGCTTATCCTCTGTTTTAAAAAGATAATATTAAATCTCTTTCTGTTGCTACAATATACATACATTACTAAAATACATCACTCTATGTTATTATCAAAGATAGCCACAGCTGTTGTAGCACTAGATTATATTTCATGCTTATTGCAAAATGCCAGACCTTATATTCACTTTATCAATTCCTTCACAAGACAAATAAGAATTATACCTTAAACTAAAACTCAAATACAGGAGCAAGTAGGGGGCAAAAAAAGCAGCACAAAGGAAAGTGGAAGAGAAAATGTTGGTTTGTGCGTTTTTAATCAGCACTTACTTAGCAGAAAGGGCATGTAAGATTTATACAGACTATGCCTGTGTTCAAGAGAGCTTTGATTAAAACGACTCACACTCACTGCTCTGTACCTGTGAATATCAGTCAGAGCTCCCACGCCTCAGTGTCCCTCTCTGTAGTTGGTGGGCAGACTGACCAAGGCATTAGATTTCTATGAATATTTAGTGAGTTTGGATAATAACATTTCATTTGCAGTACTATCTGGGCATTTCTTACCGCATTCCTCAATTTTACTGTCCCTGAACAAATAAATTCAGCGTTTCCTCTGGTCTTTTCTCCCTGGTTACTTCTAATGCTAGTTCCACATCAATACTTGTGGTTGTTTGTAAGGCAGGAGAATAATGATCCCAGACTCTGACAGTGGAAGACCACAATAATAACTCTGAATATATTGAGCTCTTTGCTCTTTCAAGGCACATTTATGGAAAATAGGTGCTGTGGCCTTGAGTGGGTTTTGCAGAGATATACAACATTTTCTGTTCAGAGCATTTTATGTGCACATCTCCACATCTCAGGGGTGTAGATTCTGATCTAAACCACAAAGGCAGGGTGACTGTACCAACTGTAGGCAAATCCTCTTGCTAAACGTAAATCCTGTAACTACATGTAACTCCACAAGTCTGCATGGGATCAGTTTTGAGTAAAACAGCAAGTAGCTTGATCCTGAATATTTGGAAGATGGGAACCAGAATCCTTTCTACTAACCCTTACACTTGTTTTATCAGTCTAGTAACCCTTACAATTTGTTTTATAGTTAACCTTACCATATGTTTTATCGTTATTTAGTGGTGCTGCCCACCCTGGCCCTGCCTTCAAATGCCACCTGGGGCCTCCACAGACCCCAAGTAAGGGAACACAATGCAGAGTGCAGCCTCCCACACAATGTAGTACAGGACCATGTCCGTGCTTTTCAGACTATTTTCAATCTTCAGGCTTTTTCTTATTTTTAACAAGTTGCAGAGATGGGGACCTTACTTGAGGGAGACACAGATCTAAAAACAGATCTTTATCTGCATTCTATTTGCTTACTCAGGAAATGCCATACCCAGCAGACTGAGCCAGCCCCACTGAATGCCTATGAGACTCAGCAGAGAGAGTTTTACAACCGTACATAATTTATGAAAATTTGATTGCATCAAATGATGGATAAATATGGGACAGATTTTAATCTCTCACTCTGCAATTCTGAAAACACTGACAAGACAGATCTTCACTTTGAACACCTTTCAATACTACTTTATATGATAAGGACTTCCACGTGCTCACGGGAGAAAGCAAAATTTGTGTGTATACTGCTCACCCTCACATCTGAAAAGAAATCTAATGTTTACCTCTCATGGTTTATTCATAGGGAAATGAAGCATCCAGCAAAGGCAGACTGGTACAGAAGGAAACCGTAGAAATCAACAACCGTGCTTCTCAGCTTGTGCAGCAGCTCAATAATATAAGAGAGAACACTGAAGGTAAACATTCGTTTCTGGTTCATCTCAGTGTCAAGAATGTATTAATGAAACCTTCATGTATTAATGGATCATCAAGAATTTCTACTGTCCTATATATCAAAGGAAAATCTTTTGATATATAGGACAGTATGTAATTTATGGCAACAGTGAACACCTTCTCAAGCACAATTGCACTTAAAAAAGATTTCCTAGTCAGAGATAATCATCTTCATCTGGAATATCTATGACATAGTATTATCATCCTGAAATATAAAAATGAGATTAAAGCAATTGCAGCCTCTTCTTCAGTACCTGCAGAAAGCAATGAAATCCCAAATCAATGTATTCGAAAACATCCCTGTCCCCTGTACACCGGTGAGGTGAAAGCCTCCATCCTGCTGCAGAACACACTGGTTTCCCCCAGTCTTTGGCAGAGCCAAAGGTATGCAAAAGCTGCCTCTGGCACCAGAATAGAAATGCTGACTGGTAGCTGAACTTAAACAGCCCTTTTCCAATGGAAATATCTGATTAACAGACCTGAGTAGTTCTATCTTGGCAGTTATTGCAAGCCATGTGGCAACTTGTGTAAGGAAGAGTGGTTACACATCAACCGTTGTCTTTGCTTATCCTTACCCCCACAGATGCTCCATTACTTTATCTCAGGAAATATGGTTAATATGTCCCATCACACAAAAGAGGCAGACTAAGACCAGGCTCATAGGATGTTACATTTGTACTGTCTTTTTACACCTCTGATGCTGAAAAACCTTTGACTGTCTTGCCATCCATCACATTTTATTTCTACAATTATTGGGTAAAAGAGTCAGCATGAGCCTCATTGTACGTCACTAACAGTCATGGTTGATGTCTGTGGATCATCCTTTTGTATCATTAATTGCTTTGGAGCAGGACAGGAGCCGCATAAGGCAGATATGCATCTAATTTGTCACACAGAGAGCACAATCACATTAAGCTGTTGTAGAAGAAGTGATATCTATGGCTGTGAATAGAATGAAAACAGTTGGAAACAAGTAGATGAAAATTATTTCCACCACACTCAAAACTGCTCTTCTACAGAGGGATCACCCATGAATAAGCCATCCACTCTTTACTGAAGAGAAGGTGTACGTGCACACACACACATGCGCCAGCATAAGGAAAAAGAAATCCATGGAGCCCTGGTCATGATCAGTTACTGCTCAGTAGGACACTTTAAAGCTTCACTAATGAGCTCAGGGCCCAGCAAGAGCAGGCATACAGAGACACTCTGGCAAAGAATCAGTGGTGCCACAATTACATATCTATTTTTCACAAAAATCTTCCAGAATAGTGCTGGTTTTGCCAGCTTTGGTTATCCACAAAGCCGGTGACAAGCGCAAGCCAAAGGCACGGACATCACAGGGCATAAAAGAGGACGTGATTGGTATTCAAGGCCAGGGAGTGAGAAGTGAGTAAACTTTGTAATGATTACACTGGGTAAACTCAATTTCAGCTTCAGGGATACAACAGTGTTTTTTGAACTGAGACCAAAACCTTAAAATAGTATCTGTCTCCAAACCAGCTAGGCAGTATCAGCCCAGAAGCCATATGTTACCTCCTTAGGGTTCCTCAAACTTCTGCAGATGGAAAATGAGATTACTTCAGTCTCCTTAGCATTGTTATTATTTAATAAACAGCAGCATTTAAAAACCCTGATCCTAGATGAAAGCCCCAGCCTGCTACATGCCACAGAACCCAAAATAAAATTAATATCCCAGCCTATAAGAAATATCAAGCCAAATAATGCACACAACCCACGTCTGTTTAATCCCATCCTCTTCTGATGAGACTTCCACATATGCCAGAAAGTGCGATTTATTTACAGGTTTAATTTTAAAACTGGATTAAACATAGTAATTAGTTACTATAGAGTTGAAGATAATTAAAACTTTCTTTTGCCATCAGTATCATCATGATTCACAAAAGTAAAAGTAGTCCACGGTATTTATTTCTCTGTAGCCATACTGAATCGACCATCTGTTCCTTTTTCCCCCTAGAAATCAGCAGCAAGTCAAAATACTATGCAATTCAACAAGAGTTGAGCCCTGAAGAAATTGCCCAGAAGCGGAGTGTGGCTGAGGAGATGCTGAAGGAGATCAAACATCGAAAGCCTTTCACTAATCAGAGGCAACTTGCAGACGAGGAGGAAAATGCAGCAGAGGAGTGTGAGTTTTAAGTCAGTTTTCCTTTCAGCCACGTGCTGATGCTCAGCTGGCAAGTGTTGGGCAGCTCTGGGTGTACTGCTGAGCCCCTGGGGAGGACCAGCAGGCGCTTGGCAAGCACCAGCTGGTGTGCTAGAGTTGCTGCTGCTTCCAAATTCCTGACCCAAGTCTCTGCTGGTGCCTGGTGCTCCCCACGGCTGAATGGGGAGAAAAAGGTCTGTGTGTCTGTGTGCCTGTGTGTCTGCACGTGCATGTGCACTGCAGCACCTCAACAATAGCTGCATAGGAAGGTTCATGGCAGGGCTGGAATTGCTCATGTGAATATCTCTCCCCCTGCCAGCTCTGCTATGGGGACAGCGAATGCCAGCAGAGAGAGAAAAACTGCTGGCATGGGAAAGAGTGGCAGCCTAATTCTCACAGCTTAGTGAACATGAGTCAGAACAGGAGGCATAAGGACTGTCTTCTCCAAAACAGGCTGCCCAGGTTTAACAATGAAAAACAAATGAAAAGCAGGGAAAGTCAGACCTAATTTCTTGTAACAAAATATATTTCAAAGGCAGAATCAATAGGATTAAAACGAAATAGTAAAATGAGAGGCATCTTTGCCTCTCAAAAGAGGAGGGAAAATTAAAATCTAGGTATATTATCCCTCAAGTGAGCTTTACAAAATGTGTTTTACTGTTGTCTGAGTAACAGCAACATAAATTGCTGTATAGGTAAGTTTTGTCAGAAATCCAAGCTTTGGATTTATTTGCCTATTATTTTTCTCCCAGTGCTGCAGCAAATTGAAGCATTTCACGAGAAGTACAATGACACCAGATCCCTGGTAAGTGATGTGCTGGAGCAGCTCAGCGAACAGGATGTGAAGCTGTCAGACCTGGAGGAGGCATTAAACGAGGCACTTGACTACGTTATACAAACAGAGGATATAAACAGGGAAAACACAGCCAGGCTCCAAAGGCAGGAGGTACTGTGCACTACATTTATCATAAGTGTTGCCTGTGAACAGTCCATCTCTGCCATTGCTTAAAACAGTAGATTGCACACAATTTAGATTCAGGAATCACCACATCAAAAAATAATTTCTTGGACCACTCAGCAGGATGAGTTTGACTCTTCAGTTCTAAGAAACAACTTGTGGAAGTGCAAGATACTATTATTTATTCATGAAGTGAGAATGAATGAGAAGTTTTGGCATGTCAACTCTCATCAGACCAAGCAAGAGATGGATACTTATGCCTAGACTAGGAAGGCATGTTACAGTGAAACCCAAAAAGCTTGAAATTTCATGTAGCATGGCTCCTATAAATATTGTGGTGGGATTACTTCATCCAATTATGTCCTGACTTATAATGTGGGAGGGCCTCATATTCACAAAACTAATTCTATTCTAAGAAAACAATTACTTATAAAGACTCTGCACTGCATTTGTGTCCTGGGCTGAGTGCATTTATACTGTCTGATCCAAACTTCCTCCAAACCACTTTAAACAAAATGCATCCCCAGTTTTTCAGGAGGAGTAGACAGTTGTCTTTGAATCTTCTAGTACAAATCCATTGTCTAACTGCTCTACAATAGGTACCTTGAAATTGGGTTTCCTACTTGCTGGGTGAACTTGCCGGCCTAGCTATAAGGTTACAACAGTTTTCCCCTGTGGCCTGTCCAAACGAACAGTTTCAGGATTTTTAACAAAGTAACCACTCTGGAGGAGAGCTCAGAGGTGACCTGTCCTCCGTAGCATGGAAGTGGGGCACCTTTGCCTGTAAGTGGTGGCACAAGGTTCTAACCCCACATGGCTGATGAGAAAACTGAATTTTCAGGTTTCATATCCCAGAAAAGTACCCAACCCATCAGCCAAACAAAAGGAACTATTTTTCGTCTTCACAGCAGTCCTGTGACTCTTTCCCTGTTCTCATAAATTCGTTTCAAGGAATGAAAAACCAGAAAATCCTACCTAAAACTTCTCATTTATTTTTTCAGCAAGGAAAAAAATTACAAAGAGAATAATTTGGGGCCATTTGAAGCAAACTGTTTTCATTTCTATGGCTGAAATTGTGTAGATTCTGGAGGAGAGGGCATTAGTGAGCAATTTTGTGATTTGAAGAATGATCTTGCAAATTCAGGCTAACCTCTGGGTTTCACAGCATCAGTGGCTGAGTTTTGAGTTCTTGAAATTTGCAGTGCTAGAAGTTTGTGCTGATACGGAAGATCTAAGAATTCAATAGAGAAATCAGGCGTGCTCCTCTAGGGAATCCTTTTACGAGAGCTTGAGATCCTTAAGTACAAAGCCTCTTCTGTTGTTCCATTGTTTCATAACTACAGTGCCAAGCTGCAGCTTGTCTCACAGTTATGAAGTGTGTGGTTGCATTTGTCCACTGTTTTTAACCATTTCGATCTCCATTATTCCTCATAATGGAGGCAGTTGCTGTACAAAAGAGGTTGTTCACATTGGCTTTACTACTGGCAAGGAAAAGAGATCTCTGTACTGTAGATTTAAAAAAACTCCTAAAAAATATAGTCTCCAGACGACTATGAAAAATCCATGTTTAATTTGTCTCTGCTGTGCACTGAATAGAGTCGTTCCAATAACTTCTTATGCTGTAATATAAAATGAAATTAATATTTTTTTAAATCATCCAATATTTCACCAAAAAAACCAACCAAAAAAAAAATTCACATCATAATATGTAGCAATTAAACATGTCTTGGAAAATCAGACTTCAAGTATGTCTAAAATCTATTTAGTTCACCACTATCTTTTGAATTAACTTTAGTACATTTAACAAAAAGTGTAGCACTATATTTTATCAAAGCACAAATGATATTGGATGTGATTTATGTTTTGAGCTTTCTTTTTAGAAACAACATGAGAAGATAAAGGAGCAAACAGATGAAGTGAACAGCGTTCTGCTCAGTGCCACAACTATTTTGGAAGGACCACAAAAGGTCAGCTCTGAGTTAAGTGAAGTAATAAAGGTAGGTGCCTCAAAGGTTTGTTTAAATGATACATCCAGATTTTTTGAAGTCATGTGTTTAGATTACTAATTGAAAAACTCTTCTCCTTTATACTGCTTCAGTGAAATAGTGGTTAATATTCCCTGAAAAAGCAGATGATTTCCTTGGATGAAAACCTCTGTAATTAAAATGTAGTGCCTAAAAACAATTCTATTATAAGGACACCTTACTGTAGGCAAAGCTTAATGAAAGATTTTTCTGTAGAGTTCTTAACTATTTCAAGCATAGCTTGAAATAAGCAAGCAGCTGCCAAAAGATGTTCTGGTAAAAGACTGCATTAGATGCTAAATTCCTTTCCTAGTGCCTACGAACACGGAAGAACACTAAAGATCCCAGATACCAGCATTAAAACCGGGCACCATGTCAAACATATATAACCAGACTGTCATATAGAAATCCTTTTCTGGAACTGTAGATTACTATCCAGTGTTTTGAATCAGACATAGTGCTGAAGGAAAATTTTAGAAATTTTAGGGGTTTGGCTTTTCTATGAAAAGATGAAGAAAATAAAACTGGGAATTTGCTAACTAAAATATTTACCAAAACTGCTTTCTTTCTTCATGATTTATTTTAAAATTTTGAAATAATTGAAGGAAAAAAAAATTTTCCACAAGAATTCATTTTGGTCACAGTTGCCCTCTTCTTGATACAGAAGCAAATATCAAAAGTCCTTAATTTTTCTTTGAAAAAAAATTTGAGAAAACAGAAAGACAGCTTACTTTGTAACCATCCCTGCATTCAGGCAGTATGTTGGGGTTTTTGTCTGGTGTTTTGTGCAAAACTAATTGCTGCAGTTTATCATTTTGGGATCCCCACTGCTGTGAATATGTTCACACATGGAGGATGATCACACTGCAGGGAAGGAAGTACTATGCAAACTTTATGCATTGTCCATCCTCATCAGCAACAACTGTTTTCACTTTTCACTCATTCATCCTTTTTCCCTCCCTCCGTGTCATCTTTTTTCATGTATTTTGAAACACATTTCTAATCACATTTTGCCACATTTATAATCCTCAAACGCATCAGCAAGCTTCTGTACTGGAGAGAAGGTGAATGCAGGCCCATTTAGTCTTTCCACAAGTATTTCATACAAGGAAGAAACATGGCTAAGGCAAAGGGATACTACTTCTCCTTGCCGATATATACATAGGTAGTATTTAGCTGGACTGATTTACAAATTAGACTAATCCAAGGTGTCTTAGCATGAGAGATCTCTCTGTGCAAGGAGGCAGAAAGAGGAGTTCACTCTGAAAGACTTGTCATTGGCACAATTCTGGAGCAAACATACAAGACATATAGTAAGACTTTTACCATCTTTCTTTTTTATTTTATGCATTTCTCTCTAATAACTTCTTAAGTGATTTCTGGAATTTTTGTTGGTTTTTATCTTCCTGCATTTGTCTTTCCACACAGGCATCTACCATTAGATCTGTCCTCTTTTTCTCTTAGAAATGCAAAATAAAACAACTATAACAGAAATAAAGGAACATTTAATAATATAAAGGGTAAAACAAAGCATAATAATCAAAATACAGACTCGATTTTTTGCAATTTTCATCTTCTTTCCTTCCTTCTCTGTTTTGTTCAGAATGCATCAGGGTTCTACGCAGAAATAGATGGAGCAAAAAAGGAATTGCAAGAAAAAATAGCCAATCTGTCCCTGTTTGATGATGATTTGGTAGAAAAGGCTATGGATCATGCACACAACCTAAGAAGACTTGCTGATGAGCTGGACGGGTAAAATTTAATTTCAGCAGACTCTGTTCATACAAGTGCCAGTTACTGAACAGCTGAAAAGACAAGCAGAAACACAATGACAATAAATAGGCACTAAACAAATCAGTGTTAAGTCATGTGTAGAAGGACTTGTCACGGTCCACAGACAACAGCTGAAGTTGAGCTACACAAAATCTATGAAACTTTTTAAAGAATAAACCTAGATCTTGCGTGACATTCTCTCTAGTCTAATTGGGCACATTCTCCTCTTCCTATAGCAAAAGAATAGGAAAGGTAGATTAGTGAAAAGTAAAATAATACAGGCAAGATTAAATGGGGTCTGCAGAAACTGCTCATGTAAGTAAGTTCATTCACATTAAAAAAATGTTTAGCATTACAGGGCACAAAATGAGCTATGAGATAATTTTATTACAAGAACAGTTTTACAGATGGAGTAGTTCTGATGTTCAGCAGGTTGTATCCCAATGAAACTGGCTCACAATAACATCAAAAACTTATTGTAAGTCTTTCTATTTTGCTGGAAGATACTAAACGCATCGACATTGCACCGATTTACTAAAAAATCACTTCTAGATAAATTTAATGATTTTATTTGCAATTGAGACTGTCCTTAGAAAAATCACTGCTGTAAATGAATTCTTAAATAAAATATGTCACCAAATTCTACCTTGAGAAACATCATGGGCATATGCTTTTGGAAGATAAGCTTAAAACTACTCTTCAAGTCTATTATCTAAATACCAGTTGTTTCTCAAAAATTGTATGCCCTAGATAGGAGATTAAAATAGAGTAAAAAATAACAGATGGTTTTCTTTTATGCTCTTGTATAAAGCTGACATCTGAAACTGTTCTATAATGCCACACAAAGTACAGAAACATAAAAACCAAACAATATGTGCAGTCTGAGATCAGCTAACTGGGGGCAGCACACTAACTTGAAAATAAAATACCACATATGGCTAGCCTTCCTCCCTTACCAAAATAATTTTAAAATTATTACCAAGTCCAACACAATGGAATTTCACAAAAAGTAAACAAAAGTAATTACAAAATATCCAGATGGAAATATGCTGACTCTATTATTTGTTGAGAAGACTGTCCTGCAGTGAAACTTTAATCCTTTAAAACATTTGGCCTGTCTTCAAAATATCTTGGTTTTATAGGTTTGCTTTATTAGCCTGTTAGGCTTTTAGTTGATAGAGTTTATTGTTTTGCCTTAAGGGAATTTAGCTGAAAATTCTTTCAAAAATGCTGAATCTGGAAATTTAATAATCCCTCAGTGTGCAAACACTTTGAAGTGAATGCACACATGTGCAAACACATCTATATTTAGAATCTATATCTAACATACACTTTGAAATCTGCTTATCACCAGAACATTAAAAAGTAGTATTTATTCAAAATTGTTTACAGATGAATGTTGAGCCCTGAACCATCTTCTGTTTGGAATCTCACCTGAAGACCAGTTATCACCTAATATGCAGATCAAAACCATGCTATCAAAGGTTTCTTTTGGTTTTTAAATCTAACTTCTTGCAAAGTTTCATGACTAGGGGTAGTTCTCCATCTGATTCTCTCCCTTTTCCCATCTACCTTTGGAAAATACAAACAGGCCAGTGACACAGCTATCCTGGTCACTGGCACACATAGGTCTTTCCATTCATGGATAGGAATTATTCCTAAAGAAGGGGTACTGATAGATCTCTCATTCTGGTAATTTATGCAATATCTAATCTAGATTTTAAAAAAAGGTAAAAGCTCAGTAGTCATTTGTTGCTGCTCACATAAATGTTAAGGGCAAAAATTGTCAGAGCTAAATGGCTGGGAAATGCCTTCTATCCACACAGTTTTCACCTGCTTCAGATTGGTCGAACAGAATGAACAGAAAACCACTTTGGCCAAGTACATTTATGTGTGTGATTAAGTATTCAGAAACTACTTTGATTCAGTTTGGGTTTTTTCACCTTTTACTCTCTTTTTAACAGGAATTTGTACGGTGTTGATTCAAATGGTTTGGTACAAAGGGCAATCAATGCTTCAAATGTGTATGAAAACATTGCTGGTTATATTGAAGAAGCCAATAATGTTGCATTGCTGGCACTGAACACAACCAACCGGGTCAAGGATGTAAGTAATTTTCATAATACCAGCTTTTACTTTACAATGCTTCACGGACTTCAGGCACCTAAGTGTAAAGAAAAAACAAATTTAGCTTAACTGGCAGCACTGAACTTCTCACTGCACATTTTTTTCCTTTATTATTTCCTGAATTAAATCCCTTTGTGGCAGGAAAGGTGGTCAAGACATCACTGCTTCTCGTAGAAAATCAGGCTGAAATGGGACAAAGCCCACCCATACCCTCAGTGTAAGGATAAGGATGCTTATTTTGTCTCTGGCCTTCCTGTTCTAAAATGTTTTGCACTTATTTTTTGTATGCCTATAGTTACCAATCTGTATACATGCTATTTACAAGCAATTTATTAGTGGGATAGCAAGAGGGTTTGGGTAGATTAAAAGGGTGTGAACCCCAGAGGGCTGTGGGATTTCAAGTCCAGCCCTCTGTTTCCAGCATACTACTGCAGACTGCAAGGCAGCTCCCCATGAAGTGAAAGCATCCATCACCTATCTGAGACGACAGTAGAAATGAACAGTCACAGTGCTTAAATAACATACAGCTTTTAGACACGTTGACTAAATTGGAGCTGATAAATTAGGAGGATTTTCTCCATCTTTGTTATTCAGTAGTGTTGTTTGGACAACCATACATTTCTCTAAATTTTCTTAAAACAGATAATATTGCTTTTCAGACTTTTTTCCAATCCAGCTGCCAATCTTAAATGTTAACAAAGCAAACGAAACTGCAATGACTTTGCAGTTGCATTTATATGCAGGTAAAATGTTGTCCACAATTAAACACAACAAAGAGGAATATTTGATAAGCATTATTCTGACTTTCTTTTTTGGAACATGCTTGTAGGCTGCAGTTGGAATTGATACTCAGGTCATTTACCATAAAGGTAAAAGTGAAGAACTTCTCATCCAAGCCATGCAGCTACAACGGACAGCACATGACAGTAAATATACATCCTTTCTACTTTCCCAATCAGTTTATAGTCATGAACATTAAAATAAATTTCAGAAGCACATCACTAAGCAGAACTACTGCTGTAACAGAATAGGTTATTGATTGAATTTACCACACAAAGTACTTGAAATGGCCATGGACACAGTTTGAGTAGCTCATGGGTTGTCATCCTGCTGGATACTGGTAGTTTATTTCATTCACGAAAAGTCCATTTCAGGTACAGCTACTGTTTAAATATGTGACCCTGCATATTCACTGGTAAATATGCTTAATTAAGTAGTTCAACTAAAATCAAATCACATCAATTTAAGTGTTCAGAAAGCTGGATTTCACCAGTGAAGGATAATAATAAATGTTAAAGTATTTTGGCCTTTCTTCACTGTAAATGAAAGAAAGCTCTAGAATTATAGAATTACCTTTTGAATTTTTTCAGGACCTTCTGAGTTACTTAAAACTATTCCTGTGTACCAGTTGCAGCTATTCTCAGCACTTCTGGTAAAGCAAGGAGAAAGAGTACTGACTGAAACATAGCTCTCCAGATTTTTGTAAGACACCCTGTGGCAAGCAGGGGTGCTGCAGGGCTGCTTTTTCCTTTCGATTATGTAAAGTCGAGAGTGCAAGTATGTCCTAAATTAAAAGAGGCCATGGCATACTGTGTGTGGTATACTAAATGCCTAACAACGCACCTCCCCAGGATTGAATTTACCTTTTTAGATATCACTTTGTCACCCCTCAGCTGCACGTCCCCTTTTCTCCCCACAGGCAGCGGTTACACCATTGCAGACACCAGCTGGCAAGTCAACGGCACTTTTGCCAGAATGAATGCCCTGCGGAGCCAGCTGATGAGAGCCATCGCAAAAATGGAATCAGCAGAGACAGGTTGGAAGAGGAACTTCATCTTCATGATGCTTTATCTTCATACATCCAAGAGCACACTTTTATCTTCGAATATGAGTATATGAAGTTGCTATTAAGAGTTCAGCACTGTGGACACTTAGAAGAGTTTGACTGAAACTACTAGACCTAGATAGCAAATATCCAGCTTTAACACTTTCGTAATGAAATTAAATGTTTTTCCACTGAAATTATTAACATTCTTCTTGAACCTTGTGCTGATTTTGGCTGGGGTAGAGTTAATTATCTTCACAGTGGCTAGCATGGGGCTGTGTTTTGGATTCGTGTTGAACATGAAGTTGATAATACAGAGATGTTTTTGTTGCTGCTGAGCAGGGTTTACATAGAGCCAAGGCCTTTCCTGCTTTTCATGCTGCCACACTGGTGAGGAGACTGGGGATGCATGGGAAGTTAGGAAAGAGCACAGCCAGGATAGCTGACCCCAGCTGACCAAAAGGATATTCCATTCCATATGACATCATGCTCAGTGTATATAAACTGAAGGGAAGAGGGGAAAAGGGAGGGAGACAACAGAGAGGAGGGAGGGACGGGACACACAACACAGCTGAACATTTTTGGGTTCATTTCTTATCATTCCCTATTTATTCTGTAGTGGAGGCCAGAGAGCGTTTGGAGCAAGCTCAGCTGAATACTGCAGAGGCTGTAAGTGCTACCACAACAGTAACACAGGCTACGACCCCCATGGATGAGAACGTGAGGTTGTGGTCCCAAAACCTGCAAGACTTCCAGCACAATTCAGAGGCATATGACAGTGCTGTGCATTCAGCTGGGGATGCAGGTACGGTGACCTGAAGTTTGCCATTCCTCAGTGTTTAAAAATCAGGGAATCATCGCAACATCATGTTGTGTGAATTGTTTACATCACATATTCATTGCATATAATCTTCTAGCATTTTACCTCCATGAAAATCTTCAGAAATTAGGAGTTGTCTAGAGTCTTGACTATATTTTAAAAACATTGGATACTAAGGCACTTCCAAAAATTATTTAAACACTTAAGTGCTGAAGACCTACTGACTTCTAATTCATTTTTATCAGGGTACCAAGGTCACACTGAATGATAAACAGCTTGTTTAAACACTTCCTGCTATTACGATTGGTGATTTAGGGTTTTCTGTTTGTTTGTTTTTTAACATTGAGAGCCATTTGAAAACAGAGCCCTTTTGTCCTCAGGAGTACAAACATGGAGCAGAAATGGTCCCTTACTCGATGAGCTTGTAGTCTAAACAAAGGAGTCAAAGAGGACAAAGGAGGAAATAAAATATTTAAGCAGGGTGATTTCTGGAGAAGCTTGTAAACATCACATTAATTCCACTTTTATTACTGGAAACACTGGAAACATCAGAAAACTTATGAAAAATTTAAGGTAAATAAAAGACAAAAGAAAAGCTAAGGCAGGCTACAAAATTGAAATGAAGATGATAGACAAGAGTAGAAAAAGAGGCAGGAAGATGAAGCTGAAATGAATTGACTGTAGAAAGAAGTAAAAGCACAATTGTGAAAGAAAAGAATCAATCTAGAAACGAAAATATTTAGAATAAAAAATTGATTACAATTATTTATTGCTCCATGTGTTCCTGACTCTGCTCAGGCAGGAGGCTCACTAATCCCAAAATATTTATGGCTAGGGAGATTGCAAATCCAGAACAAGTAATTTCCTTCACATGTTCGATGATACCATCACCTGCAGACCTGTTCATTGATGTCTTGCCTCCTAAAAGTGCCTCAGAGAAAGTCCATAACTCCATTGATTCTCTTTCCAGAAAGTCTGAATCTCAGATCTACTGCCCTTAATGCCTTCTCCTTCTGTCGGGAAGTTTGCAACTCAAGTGCCATTTTACTGCGAATGGTGTTATGAGTATCAAACCCAACACTGCCTCCAGTGTTCCAAAGTCACAGTCTTCCCTCTCAGCTGGGGAATCCCAAGAGTCATGTTATTTTCAGAATTCCATGATCAATAAGACCCTTACCCTAGTATCTTTGGTTAAGTGAGTGCTCTCAAGAACTAGTATGGAAGTGGTTCCCTTCCCAAGAAGAAATACACTGCTATTCAATATCCCAATTGCTGGCTCCAGGACTGGAGGAAACTCAGATTTTTCTGAGCTTTTTATTGAAAGGGAACAGTGAACTGCTCCCTCTGGGAATGGGTAAGCTCACTGCTAGTCACTGCACAGAGCTCCATAAGAGTGTAGTTAATACAACAGCACTTGCATTGCATTGCATTGCTGTAAAATGTTTTCGATCACCACAGAGCACAGTTTAGGCTACGGGCTCTAATTCCCATGTAAAATAATGGAAATGTGGATATGATTGGCCTCCCAGGAGGGAATGGTATGATGGAAAACATCCAAGAGAAACAGCGTGCTGTAACTTACACATGAAGGTTTCTGTTTTTATTCACGTTTACAGTTGATTTACATTTAACATTTACCAGTGCCAGATTAGTAGATAGAGCAGCAACACACACTGCATTTGGCTCTTCATGCTCAAAATGCCAGCAGACATCAAGGATTCAAAAAATCTGCTCATACTAGCTGTTGTACTGGAAGAAATATTTCCAGCAGCATTTGAGGTGCTCCGTAACAGTGAATAGAGTTAAAATGGCCCAGCTCTCCCTTGGTTATGTTCCCAAAAAGGAACAAGAACAGCTCCTATGTGATGTGCCTGGAAAAAATATCTTCTCTGTGACAGTGGGTTTGCAGGTAGGGAGTCACCTTGAAAATACTATGTTCATATCCGAGCTCCTGGAGGCCCTGCTAACCACAAACTAACTGTTGGAGAGATGCTAATATGCAACCTACAGCAAAGTGTGCCCGAGTACATTTGTGGAGGAAGCTTTTCTGTGGCAATTTTGTTCTGAAGGCATTTGACTTGTTTGTTTAAAGGTATGATGAGGGTTTTTTGCCAGAAAGATCATGTGGAAACAGCTGAGAAGAGAGATCAGTGCCACACAGGAGGCTGGCATGGGTAGTGCTCCAGACAGATGTGACTGTGATTCACAGCCCAGGAAGACAGATGTAGACATGCCAGGCATGGTGGAGTGTTCCCAGGTCAGCTGTGTATTCTGCCAGGAGAGGTTGATCTGACAGGAAGAACGTCCATCAAAGCCAAAAGGAAAGTCACAACAAATGTTCAGACAGGTGCCTGGAACACTAAAACACCTGATCTTCGTGCCAATAACTACCAGAGCAGCTGAAGCCTCTAAGCTGGCATGTCTGCACTGCCCTTGAATAAAGATTGCACTTGATGTTTGGAAGGGTGAGAGCATGTCTTGGCTGTGCATTTGTCTGAGAATAGTCCATGCTGCCATTGTGCAGGGAACTGCTGGTCTTCAGCAGAGAGGGTGATGGACAGTTTCAGAAGGAAAATGAGAAAGGGGAAAGTGTCTGGAAGGTTATAGTCAAGGTGTTTCCTCCTTGACAATTTCCCTTTTACTCTTTTTTTGTATTTTATCACTGGATAGGAATAGTTTTCCTTTCCACTCTGGCCTTCATTCCAAAGACAAATAGAAAATCAATGTTCTTCTGTGTTGAAGAATGCCATTATAAAGGACAAGAGGAAGAAGTTTATATTGAGATTTCGCAGTAGTTCTAGTAGTTATAGATGTTAGTTTTTTGTTTTCACGTTATAGCAGTGTTTCAAGTTTAATACATCAAATTGCAAACAGGAAAACCAGGTGAAACACAATTCCAACTCAGTTGCACATTATTTTTTAAAAAAAAGTTGTTAGAATTTGCTAAATCATTTTTCTGAACTTGCAGTACTTTTGCCTTAAAAATGGAAAAAGGCAAAGAAAACTTCCCAAAAGTTGACTGGGGTTTTGTTGGGGTTTCTCAAGTAGAAAATTTAACGCATTCTGGAATCAATATTTTACCCAAAATTTACTGTAATTTTTTAAGAATTCACTAAAATAATATTTTAATATACAGTAAGCTTTATATAGAACAGCTGATTACTAACTCCCAGCACATAAGGCCTTTCAAGACTAAATGGACAGTCTAAAGTTCTGTATGGCTCACTCCTAGACTGAACTTTGAAAGTAAAACACAAATGAAAACAGCCCAGCAGAGACAGGACAGGACTGGCAAACACAGATTTTTCACTCTATCCAGAAACAAGCAGACTTGTAGGACTCCATGGAGTCTTCTCATACTCTGGGTTGATACGAATGAGGCTGCGAGCTGCTTCAGTCTTTATTCACTACAGACTGGAAGCACAGTAAAGTGATCGGAGTCTGCCTCTCCTCCCCTGCTTTCTGCACAGTCTCCCATATCTGATGGCTAGCACCTCTACCTGCTTCTCCGCAGTCTTCATCCGGGAATGTTCATGGCCAGGTTGGGTGGGGCTCTGAGCAATGTGGTCCAGTAGAAGGTGTCCCTGGCCACAGCAGGGGTGTTGGAACTAGGTGATCTTTAAGGTCCCTTCCAGCACAAACCCTTCTATGAGTCTCAGACAAAGGTAAAAATATGAAGGGAAGAGCACAAGAGCAGGTGGATGTAAGTCGACAACCCCTAAAGTATAACTGCAAACCCTACAAATCTGGTCTTAACCTTTATAATGAATCCATGTCATTAAAATTCACTCTGAATGCTGGATCTTTCTTATATGCATGTAGCTTGCAGCTAAAATCGCATTTCATTATACCCAGCTACTTGTACCTACATTTAATTAAAGATGAAAAATGATGTGATGTGTAAATATCCTTCAAAGGGCAACTTGTCATTGGAATCTGATGGGATGAACTTGGATTATAATTAAGGGTGGTTGTTTTTCTTTCTTGATAATTTTTCTGCTTATCTTTCTGGGAAAGGACTTCTCTCACTTTGAACACAACAGAGCCCCTGCATTTCCCTTCACTAACAACGACACTCACACGTGTACCACCAGAAGACACAGCAGCAAAAGACCAAAGGTCCAGGACTGTAATTCATGAGGCCTGGCAGATGCAGGCAGGACAGCTGACAAGGTTACCAGTCACAAGGGCTGGGGCAGGTGCTAAGCACAGTTTAGATGCACACGCATCATCATCAAGGCCTTCTTGTTGTACACTACAGGCCTCTTACCACAGCATGAAAGTGGCAGTATTCCTGTCATGAGGGTGGACTGTGAGCCACAAGCAAACACATCTCCTGTGCAGCCACTTCTGCTATCTGGGTGATGACCTCTGGGAGACACATACAACTGAAAGCTGGGGAAAACAACCTATACATCTCCCCCACAGTGAATTTGATGAGCTCATGAATCATAAGTCTTAGATGCACTTCCCAGGTCAGTCACAGATATCCAGTGAGATGCTGAACAAATAATCCTTCTCCTTCAGTTGCCATATCTGTAAAATTAGGCTTAGCATTTATTTTTCTTGAAGGAAGATTAAAAGGTTAAAACTATTAATGTTTGCAGAGCTCCTCGAGGAAAGTATTACAGAGGTAATATACCACAGTATTACCTATGAGTCATAAGAAAACATAGTCTGCTTTGTGCAAACTGATTTCCAACATCTTTAGCAATACTAGATTCTTAGAAATTACTACACTTTCTGAAATCACTGCCTCTGACACATCATAGTTACAACTTGTTCGGAAAGCAGGAGGCAGGTGAGTTAACCTAAGAGGATAGGGTGTAAGTTTCCTGGTGCAAAACCAGGAGGTTTTCAAAGACGAAAAAAAAGTTGTCTCTTCTTTTCTAACTGCAGTGAAGAAACTTACAGAAGTTTTCCCTCAACTGCTGGACAAACTGCGCAGAGTAGAACAGAAGGCACCAGCAAACAATATTTCTTCCAGCATTCAGCGGATCAGAGAGTTGATTGCTCAAACCAGGAGTGTAGCAAGCAAGGTAAAACTTTTGGATGGGACTTTTGGTCGCTAGTGCTAATAATTGAATGCATCTTACTGTAGCCTCCATTTTCTTGGGCTATGTTAAAGCCCAGACCTGGACATCGTCACCTCTCCAAAACTGGATGAACAAAGCACCACGGAGGTCATTACAATCTGTACAGTTACTATTTGCAAGCAGTAGACGTTATCATGGTATTCATGGTAGACTATTGTTACTGCAGTAACAACTTGACAATAAAGATTTGGGCATAATATATAAGATGGCCAGAACAACAAAACTTAATTACCTACAATTTGTCGGTAAATTACCTACAAAGCTAATTACCATGAGCAATAATTACAGCAATTCAATGTAAGCTTTTCCGAGATGACAGCATTTCTTTTTTTTTTCTTTTGAATTAATTTTCTGCAGGATAAGAGAATCCTTGGCTCACACATATTTAATAGAGAAAAAAACCGCTTTCATTACCATACATACATAATGAGGGGTTTTTCTGTAACAAAAAAAAACAAGGTTAAAAATTAAAACAGTATATTTGAATTCATTCAGAGAAATAAAAAATTCAATGCATTATTGTATGTTCACAATGCTGGAATATAAATTAGGAAAGGAAAAATCAGTTTGTGTGTAGTGCTTGACTGTTCTTTAAAATGTATGTTGTGATTCAGGTACACTGTGTTTAAATTTGAAAACATTACTTCAGTTATGTTGAAAGCATTTTGAACTAAAATGAAGAGTTTTACAATTTTATTAGCATCTCATAAATATCACTGTAGATTCAGTGATATAACAGGATTACTCATGAACAGAAAATCATCATACTACTCCCAAAGCAAAGAAATAAATCATGGGCAGAAGTTTTATAGCCGTGCAAGAATTTCATTATGTGCCATACATAATAATGTAGCCCTGATTCAATGAAGCACACATCTATCTCCCACTGAAATGTAATTTGCTTTACGAATATGCTTAAGCAGAGTTAATTAGGACCTTTAATTAATTTTATTTCAATTTAATTTTAAAAGTAATTCCCTCCATATTCTTTACAGTGTCTTCCAGAAAAGACTGTCACAAACATACAATTTTACATGCCAATATATAGGTGCCAACTCCACTCTTGCAGTATGCAAGGCTGCTGGCTCAGTATTGTTACACACTTACCTAAAGTAATGACTCCAGGCAACAAAATGTGTCTCACTTTGCACATTTGCAACTGCAGGTCCAAGTTTCCATGATGTTTGAAGGCCAATCAGCTGTTGAAGTCAATCCAAAGATCAATGTGGAAGAACTGAAGTCTTTCACTTCCATGAGCTTGTACATAAAACTTGACAAAGACAACCCACAACTGGCAGCCTCTCCAGACAGATTCATTTTGTACCTCGGAAACAAAAATGTAAGAGAATAACCCAGTTAATATTTATGCATATATTAAAAATACAAAAAAATGAAATTGTTTTTATATTTATTTGCCCTCGGTTTTTCCTCTCACTGTTTCTTCGTGTTTCAGAATTAGAGGTGTCTGCTCTATGATCATCATTTCTTTTGTGACAAGCAAAGAGCAAGGGTTCCTCTCACCCCTGTCCTTGAGACTTGTCACCCCAAACAACTAAGGATTCTCTCTAAAAGGCAAATTAGACTGCCTGGCAGTGTGCTGCTTTGATTGTCACTGCTGCGAGCCACACTTGCTGTCTCCTCTGACACTACCAAGGTGCTCTGAAGCAGTTAATGTCACCTGCCTGGCTTCTGTGAGATATGCTTTAATCAGTTTATGCTGCTGACAGTGTCAGTTCCAAATCTCTGAGGTCACAGGCCCACAAGATAAGCAGGCTTCTTTATCTGTGGCTTGTGCTGCTGTTGTACAGTCTGTTGATCACTACTTTGAAATAACTGCTCTTTAAACTGTGGTTCTGAAAAGAAAAAAAACACAACTCACAAGCCAGGTATCATCCTGGCAATCTATTACTTGGGAAGGTAAAGAGGCAGGCTTTTATTTTTAAGCTTTCCTAAAAAGAATGTCTACTGAATATAAATCAAGTGAAACACCTCTTGTCAGACTATTTAATTGCAGCATAATACTTAGGCTTTAGACTATTTCCGGCACATTGCACTGCACACTAAATAATGATGAACAGTTTCCCATTGAACATGACTTATTCATGGTCAGCAGAGATCTCGTGACCTTGAATTTACCTCAGTCAAAATGGATGTAAAGTAAAAAATCAGAGACTTTTTTTCTGTAGTTTTATGTGGTGAAAGCAACCAATTAGAGAATGATGGATTTGTTTCTATTTAAATAGCCTTCAGTAATATTTAAAGGTGTCAGTTTATCAAAGCTTACCCTTTACTTATGTCCTGCATTAAATCTCTTTCAATGTTGTATCTCTAACATCTCTCTCCATTGGTGTTTTAGGCAAAACATTACATTGGTCTTGCAATTAAAAATGACAACCTTGTGTACATTTATAATCTGGGAGGCCAAGATGTGGAGATACCTCTGGATGCCAAGCCAGTCAGCACCTGGCCTTCTTACTTCAGCATCATCAAAATTGATAGGTAAAGTGATAATGTGTATTTCCCCAAAATCCAACAGTTAATAGGAAAAATCAAGCAGAAAGGGCTGTGTCAGAACTGCTCATAAGGAATTTTCAGTGCCTGGTTCTACTCCTGCTGAAATAAATGGAAATTCTCTCTGCTTTTGAAGAGCCAAGACCCAAGGGGCCACAGGGAGGAGGAGATAGTGATTACTAGTCTTCTGTTCCTGATTACTAGTCTTCTGCTAAGGAAATAAAAACCTTTCTTGGATTTGGAGGCTTGTTTGTTCTTTTGTAAGTATAGCTAACATGAAATTAAATTCTCTTCTCTTACAATTCTTTTCTGCAGGATTGGAAGACACGGCAAAATGTTTTTAACCGTGCCCAGTCTTAGCAGTACAGCTGAAGAAAAATTCATCAAAAAGGGCGAGGTTCCCGGTCCTGGATCCCTTCTTAATTTGGAACCTGCAAATGCTGTTTTCTATGTTGGTGGAGTGCCTCCAGGCTTCAAGGTTGGTCACATAAATATTCTCAATCCAAAATTAAATAGTGCAAACTAATCTTGCTGGACTTCCATTTAAACACAGAAATGGTAGATAAAGTACTTATTTAGTCATTCATCATCTTAGGACTCCATCTTTTAGCCATGGTGAAGAAGTTTTCCCTGGCATATTTTGTCATACAGGAAGATGATCAGGTTTCTAGGAGCTGCTGTTCAAGTTTCCTGAAAAATAATAAAAGGAAGGCTTGCTAGCTGTTAAACAGCATGCATAAACAAAAGTCTATTAGTCCAAATTAACAAAGCTTGAAGGATACCAGTATTTTTCAATGCTAATGAGTTCTTGGTACTTAGAATTTCTCTTTTACAACAGTCACAAAAATGAAAAGTAATGTATTGTTAATATTAGGGTCTTGTGGGAAACTAGCAACATAGTCATTTGTTTGAATTTAAATTATCACTGGTTTAAATCCAGACTTATAACAGCATGAAAAAATAAAAAATGTAAAATATGTCTGAAGACCTGTGTGAGAGAGTTGCTTCAGCCTAGTTCCTAATAGCCAGCATGAATTAGCATCTCACTTACTTGCTTCTGTGAACAGACCAGTTCCTCTTTTGGGATTTAAAAATTGCTATGAATGATCTCGGCTGTGAAAATTGCATGGCTGAATAAAAACGTACCTAGAAAGACTTTAGAGAATCCTAAATTCTTTAAGCTAACTGTAGCACATGCTAAAAAGATCCAAATACTGATCCATAAGCATCTCTCCTAACAATATAAACACAAATAAAGATTACCTCAACACACTTATGCATTCTCAAGCTTCACATTGTTGTGACTACTAGATATAAGCCATGGTCTGAATTTTGGATTACTGAGCCCTGGGTGCAAACTGCCTGGGAATAGGGCTGAAGACTGAATAACAGTTGCGCGCGCGCACACACACACACACAGAGACAGGCAAAAAGTCATCCAGCAAATGAACCCTCCAGGTCTGTTCCAGGGCAGAGCAGAGGAAAAAGAAAAGAGGAGAGTGAAGGAAAGTAGAAAGGGAAATAGGAAGAAAAGGATTCATGGTATTATTTGATAGGCATATGGGTCCCTTTCCCCTTAGAAAAGGACACCTCACATTTTCATTTATTAATGTAGAGTCTGCTTTGCTAAAAGTTTTTTGTTTCCATTACATACTTTGCAAGTATGAAATGCATCACTTAACCACTACAATTCTCACACTCAACATTATTGAAAAGAATAGTAGAAGAAACAAATGAAAAAAAGAAAACACAATCATTTACCAAATGTATCTGTGTTGCGGATAAGAATGCAATTTTATTTTACAGCTACTTATATCCTGCATTGCTGTATTATCATTACTATTATATCATAAAAAAATGAAAATAATGAGAAGATGAAGGAAAGCTACTCACTGTGATCAAACTCTGAAGTACAAGAGGTGTTATTATTATCACACCTGTTCCACAGGGTAGAATATTTTAATATAAAAAGAACGGTCTGGATCTGTCAGCTTTATTCTTTCGTATTTTTCCCATCACCAGTGTGGCTGTTTAAATTCCATTTGCAGTGACCTTTGTTAAAAGAAGTTTGTAACATCCTGCTATCTGTTCAAAATAATACCTACCGAGGATTACCCACTGGCACGGATTTTGAATCCCAGTCTCCTGGGTTTAAAGAGCTCTCTCATTTCTTTCTCTTTAATTATGGTATGAAGTTCTTTTTCTAGCTGTGAATGATATCTATACATTAGATATTAAATAACTACTGAGTTATTCAAATACATTGAGTAAGCTCTGTTATTAGTCAAATCTTCGCCTTTTTCCCTGTTTCCAAGCATGCTCCCATCAAAACTACAAAAGAAGTTTTTGTTTGCAGTTGCCTTATCTGGCCTAATTTCCTCACTGTGATACCATTCTTGTGCTCCCTTTTAACTTACAGCCCAAAGGCCTTATCATGGTAAGGACTGCAAAGGCTATTCACAGCAGCATCAACATTTTTCTGAAAATACGAGTTACACAAGGACAAAACTGATCCCAGGCACAAATGCTCTCACAACACCCAACTAAAGAGTGTCACTTTTCTCCTTTTACTCTTCCTTGTCCTCTGCACAGCTCCCTCCTAGCCTAAACCTACCTGGCTTCATCGGCTGCCTGGAACTGGCTACCCTGAACGATGATGTGATCAGCCTGTACAACTTCAAGCACGTCTATAACATCGACACCACCACATCGCCACCTTGTGCCAGGTAGGGGACAGGCCCATCCTCACTCTGCCGCTCCCTTTTGTTACCAGTGCCGGTCCTGCTGGCTCATTCCTGCTTTAGATTTAAAAAGTGAAGGTGATATTGAGTTGCACCAGAAGGAACTTGGTGTCTTTTAGCTCCTAATTGCATCGACAAGTTTAATTTATTTATATATATATACATATATTTATAAATATATATATGTATGGAAATTGGACTCCTTATAAGTCCCTTTTAACACGAGATATTCTATGATTTTTCTGCTGTCTCCACTAGCTACCTCACAATCTTTTTCATGCCTTTGTAAAGGAAACTGCCATGTTAGCTGGGGCTTGTCCCAGGCTCCCTCGTTACCGCACTGCTTGCCTAGGACAGGGCTGCTCCTGGCTCAGATCACGTTGCTCCAAGTGACACAGCCACAGCCTGTTAGGTCTAGTGGACCCGATAACCTCGAGTGCAGTCTCACTCGCAGCAAGAAAAGCTCTTACAGAACTTTCTTCCTACCAAACACTTAAAGCCACCACAGATATTCCTTAGGTAAGCCCTTCACAAACTGGGAAATGCAGCTCCTAAAGTAGAAGTGAACATCAGCTGCAGCATTCATTTAGCACAGACACAGCAGGCATTTTGCTCACACAACAGGCAGCAACGGTGGAAGTGCTCTCTGGAAAAAACAGGAGAGTAATTTGCAGCATGCACTGAGAAGAAATGCAGGAAGTGTTGGGATAGAGAAAATGAGCTTCCCACACCATTCCCACAGGGAGCGCAAGCTGCTGCTCTCCAGAACAGAGCATACCAGAGTCCACGATCAGCTAAAGTTCTCGGAGAATTCAAATGGATTTCTGCACAATCTGGGCAAGCTCTTAATAGAAATATCTGTGTATCCTTATAATGAGGAAGTGCTGTGGGCCTATCACTCTACAAGGTTGAGCAAAGAATTTTGCTGTCCTCTACACATAGCACAGGATAAAAGCATGATGTAATGATAAAGGAGTTAAATGCACCCTCAAAGCTACACACTATTTTTCAGGAAAATAATTCCCAGAAAAAATTTGAAAGAAAGTCATCAGCCTCACCACTGCTAGACAGAAGCAGAAGTTCAGAACAATTATCTCAATAAAATATGTAAAGGCCTTTAAGTTCTCCTAAATTAAAATGGGTACCTGTCAACTAATCCTCCCTTCTTGTTTTTCCATAGAGATAAGTTGGCTTTCACTCAGAGCCGGGCTGTGAGCTATTTCTTTGATGGCTCTGGCTATGCCTTGGCCAGAAACATTGAGAGAAGGGGAAAATTCAGCCAGGTGACTCGATTTGACATCGAAGTTCGAACACCTACAGACAACGGATTGATCCTACTGATGATTAATGGGGTGAGCACCAAGTCCTGCTGGTACCCTTTATCCATTAGCACCACAAGTTCCCCAGTACCTAGAATATCTTGGAAAATCCAAAATGTTTATGTCCGCACATTTAACTTCTAGAAAGAGGAAATACTTTGTGTTTGTCTGGTACATGTATACATGAGGAGGGAACTGGAACTTACTCTGCAAAGGCTTCAGGAAGATGAGACCCTGAGTTGGACTCTGCTTTTATCCAGAGACAGTCAGGACTTCAAATTGGTCATATCCGTGTGATGATACTTCAAGAGAGACTCCAGTTAAGCCCGGTTATTGTACCTTTATTTAAATGTGAATGCACAATCAAAGCTATAGGAAATGTCTGTGAAGTAACTCCCAAAAAGCAGCCACTTTGTGGTAGCTGCCACTTTATAACTGTGCCTCAGGGTGTGCTACAGTTAAATATTTAAGTTACTGAAAATAGAAAGCAGTCCAAATAAAAAGGCTTGATCCAAATATCAGGAGCTTTTCTGAAGTGTGAGAGTGATGCAATCTCTGTAAGAGTCTGAAGACATGAAAATATCCTCTGAAGACTAATGAAGATTTTTTTCTTTTGTTTTTGGGCATTTCCACATCAAGCTCACAAGTTCTGTGTGGATAACAACCTAGTAAACCCACAGAAAACATTTTTCTATGCAGATGCCCACAGACAGACACTTGTGCAGACGCCTATGAATAACACTGCTTTAAGCATTTAGAAGGAAAAAAAAAAATCCACTCCTATTAGAAGAGCTGCTCTCTAGTGTTTTCCTTTAGAGTAACCTCCAGAGGAGGGTTGCAGGAAGCAATTTGCTCTGCGGCATAGCATGCTACCACTAACCTTCGTTCTTAGGAGATTTTGACTAAGCAGCTGCTGTTAAAATTTTAAGAGTCTTTATTGCAGAGCACTTATTTTTCTTCCAAGTAAAAGCACCTAGAGGTTTCTTTGAGATGTAAGCACTTTGTGTTTGTCAGTGGAAACTGCAATCAAGTTGGATATCAGCTGTGGGAGACCAAGCCTGCTCACAAGCACTTTTAGAAAGTCTGTGTAAGCTGGTCCATTATTCAATTCTGCAAATACAGCTCATAAATATTCTGAATGTAATCCTTGTTTCATTTTCAAGTTTAAGCTGTTCAGAACAAACCCAAGTTGCAGTTTCATTTAGAAGGGCTAGATTAAAACCTACTCTTACTTCTTTAAGTAGTGACTTCTGAAAGTGGGCTTATTTATGCCAAAGACAGCGGTTCTTGGCCTGCAGTAATGTTTTGAGAATTACTGTTCCCATGTTTTCATTAGGCACGAACTCTAGGAGAGAAGAAAAAACATTAGCATTGAAAGCATTAACCCAGATGCACACTTGCTGTAAACTGTTCTTTCTGTTTCTTTATGTTCAGTTTTGGAACAAGACTAATTCTAGGGTGCAGATCTTCATTTCAAGTACTCCCTAAAGATTTTCTAAAGTACAGCTCCTGTTTATGAAGTTTAGGTCACCTAGCCACAGAACAGAAACCGAATCATAAAGTAGGAACAGTCAGGAAATCTAGAAACCAAATACATAGTAAATACACTCTAGCTATTGCTATTATTTCAGTAAATACATCAGTGCTGCTCAGGGCTGTGAAAAGACAAAATCCTGAGCGATTACAGACATCGTGACAGAACCCGCTAATGCAGACGCAGCCATTTTAGCACAATATTGCTCTTACCAGTGTAATATCTTTCATTTAGGGCATGTGGTATTATTTTAACGGTGAATACATGTGTTTGCATCAGGAATACTTTGCTGGTAAAGAATAGTGACATCCCTGTGCTACCAAATACTATTTCTATAGGGAAATAGTTCACCAAGTCTTCCAGTAAGAGCCACTTATAAAACACTTAGAAATTATGTGTGCATGTGCATACATACACGTATATTATAAACATAAAAATATAGGAACTGTGTTAAAATTTTGCAAATAAAAATTTATTTCACAGCATGCTTTTCCCAATGTCAGTCTCATAACTCTCTTCATTAATTTTTTGAAATTGCTGCCACATAGTACTTTTCTGACTGCTGTTTTGTTTTACACAGAGCATGTTCTTCAGCCTAGAGATGCACAATGGTTTCTTGTACCTCCGCTATGACTTTGGTTTCAGCAACGGCCCCGTGCTTCTCGAGGACTCCATGAAGAAGGCCAGGATTAACGATGCTAAATTTCATGAGGTACAGATGTGGTTACTATTACAGCCATTTGACCAACTATCTCAGAAGCTCCAAGCAGAAATAATTGCTCCAACGCCCATGAAAGCAGCAAAAGGATGAGGGTGCAGGTGGTGATATGGTAGAACAGACAGAAGAGTAGAGTGCTTGCAAGTCCCACTAGTACCAAGCAGAGGAAAGGGAAGGCTTTCCCTGCCTCCTCAAAAATCAGTGGTTGTATACAGGTTGTGTGTATTAATAGCCAAGGACAGGACCATTCACACAGGAGAAAGTTTTATTAATTCAATATGAAATCATATCAAGGACAATTCTCTATATCAAATATAAAACTTTCCTCAAATAAAACCATGTCATTATGCTAACTTGACCACCTTAGTTATTATGCATTGTATTACAAGAATTATGGCATTTCACATTTCATCTGAAGAAAGAGTTGATTTGGAAGCAACCTTCTATATATGCACAGTATTTTAGGGACTTTGGCAGATGTAAAATATCGTCTTGTATTTGGTTTCAGGGAACTTGCTTTAAGCCAGTTTAACTGTGTTAGCTGCAAATCCCCTTAGTGAGTTGCTTCTCCTTCCTTTTATTTGATGTAAATTCAAAGTCTGATTCATGACCAAAACTACAGCTATAGTTCTGCTCATGTTTAAGCAGAGAACAATTAAGCTTTTTATGCTTTGACAATGAAATACGTTTTTTAAGTATGCCCTAACTTCTTGGATAAATCAAGAAAGAATTCTGAAGTTTACAGAGTTTATCTGTTTGCCACAGTGCAGAATTTGATATGAGTACTTTCATTTGCTTTATGCATAATTGAAATATCCTGAGGATTCGGTCATCAGAAAAATAATGACATCAAAACAAACTTCCTACTAGTAATCATTGTCAACTTCTCCCAATTTACAAACTATTTCTCTTTTAAATGGTAGGAGCTTTTCAAACAAAAAGATATAAAGATGCAATTGATTTTGCAAGATCACCATAACAGCTTACAAAAGATGACATTTTTAAGCACATGCTTTTCTTTTCAGATTTCTATTATATACCACAATTCCAAGAAGATGATCTTGGTAGTAGACAGAAGACATATAAAAAGTGTGGACAATGAAAGAACAGCAATGCCATTCACAGATATTTACATTGGAGGAGCACCTGCTGAGATCTTGCACTCCAGGTTGGTTTACAAATGGGATTCAATCAGTATTTTCAATTAATTGCCATGTGTAAGTTAAGTTGTATGGCCTGTCCTTCAGGCGTAATAATAAAGCAATTTCTTTGGCATCAACCTTATATAAAACAACCCTTCAGACACTCTTGTAAGTGTCTCTCAGGGCTCTCAAGTACTGAAGATTAGGCTTGATCCAGCACAGTTAAATTCTACTGAAACTGGCCCAGTTTTAGTAAGGGTAACAGAAACAGTTGTGTTCTTAAAACAAAAAGGCATTTTCAAAGAACATGTTAACATATAAAATTGCTATTGCTCCTTGCTCTGCAAAAAGTGACCAAGATCCTCTACCAATCCCATTTTCAAATCTAAAGATGATCTTTTTCCCACTAAGCATTTCAGTTCTGATTCGTCTCAGGTTCTCTGGATCCAAGTCAGCTGGCTCTGTGTAGGCGTGGGAAGAAAAGAAAAGGTCTCATTTTCCCATCGTACCATTTGACAGAAACCAAGTTTAGTCTCAGTAGACTGTGTAACTCTCATTTCCTGCTGTAGGAATCTGCCGGACCCCAGGGTCACGCTCTGAGAGCAGACTGGCTGCTTGAAGAAGAGTATGCTCTTCTGATAGGCAGTATGCATTCCCAGGGACAGACAGCAAGGCCAGAACGTTCAGAAGGGCTCCAGCTGCTGTTTCACGTGTCACAACTGCTAACAGGAATACCCTCCATGCTAAAAAAAAAAAAGCCAAAAAAAGCAAATGTTGCACAACAGTTTCTAGGACTTAGTGGTAAATCTCCTGAAGTTTTATTCCTTATTTTGTTGCTCAAAGAAACTGTTGACTTGAAAAATAACATCTGAGATAAAAAATACTTAATCTTTAAGCTTTTAAGATAGGGACAAACATCATGTAAAGAAAAATGATGCCTTTCAATCCCGTGTAATTATTTGAACACGCAAGCAAAGTGGTGGGCAAGGGAGAAACAGAGTATATAATTTATCTGTCCTTTCAAATAGTTCTTTACAAAGGTCTTTTATAAGGGGCTATTAAGAAAGCTAGCGGAGTGGAGAGAGAAAAGGCTGCAGTGTATTAGAAAGCAGCTGGGAAAGAGAAAATAGGACATAGTAGTCACTTTTCAATTTTCACAGTATAAAAAGTCTACAGCACATGCTCAAAGGATCTCTCTCAGGGTTGGTATTGAATACATTAATGATCTAGAAAGAATGTACAGAAGGATGGTGAAAATAACTTTCGTTAATCAAGCCTAAAGAACACTGAAGAAGCCCAGAAGGACCTAGAAATCTAGGCAATTGAGCAGCTCAATGGCAGATGAGACTTGTTCACAAATGTAGGACAAAAGATGAATCAGATGAATTATGCCTGCAGTTTTCCGAGCAGATTGTGGTTATTCTGAAAAACACCTGGAAGATACTGTCAAAGCAGAAAAAATAACATCTCAATTAACAAGCTGTATCAGAAAAAGAAGACCATAGGCATTGTAAAAATATTATCGATTATAATATTGAAAAATACATACAGAAATTATTTAAGCAGACCTGCAACTTTGATATTGTACTCAGCTTTCATTCTCTCAACAAGAGTAGACAGCAAAAGGTTGGGCCAAACGTGGTGGCATCATTCTAGTTTCATCAGGAGCATAAGTTAGTATCCTACTGATGATGTACTACTCTCTCCCTACTACTGCTACTGCTACTACTATCTACTACTGATATTTATGCTTCCTCTTTGCTGACAGACTCACATTTAAATGACTTTGCAAGGCAGCAGCAGTGTGGGGAAACTAGCTCTAGTCTTAGAGTAGTCTAATACTCTTCTAAAGCAGAGTATTTTCACTCACTTCAAATGCACTTTTCTCTGTCAACTGCCTTTTTTCTCCAAATAAATGAATCCGGAAATACCGCTATACATTATTTTTCTCACACCTCAGTCACCACATAAAGCAGAAAGCTAAGGGTAGGTAGGAGAACTGGGAACTTAATTCTTAACTGAGTTAAGGAATGAACTCAGAAGCCTTTCTTTAGGTGAAAGCCTTTCTTCTATAGCCTGTTTCTAGAAGATGTTGTGGCATTTAACAGAAAGGCATATTTGTCACATCCAGCCAGCCTCATGGTCAATCAGAGTAAAGATTATACTGGTTGATTGATACCCCATGCTTTGGTCCAAATCCCAGTAAGGATGACAGGAGCCTTCCTGTTGATTTTGCCTTCCTTCTGATTTCACTGAGGAGCAAATTAAGCCCCTACAGCACTCCTTGTCTCACTGTATTTCAGACATGTACATTTGCACTACTTCACCTGATAGTCTGGTTTTGCTAATGCAAAAAAATATAGGCATTTCCAGATCTTGGTTCATCTGCCATGTTTCCAATGTCTGCCTTACAACGAGATAACTCATAGGCAACTAGTGCAGGTTGCAGATATCAACAGTATCATGTCACATGAGGTGAAGAGAGTCCCACTGCTAAGGTATATCTTGCTTAAAGGACAAAGACTGTTTCCAGGTAGCTGAGTCAAAACTCTTCAGAGTATTTGTTCCCTAGTTATCTCCTGGACTGGTACCCAGCAGCTTCCATGTAATTTCCTTGCTCCTGTCATAGACTCTCTGTGATTTTAGGCAAATTACTTCTTCATGCATCTCGAGAATTGTGAAGATAAATTCAATTATATTCACCCTGTGCTGTAATGTTGTGGTATCTCGGTAAGGTGTGGAGTTGAAAAACTGAGAGTAATGAATAGGAGCAGTTGAGATACACTGCTGTGCTGTCTACCTCAAATCTGACAAAAAATGGATCCTGGAAGCCCACCCACTGCTCTCATTTAGAAGTATGTAAACCCACACATCAGCAGTAGAATTTACTCTTACTTCCCTGACCTCTGTTACCATTTTTATTGAGAAATAGACATTCATTTGCTTTCAAATGCAAGAATGGAACTTGCTAGTAGAAGGAAGACAGGAAACCTAAATCAGAACTTCTCTTCAAAGCTAAAAAACTTGAGCTAAAAATCCATTTATTTTCACTGTAAGTACTTACGAATACATAATATTTACTACAACTGGTGCATCTTGACTTTTCAAAACATAGAATGTGGCTCATTAGTTGTTCTACATAAAGATGCAAGAACTGGGCAGTAGTGAGGCAAATGACTGAAGTTCTTTAAGTTCTTTCAGCTCTTTTAGAACACCTTGGTAAAAAAATCCTGTTCAGAAAGGCAAGGGCTCTCTAACTGCAGCTTGTTTGGCACTGTCATCCAACAGCATTAGTTCACATCTGGCAGGAAGTACCGGCTTTAAAGGCTGCATGAAGGGTTTCCAGTTCCAAAAGAAGGATTTCAACTTGTTGGAAGAACCAGGAACCCTGGGAATCAGCTACGGGTGCCCAGAGGATTCACTGGTAAGCATAACACCATTTGTGACTTAACAGCAAATTTTGACAGTGGATATAGCTGGGAGCTTGAGTTTTACTGCAAACTATGGAAAGACAGTCTTCCACCAAGGAAATGACCATGCTCTCACTGACTGGCAGAGGTGGGGGGTTTGTGTGTGTCTATTAAGTCTGCTGACATAATACACAATTTTCACTCTGAACTATGGCACAAGGTGTTCCACTTAAAATTCTTCTCATATGTGAAATTGCAGTGTGAAAGCTGGATCTGGACTAAATTGTGCACTGTATTCCAAATGGAAATATGCCAATGTAATTTGTTTTTTCTTAAAGATACAAAGAGAATCATCCCTATATGCATCCTAGTACAGATGTGTGAAATGGAAAAGACAGCAAAATATTCACCCTTCAGATGAGTTCTCCCCTTAAGCCAGATCAGCTCTTCCTCTGTGACATACACACCAACTGCACCAGCGTTAGCTCTGAGAAAATTGCCATTTAGCTTCTGGTCCCTTCCATCATTCATCATTTGTCCATTACAATGCAAGGCTGGCAAATCCGGACAGTGTTTGGGGTCTTCATCCTGTGGCCATGTCTATCAAAAGCCATGCTGCAAACCTGTGAAGAAGAAGGATCACTCGTAGAACTCATCACACAATCTCACCTTCTGTCAACATGGAAGCTATCTGCAGTTTGTCCTACCTTGGACCTAGTTTTGCTCCTGAGACTCAAAGGGTTATAGATCACCATGTCCAACACCCTCCACCCTACCCCAGTACCCAGCACAGCACACAAAGTAATATATCACGTGTTGGAACTGTCACTCAGTGCCACACAGCTCAGGCATGCGCATGAGCCCCTCTGCTTCTGCTTTTCATGCTCACCAACATCTGCAGACTTAGGATGAGGCCAAGATCCCAGGAAGCTGAGAAGAATGTGAATTACTGTGTCTAAAATTGCTACACTTTCTCAAGCTTTTTCCATGATGTGAGGGAAAGCCTATATAAATTAGGTTAAGATATGCAGGAAGAATTGAAGGTTTTTTAGAACTGAACTGACTGCAATAGTAAAAAAAAAAAAAAAAAAGAAAAGAAAAGACATAGCCTCATTCTTTGTATTAATGGAATGTTTTCTGAGGTTTACTTGTAAGTTTGCTTTATTTAATACACAGATGTCCCGCAATGCATATTTCAATGGAGAGAGCTTCATTGCATCAAGCCAAAAAGTGTCCCTCTTTACTGAATTTGAAGGAGGCTTTAATTTCCGGACATTGCAGCCCAGTGGGCTGTTGTTTTATTATTCTGAAGGAGTAAGTATCTATTTTTTTTTTTTACAATTTGTTTTATTTTACCTTTGCATTTTTTTCACAGGAGAACACTAGGGGAATAATACAATTTCTCACTTTATGGTTTCAAGATAGAGAAAGCAGTCTGCAATATAGAAGCATTCACCGGTGACCTCATTTTTACAGTTTGCATTTGATCTACAGATGAAAACCGGCAATGCTTCGACATTATTTTGACGCTGAGAAGAGAACTAGATCAAATGCCTAAAATTAACACCCATCCATTTGTGCTCGCTGAAGCCCTTAGGGCTGAAATGCACAGAGCATCTTGCTGTGCTCAGCAGCACTGCAATCCCTATTCGGACCTGCAGGTGCTACCAAAGTACAAAAAATATGAAGGACCTGACATTTGCCATCCGGACAATCACCTAGAAACAAAGTTTGTTTGAATTAGTGGCACGGACTGACAGAAGTCAGTCAGAAAGCTGGCTGTATTCCCAGATGGCACTCAGACCTCCATGTGTGACTGGGAAAATCTGCACTTGAAAATGGCCCCTGGCAGCTATGGGAAGCCAGGCTGCTCTAAAATAGCCCCTCAGAAGTGTGACACGGGCAGATATACGGACTTGCACTCACAAAATGTTGTGTGAGACAAAGCGATCCCAAGATCCTGCAGGCTCAGACTGACATCTGCAGCAAGCATGAGCTCAGATGACAGAACATTTGCAACCATCCCCAAATGTCTGTTCTGCTATGCTTGCGGAATATCATCAGCGGTGCAGCAGAGAAGGCTGCGTGACACCGATAACCACTTCTGCACTTTCAGGTGTTGCAGCCTGGAGTATTACCTTAAATTGAAATCAGTAACCGTGTCAGTTCCCCACATCGTTTGCATAAATGAGGCCTCGCACACACCACTTCAGGTTTTAACTCAAAAGCTCTAATCCTGTGAGGTGCCAAGTGCCCTACTTAACAAACTAAAGTTCAGCTATCTAGCACTTGGCAGAATGAGACAGAGTGATTCCTACCAGCGCACAGTGGCAGTGCTTGCTCTAATGGAACTGAGAGTATTCCTGCTAGCGGCACAGTGATCCCACATGCCTGACCCAGATAGCACATCTTATCTCTGAGATAATTTTCAGTGATTGAACGGGTCCGATCAGAGGGAATTAGAAGAAGAAAAAAACATCTTGGTCTTATGACAGCATGAATCTCGCAATAACAGCTGCTCAATACAGCGCCTAGGTACCAGAAGCACAAATGAAATGTAAACATCATATATTTGTGCTACATGGAAGAAGCTCATGTGACAGATAGATAATCAGCACCAGAATTCCCAGAATTCAGGCTTAAAAAATGGCAAGAATATAAATTCGAATGATATCATCACTTGTTTTGCTTCTCAGAGTGTATCTTTTTGCAAATTAAGCACAAATGGGGAAAACAGCCAGAAGGAAAATAAATACAGTAGGAAAATTCACAGAACTGTTAATTATTCTGTGTAATATTTGCTTATGAAGATGCTTTTGTCTGTATTTCAGTCAGATGTATTGTCCATCTCTATGGAGAGAGGTGCTGTCGTTTTAAATGCAAGTGGAACCAAAATTCAGTCAACAGACCGAAATTACAATGATGGAAAAACCCATTTCATCATTACTTCTGTCACCCCAGAAAGGTAAAGCTGTCCAGCATTTTTTATTCCCTGCCTTTAGAACATAAATATTTCTTGTAAAACACAGTCTCATTTAACACTCGTTTTCAAAGTGACACTTGAGTGGGGCTTTTTTTAAGTGACTGATTTTTAAATGTGATTGAAAACTGGCCAGCTTGGCCTGAGCTCAGGATGATGGGAATTTCTATTATAACAAAAATAACAGTTTTTCTGAAAGCTTAGTCCTTTTTTGTTCTCAGGTGAGAAAACAGTTTAGCAACATTTAAGGCTAGCGTGAGATCCATTTTTTAATAGGATTGATTCTTCTAATTTGTTAAAACAATTCCCAGTTGACCCTAAAGTAATTGAGACATCTTCACATAAAGCATTCATTTTGGATATACACAGTGAAATGTGTTAAAAATATTTTTAGCACTGGCAGCCACAAATGTGACTAAATAGAGTAGTAGGGAATAAGTCTCTCTGTGCTCCTTGAAAGACTTGAAAGCTTTGGTTTATTGGTATGTTTTACTATTGTTTATATGCTTAAATTTTTTAGAAGGTCACACAATCAAAGCAACTTTCTTTAAGAATCTTGCCTATGAGATACAAGCAGATCATTCTTACTTTCCTACTGGAAGGTACCTATGACTTCTGACATCCAAGAATCGCAGTTTGAGAAGGTGTGAAAAGGTGCCTTGGAATAACTTTGGGGATTGTCGTGTTTCCCTGAGTTTGCCAAACAAAATCACTGTCTGATGCTTTAGTATACTCAGTTTCTTATTAAAGCCGGAGAATCATTCCTGACTTCTGCAACAATTAGTGGGTTGCAAAATCAGATTAGTTAAAAAGTATTGTATAAGCTCAAACACCAATGCACTGTGATGAAAGAGAAGGAAAAAGGGATAGGGGCATAAACAATTAGCATGTGCTTGGATCTTATTTTATCCAAATGGTGGCTCCATCCCTTCATCAGCAATCCCTTAGTTTATCTTTCTTCACTGTACAATTTTGGACTTCACAGTTAACTTCAGGGTAACATTAAATCCATGGGCCTCTGTACACAACTTTGCCAGTGCACTGCTACTTGTTGAACAGCTGAAAGCAAAAAGGTCCTGTCGTGCCTTTGAGCGCTACCATTTGGTGATGTATGCACTGAGAGGAGCATCTTGGGTGCATGTAATGTGCTGTCTGATCACTGGCATTGATGTTTCCAAAGCTAGCCTGCAAAATGGATGCTTTGCCCTTGCAGGTACGAGCTGACTGTCGATGACAAGAAACAGAGCAAGAAGAACCCAGCAAAGGACAGAGCAGGGAAAAGCCCAGAGAGCATCAAGAAGTTTTATTTTGGTGGCTCTCCCCTCAGAACGCAGCAAGCCAACTTCACCGGCTGCATAAGCAACGCCTACTTCACTAGGTGAGTAACATCCTCCCACACACATTAACAGGCACTCACTGCCCTGCCTGGCAACTTGAATAGTAGCTCATGAGAAGTGATTTATTGTCACAATAAAAATTCCTGTCTCATTTCGTGAGGCTAGACAGCATGGGTGAATAAGATTCTTACCTTATTTGCCATGGAATCTGTTGGCACAGATCTGCTAGGTTAAGATATTGTTAAGGTGGGAATAACTTGATGAAATAAGCTTTCAGGACTGCACCTGCTAATGCTGCTGGTGCAATGAATAATTTGCATAGCTGTAATTTACATTTATATTATGTAGCTTTCAGGTCGGCCTTCGAAACAAAATGATATTAAAGCATCTCACAGAAGCTGGGGAAGTTAGGAGTTTGGTCATGCAAAAATGGCCAGAATGTGTTGATGCTAATTGCTTTATGAAATGTTCTTATGTAGGTTTTAAAATCGAATTTGATGCTGCAGGTTGACACTCTCTGTTTGTGCCAGCATGTATACAACAGTCAGAGGTAGTATAGGCTGTCCTCGTTACCCATACATTGACTGATCAATCTGTAATTTTATCCATGATCCAAGAATGAAAAATAGCCCGTTCAAATACAATTTTATCTATAAATGTACAGTTCTGAGATTTTTATGAAGACAATTCCAACACTTGGAAAAAGAAGCTTTTCTTGTCATCTCCTCTTTGAAATACAGGTTGGATCAAGAGGTTGAAGTGGAAGATTTCCAGAAGTACTCTGAGAAAGTTCAGGCATCTTTGTATGGATGCCCTGTTGAATCTCCTCCAGTTGCTCTTCTCCATAAGAAAGGAAAAAACTCATCAAAAGCCAAAGGAAACCGTAATAAAAAGGTCTGATACAAATTGCTTCAGTACCACTCCAGAGTTTTCTAAAATTCTCCATACCATGGATCTAAAATGCATAAAGACAATGTCACATACACAAAGGAAGGGATCCTGTTCCTTTATATATTCCATCACTGCAAATGATTGCCCTGACACAATCTATCTGGCCTACACTTGCATCGTTGTATTTTACTAGAACTCTAAAATAAAGTACCTGACTTCTTCAAAACAGTACTTCAGAAACAAGCCTTTTTGATTTCTTCTGTATTCTAAAGGCAATAAGCTTGCTTCTATTCTCAGCTACTTCTATGTAGCTCTCTACTGGTTACAATTAGAACACATTAATATAAATGGGGAAAATACCTTCCTCCAGCACGCAGAATTTTTAGTCCAAGCATATCCTCTTATGCCTAAAGTATAGCTGATATCACGAAAAGCAGAGAGAAAAAGATTTAATTAGGAAAACAGCAGAATAAAATTAATTGTAATTATGTGAGCTGCACAAGTATTTTGTTTATTACTTGTTCTGCCCTAAATCAGCATTTTTAGTAGAACAGTTCAAGGAAAATTTGACTTGGAAACAATCCTGGTATTTATGTAGGAAAACAATATATTACTAGTTCATATATAAATGATACTGTTATTTTATTATGTCCAATCTTAGCTAAAAATTATGGTTAATGGTTCTTTTTCTATGAAGGTGGGAAGAGATAAAGACAAGATTTCACAGCCTTCATCCGGCCTCAAAAAACTGTATCAAGTGAATTTGCAAAGAGACCCTCAGTGCCACTTGCCCATGAATCCTAAGGCAACTGAACATGCCTACCAATTTGGAGGAACAGCAAATAGCCGGCAAGAATTTGATCACATACCAAAGGATCTCAGTCAAAGGTAAAGTGACTTTAGAAATAAAAAGGAAATATATGGGGAAGCAGAAAGATGTATTTCAAATTTTTTTTAAAGAGACACATTTCTGCTGTTACCCTGATTTTTTCCTTTATATTTTAGGCTAAATTTTGTGTAGAGATTGTTGTTAGACTATATTAAAAGGTGCTTCAGTAGAGTAAGAGCAATACATAGAATGTGTTTCCAGTTGCATCCCTCTTGCGGAGTCTTCATCTGCATTGAATATTAACAAAATGTGTCTCCTTGTCTATTTGCATGAAGCTTTTGAGGATGTTAGTTCTATACAAGCAATGCACAATAATCAGTCTGTTTACCCAAGAAGCAAAGGCATTAGAGCAGAAAGGAAGCAGTAACATGCTGCGTGGACCTTGTCAGTAGTTTAATGGTTAGGAATCTTCACAGTGCAGGAGGACATAAAGCTATGAAAACCTTGTCCAATTCAAGCCATAATGGAAATGTAAGTAATAATGAGTCCAGATACTGTTGACATTTAATTTTCATACTCTCATAGAATATGTCATGCAATATTCAAAATCCAACAAGAATTTTAATTTAATACTTTCCATTAAAGACTTTATATTCAACAACACAGCACTTCCTGGAAGCATACCAGACCACTAACTCAGAAAAGAAGAGTGTTCTTGCCTGATTTAAATAAAAAAATCTTTAAATTCATTTTAATTCAATAGTGTTTTACTTAGGGCAGTCCTGATGGTACCCATATGAAGGAAAACCCAAATTCTAATATCTTCAATCCATCTTCAGTCCTACAACACATATTTATTTGCCAACTATTATTAAAACTTCATTATTGTCATATTCACTGGGTGTCTGTGGAATGGACACACGCATACAATTGGGAACATATAGATCCTTGAGACAGTATAAAGAATGGAGACTAGCTTAGTCACCTGATGTCACAAGAAGGAGGAATCAGTTCTAGCACTGTCCTACACCAATACAGCTTTGCTATGTTTTGGACCATAAGTAATAATAACAATCACTCAAGAAATTTTAACTGTGACAATGTCAAACCAACAATGGTGTAACTTCCCATGTTGTCTTGGACTTCACAAGGAACTACAAGGAAGGGGAAGCTTAGATCAAGTCTGGAACATTAAACATCAGGCCTCCATGCCATCACATTTAAAAATTCCCCCAACATTGCTGTTTAACACAAAAGGAAATGTAGTGTATACAGTGTCAGATTTTGGTGGTCTGCATTGAATTTATTCACTCCAGAGATTTTAATTTTTGAGAACGAGCTGCCTTGCCAGGCAGCTTCTTCTCCAACTTTGACTTCTGCTTGAAACACCATCACAGAATGTTTCTCAGAAACACCACATCCATAAAAGACATGAATACTTCTTTGGATGAAAGGAAAATCTCAGCCTTCCTCTGCCTGAAGTTTGATTTAAATCAAACATATCTGCTTTAATGTTAATATTGTGTTTTTATGTGCCAGAGCTCAGTTCTCTATCAGTCTGAAAACTCACTCATCTCATGGAATGATTTTCTACGTTTCGGATCAAAAAGAGACCAACTTCATGGCCCTTTTTGTTGCTCATGGCCGTCTCATTTTTATGTTTAATGCTGGTCATCAGAAGATAAGGATTAAGAGCCAAGAGAAATACAATGACGGTCTGTGGCACAACGTAAGTAAAAGAAAGCAATCATTATGATGACACGTGCTGTCAAGGCTGCAGTAAAGACGTTGCTCATGTGACAGCTCAGAGAGTGTTCATTCATGTATTCATAAACATACCCATATGATAAGAAACTTCCATAAATATTTTTAGATCTTCCATGTAGCATTTTATTAAGTCATTAACTAGGGACGGGAAAGTGACTCAGTTATAAAAATTCAGCAAATCCAAACACTAACAGCTGAACAGAAATGAAAGAAACAAGTAGAATAGCAATGCAATTAAGAGTTAAGTGGGCTAGAAAAGGAAGGACTAGAATAATTTTGTTCAGCAAATGTCTTTGAAGTGCCAGAGAAAGGAGTACAGCTGTCTTAGGCTACCTCAATAGTCTATGAAAATAAAAAGACAGTTTTAGGAGTCAAGGTGAATTTCCCTCTGTAGGTATCTCTCTCTCCTCATTAACTACAGAGGAAGTCTATAGTTACTAAACTACTGACTTGCACATTTAAGTGTTTAAAACAGGTTGGATGAATCCATATCATAAAACTAATGAAGACTGTGAAAATGCTAACGGTGATAGGTAGATCTCAGCAGACCTTATGACACTTTGATTACCTCTGTCTTGTACACCAAAGTGTAAGAAAGGCAGCAGTTTTACTATCTAGTCTTCACATGAATGTGAAAAAAGACAGTTGTTCAGCAAAGAATACTGGCAAAGTTAGCAAAACTGACTTGTAGAGTATTGCTCACACACTTTTCTTCTCAAATATCTCATCTTCTTCCACTGCAAAGCAGTGATCCCTTAACAGATGAAAGCAATCTTCCACATTTTTTTCTTCCCTTTCTAGGTGATATTTATTAGAGGCAAAAATATTGGTCGACTGATAATTGATGGTCTCCGAGTACTAGAAGAATCTTTTCTAGATGGGAATGCAAATACTTGGCAAGTCGCTGAACCCCTGTATATTGGAGGTGTAGCTCCTGGAAAAGCTGTAAAAAACATCCAGGTAAAGCAGACCTCTATGTACAGATCCCATACCTCTATGCAAAGTTAACACAAAAGCTGACTGTAGGGATGAGATCAGACAAAAGCTTATTAAGATCTTGACCTCATCCTGCTGAGGAGCAGACAGCTCAGTTCACGTATAGAGCAAAGCTCCCAAGGGCTGGGCTGGTGGTAGCTGGTCTATGCTTCCATAGCCTTGCAGCAGCAGGTGGGAAACCAATGGTCCATGAGGAACAGAGAAATCCTAGTGACAACCAAAATTAGATGAGACAGTAACGTTAGACGAGATCAATTTCACCCTGAGGTCTGAGCTACAGAATGAGTTTTGGAGACATTTTGATGTTCTCCTAGTACCTCTGTTTTAAGACAGTACCTGGAGGTCAGGATTCTGTTCTACGGCTTGGTACTGAAGTATACGGAAAGGAATGTTAAACCAAAAATGAACATAACAGCCTCTTTCAAGGTAATCTTTAGTGTTACGTGCCTAACAAGATAGATAAACTACTCCGAAAAAGTAGACCCCTGTCTTGCCTTGAGGCTATGAGGTATATGCATAGCACTGCCTTGCCCTAGTTGTGCTTTGTTTCTCACAGTTCAAAAAGGACTGTTCAAGAAACAACACAAGCTGGAATTACCTTGAAGTCATCAAAAAGACATGAGAGGCTATAAGAATCATTTTTCCTGCTTCCCTTCTCTGGAAATTGTTTTTTAGTTCAAAACTGAAGCACCAGACAATCACAGCCTTACAGCTTATAAACAAGTAAAAATAAGGACAGAAGAATTTATTTCCTTCCACAAGCAGTTTATTTACTAATCAAGGTTTTTTTTACCCCTCAGATTAACTCTGTCTACAGCTTTAGTGGTTGTCTCAGCAACTTGCAGCTCAATGGAAGATCACTTACTTTGGCTTCACAGACATTTAGTGTAACACCTTGCTTTGAAGGCCCATCAGAAGCAGGAACATACTTCTCATCAGAAGGAGGATATGTTGTCCTTGGTAATATACTTCTAAACAAATACTTCCCAAAATAGGATTGTAATATTCACTGTGCTTCAGAATTGCATTTTTCACTAAAGGGTGTGGTAATTTCTGAGGCTGTGAGCTGTAAGGATTATGAGAAACAGATCACTATTATGGTAAGGAGATGATATTGACAGGTCACAGTGTCACTGTGAAACTTAACAAGCTGTTACATAAACACATCTGTATGTATGTGTTTCAAATAATACGAATAATTTACCAAGGGAACAGACAATAATATGCTAAAAATTATCATAGAAGTCAACATGCCCAAGACGAAGTACACCATCAAATGGTCATCCTTTATTTTTTAATTAATAAAACAACATGCAATTAAAAAACCCTGCAGAAAGGCTTTCTGCATGTCTCGATACAGAACAGCATGACAGAACACATCTTTTCTGTCATTTAGGCCTGCTGTGTTCCAGGAAGAGTTTTATGAGGGTGTTTTGGTCACATAGGCTCTGATCTGAACAAGAAAGGAAAATGCACAACCCTACTCACTGGCAGCACCAAGAAGAATCAGACAAGTGTTTCTAATTTGCTCTCTGGTCTGTCACCAGATTGAAAAGGGGGTTTCTCCTGCTGAATCATCAAAACTCAAGTGAACTCCCACCTACTCAATAATGACTGCTGAGTGTCTAGGAAATTGCACAATAAGAAACTGCCAAAAATACAGATCATTTACTTTCTGCTGTCCATTTCATTGTTAAGAAAGATTTTTAAACAAAATACATTTTTAAATAATGAGAAAAGTAAAGAAACCTTTATTAGTACTCCAAGAAAACACAATCAAAACAAAAGTTGAAATGGGTCACTGACAGCGTACCATGCTATCTCATGTTTCAATAGTTTTAAGGACAAATAAAATCCACCCTGGGTTTGATGTTCTATTTTGACTTTGAATAAATGTCCAATTTCATCACTAACTCAGTACAAAAAGAATGTTATTCTTTCTACCTCACAGACGAATCCTTCAGTTTAGGCCTGAAATTTGAAGTTGTTTTTGAAATACGTCCCCGAAGCAGCTCAGGAATCCTACTGCATGGTCACAGCGTGAATGGAGAGTACTTGAATATGCACATGAGAAATGGACAGGTATAATGAAGGTCCCATCTCCTCCACGGCTTTGACTGGTTTCTCTTCCACCTACCTGGGCTTTGTTGCATGCAGATTTTGTTTTACAAATTTGCCATTAACTGATTCTTATTTCTCTCCTAAATATAATAACTGCTTAGATTAGGCAAACCAAGTATCTATTTTAAAATACTAAAGATAACACCTGAGACAAGATCAGATCACTTTACTGATATAAGCTATAAATATTTAATTATCAGCTGAAAAGAAGCAAAAGCACTGACTCCTTGGCACTGCTCTTTCACCCACACATTAAAAATGTATCACAGTTACAAGTAAGGTAACTATCAATAAATTTTTACTTCTTATTTCTTAAAAGATAAGTCTGAGTTACACCCAGTCTCTTCTTTCTTTATATCACATATGTGTGTGATGGAGAGTGAGGGAAAGGAGAACTTCTGATTGTCTGTTGGCCTGGTTTCTACAGGCTCCAGATCTCAAATGAAAGAGAGATGTTTGAAATTAACTCACCAGATAGTTGTTGCTATTGCTATTTTGTTTATTGTGTTCATTGATAAAATCTGGATCTCTTCATTACTTTATGTATGCATTGCACACAAACAGTAATAAATTTCAGTCTTAAGTGGACAACACAAGTAAAGATTTAGAGCACGGGAAATCTTGGCAGGTTTTTGGTCTTTCTTGCAGAGGTGAAACTCAAGGCACAGTCAAGAGACTAAGCAGTGTGGATATTCTTCAACCACTGCAATGCACCACCTGTCAATCAAAGTGGAAGGGTATTTAAGCGAGGCTAGCTGTACCTCAGTCAGAAATGCAACACCTGAGGAAACACTCTCACCTCTTCTACAAGAGCAGGCACCTACAGCAGAGTGACTGAGTAGACAGTTTAACAGCATGATTCATCCTATCCTAAAGCAGGTGTCTAATTAGGTGACTAAATGAGCTGTTATTTAGAGAATATATTTTTTCTATATGGGCTATAGAGAGAACGGGTGCTTCAGTTTGGCACCCAACTTTTGACAGCTGATTAGGTAAGATAAAGCCCATTCTTACCCCTATATCTAGTCCTTGGTGAACTAACAGAGAAATTCTTAAGTACATGGTGCTGATATGTATCATGCCACACTTAAAAGCTGAGTCTGTATAGAATTGGTCCAGTATAGTAGTTCTTATGTAAAGTTCTAACCAAAGGTCTGCATGTTCAGTAATTTGTCTGGCTTTCCCAACTCTATCAGTTGGTCTAACAAAAGGTGCTGCTCCACTGACTGCTTCACACCTCACTTCCCGTATAATGCATATGCAATTCATAAACAAAATTCACCCTGGAAAAGCAGCTTTTGCCTATTTGTCACTGCAGTCCAGTACCTTCTTAGTAAGGATCTGTGTTTCTTTACCATTAACTATCTGCTCTCTTTGAGTGCATTACAAAAGACCTGTTTTGTGAAAACCGTTTTGCTGGACAAATAAGATCAGCAACTTTAATTCATTTTTTAGATGTACACATCTCTATCAGTGCAGCTTGTCTGGGTGATTTATTAAGGAGTCACTTTCTCCCGTGATTCTTTATTTACTTTAATCGATACATTTTGTCCAAAGGTAGATAAAAGAGAACACGAGGATCATTTTAATTGTGTTGGTTGGTGCCCTTCTGGAAAAAAAACTTTAATATCTCTTGGTTACAACTGTATCAAAACAGAGACCCTCCAGAATTAAATATAAGTTGTTTCCTTGCGAGAGACTATTTACAAGGGCATGTAGTGACAGGCCAAGTGGGAATGGCTTCAAACTCACAGTAGATTTAGATTAGGTATCAGGAGGAAATTCTTTACTATGAGCATGGGGAGGCACTGGAATAGGTTTCCCAGAAAAGCTGTGGATGTCCCATCTCATTAAATGTTGAAGGCCAGGTAGGATGTGACTCTGAGCAACCCGATCTCGTGAAAGGTGTTCCTGTCCACGGCAGGGAGGTTGGAACAAGATGGTTTTTAAGGTCCCTTCCAATCCAAATCATTCTATGATTCTGTGATTTTCAGTCAACATAGTGTCAGCATAATGAGGGACAACTTCAACAGCTGAAAAGCCTGAGTGATTGGACTCAGAGTTTGGAGTTCTCTGGCAATCACCACCAGGAATCTCATATCCCACAACAAGGGCACAACACTGTTTTGGTGCTGCTGGAACATTTCCATGCAAAAAGATATTAATCCATTAAGTAATGCAGAGGTGCAAAATTCAGAATTATGTTCACTTGCTAGCTCTGCCAGAGACTTACTGGTAAGCTTGAACAAATAACTTAAAAGTCATTCTTAAATTTACTATCTATTCCTTTCTCATATCTTTTCTGCTTGCTTATACTTGGGTTTTTCATGACTGTTTTCCTTATTAAGTGGCTAGCAAGATGCCAAAAACATCATCTGATGCCTCTAAACACTAATTTACCACACAGAAAATTATAGAGTAGAGGTACTAGTAAATGAGTGAAATTAGCTCTTATTTTTAAATCTTTTCTTGAACTCTTCCTTGAGATAATTAGGAATGTCTCAGAACTATTGATTCTGAACAATTAAAAAAAAAAACAAACTAAATTTGGATTTAAAAGGTACTTTATTTTGAAGAATTAAATGAAGTCACGTTTTCCTTTCTCTTGGATACTTGACATGTTTTGAGCGGGGAATACAACATTATTACAACAGAAGGTAAAAAGAGAAAAGGAGGGGGTTTACAGTGACGATTACATTATTTTCCCTCAGGTTACTGTGAAACTGAATAATGGAATCCGGGATTTTTCAACTTCAGTGACACTGAAACAGAGTCTCTGCGATGGCAGGTGGCATCGAGTTGCAGGTCAGTGAAAGGTGATCATCCCCTAATTAAGGTAACAGAGCCCATCTCCCCCTCCCCAGATATCCATCTCCATGGGCTAGAGAGCACTGGCAATCCAGAAGTATTTTCAGTTCTTCTTTTTCACCTGTCAAGACCCAAGTTTGTGTGAAAGACATAGTCTTACTCATTCCTCAGAACTGTAGAGTTTCCAGGGAGGACAAGCACAAGTTCCTACAAAGATAGGAACAAAAGAAAAATGGAAGCTCTTTATTCAAAGAAGAGAAAGCAGCCTAGCTGAAATGCTGGGTACTTTTCCTAACCCATACACCAGATGATATTCTTCCTTTCCCAATTAGAGTTTAAACAAGCAGATAGAACGGAGTAGGCACAAGTTTATCCTGCCCTTAAAAGTCAAATAACAAGACAGATGTGGGGAACCTTTTGCTCACAATAGAGAGATGTCTACACCAGGATTTTGCCTCTGTGCCAAACCATCATCCTTCTTTCCTGGTTTTGAAAGTCAAAAAGTACTTCTAAACCCTGGGTACTCTGAACCCCCTCACCTTCCTGTCTAGATGCTGACTTAGGATGTCTTCCACTATCACTGCAGAAGAGATCTGAGTCTGCACCCTTTCCACAAGCATTCTGGTTCCCGGCTGAAGGAAATCCAGGCACGCAAGCAAGGGAGAAGCCTCACTGCAATCTAATACATCCCCAGTTGGGAGTGATTGGGCAGTTTTTCTAAGCCATGTGTCATTGTATGCTTATAACCTGGAGCCTCAACACTGCCACCAGTGATCAAGAGTCCCACTCAAAAGTATCCTTGCTCCCACTGTATCTTCCATTGGCCCTGCTCTACGCTAGAATCCACCCACAAACTGTCACCGATGGCTCACACCCAATCTAGCAAACACTAAATCAACTACTCACACCAAACAGAAAACTCCCGTCTGTCATAGAAAACTCACGTGCTACTTCTTGCTGATCCCTGTTCCTTCTCCTTTCAGTTATTAGAGATGCAAATGTGGTGCAGCTGGATGTAGACTCTGAAGTCAACCATGTGGTAGGACCGCTAAATCCAAAAGCAATTGACCACAGGGAGCCAGTGTTTATTGGAGGTGTACCAGGTACGTTTTTGGTATCTTTGTGGTACATTGTTCTCAGATTTCAGCCCTGTTTCCAGAGAAAGCATAAAGACTAAGTTTTCATCTCAAAAAAGAACAAAACACATGAACAACCTGGTAAAATTCAAAGGATCAAGAGCTGATCAGAAATGTTCTGCCTGAAGTGCTCAAAGAAAATGATGTGCTGCTTCATTGAAATTTAAACATTCACAGCTGCTGGAGGGTAAGGTACGGACTCAGTAGAGAAGTCAGCCAACTACAAACAAAATTTCTCTTTTTTCTATTTTACCTTCCCATGTGGGCTTACCTTTTCTTTAAGAAGTGATTGATTTATTTATGGGATTGGAAACTCGCTGTCACTGTCACTGGAGTCCCAAGGTTTAGGTGCTGGTAGGCTTCTCTCCTCTTCTTCAAGCAATGGCATCTTTGAACACAAGCCAAAATATGGAGATTCTTTTTCTGACTAGGAGTTTCTATTAGACAGATTTCTGCTCCTGTGTATTTGTGACTCACAGACCATCTGTGTAGCATGGGCCAAGATTACCACATTTCCTTCCCTTATTCAACAGACAGAGCTACTCTGTTGGGGTTCATATACAAACTGTAATCAACACTACGTGATTCAATTTTTAAGTAAACTCCAGTACATTTCTCATTGAAAGCATGCAGCATTATTTCTCTGAGCCTTGCTTGTCAATCATTAACAGCTCTAACTACAAAATCCATTATAATGCTTGTCTTGGATTAGTGGCTTGAGTGCGTGGTGTTCACATCCATCCCACGCTACCAGGAGGTAAAATGAGCCTAAAGGGAATAATAAAATCTATGCGCAGATGCCTGCTCTCTCTTTAAATCCAAACTGGAATTTTATTAGGACAGAACTCTTCCCAGAGAGGCAATATAAAGGGGTAATTGCAAATGCTGTTCTGCTTCATAATAGAGCCTTCTATTTCTACATTAATTATAGAATACTAAAGCAATGCCATACATTGGCTCTATAATGCTATTATCAGCCTGGCACAGGAAACTCTTACACAGAACTTCACAACAACAAACAAGATATAATACTAAATAATGCCATGAAGATACAGCAAACCGGATACAAACTAACAAAGCAGACACAGATGACAATATATGTGATGTTAAATTACAAAAACAGACACTGGGACTCATCTATGCTGTTACTTACAAGAAAATGTAGTTGTCAAAAAATGCTAAATTGTGTCTCTATTGATAATGTAGTATCAAGAGTTTTACATAACTAGATAACTAACCATACTTTAATGGCCTCTAGGACACTGGCAGTAGGCCAAACATTTAAAAGAACCACAGAAGATTCAGAAGAGCTGCACTTAGTAGCAAAGTTAAAAGATTCTGCCACCAAACTGATTATCTTGCTCATCATGAGCTCTAAGTTTTTATCTATTTAATTTTTTTAATCTCCTTCTTCCAGAGTCTCTGCTGACATCAAGCCTGACTACACGCAATTCCTTCATTGGCTGCATTCGTAATTTCATGATTGATGAAAAGCCAGTGAGTTTTAGTAAAGCAGCTTTGGTTAGTGGTGCTGTAAGCATTAATACCTGTCCAGCAGCCTGATAGTGCACTGCATCGATTCTGAAAAGCTCCTTAGACCACAGAGAGAAAAATAGAACAAAAGAAACCATGTTCAGCAAGGCAAGAAGAATGAAAATATCACAGCTACATCTACAGAAAGCAGGAGGGGGGGGTCACTTCTAATATTTACACACAAACAAAAATCACTGAAGAATAAAGGGCTGTTGCTTCTGCACTTCTCTTAATATACCACAAGAGTGAGCTTTACCATTTCTTATAGTATATGTGTGGCCATTCTGTCACATGAAAATATGGGATTTTAAAAGAAATTAAAATGATATTAAATATGTTACTTTCAAAATAGATCCTCTACATAATTTCATTCCACATCTTAGTCACCCTTTGTTCCACAGAAAAAGATCTGCTAAAGCACATTAAAGAATAAAGCTAGATAATAGATTTACATCACAAATACTGTTCAAAGATATTATAGTATATTTTTAATTTTCCATTCAACTCATTTATATATTCCTCAAATAAAACGGGGGGAAGCGAGTATACTAATTATGTAAGCTTACAAACAATGAAAAATTAAAATTTTTATTCCACTTCTACACTTCACGGATATGTCCTAGCACAATATGAAGACAGGATGTATATCTTTTAAGACAGATGCTTTATATATCTACTCATTTACCTAAACTAGGTAATTTTAGAGTAATGCTTGCCTTAGAGACAATGCCAAATTTCAGGTTTTTTCTCTGAATTTTTAAATGCACTGACATACAAACACAGCACTAAATTCACAATCTCATTGTGATCTCATTTGCACTAATGTTACACAAGTAAACATGAAGCATAGAAAGCAGAATCACAGTCACAGTTTCAGGTGACTCTCTAATCATATGAAACCATCCCTTCCCTGTGAGACTCCTGCAGGACTTCAGTTTACAGCAGTAATCCTCAAACAAGGAACATGTTCCTTTGGAAGACATGCTGCAGCAGAGGAGCTGGGAGAGAAACGGGAAGATACAAACAGAAGGGAAAGGGATACAAGCCTGAGCTATGTTATAACCACAGAAGGTAGATGGAAGTTAATGGTAGGGTTCAACTCACAGTAGGCTTGAACATCAAATAGACACAAGTCACTTGCAAAACTTATTCCCTTCAGTGATCACCTAAAAGGAATCAAAGCAATTTAGCTTTCTTTTCTTTAAAGAATAAAGTAACATTACAGAAAGTTTTATGGTTGCTGAGCAAATTGTCGTTGGAACCAACTCAAAACATGACCAGCTGCAAAGGAGGAAAGTATGAAATACAAAAATAAAGGACAACACCCTAGAGACTAAAAATTAATAGGAATTCATCTGGAAAACACACAAATGACAGCTGGAATCCAAGATCTTGAAAGTATGGACAGATGGAAGAACCACCAAAATAAGACACATATGTAAGTACTAATCAGCAGCTTCCCTACTACTCTCAGTAGGGTGAGAAAAGGGTTTTGACACTGCAGGCTTACTCTGGATAAAGAACTGCAGCCTCTGGATACACAGGAACAGGAATTCTCCAGCAGCTGAGACCCCATCACTGACTCTCCACTTGTCTCTAGAGTCCAGTGCTGGGTGGTAAGTGAACACAGTGTGGCTCCAGTAGCCACTGCCTCTCCTTTCACCAGCCTTGTCAGCTCCGCTCATACTTTCAGCCCCATACCTGTTCTGCTTGCCTTCTCCTGAACACATCCCCCTTTCTCTTCCCTGCAGCTCTCAGGCAATATGCTCCAATCCCTTTCCAATTCTAAGCTGACAGACACTCCCTACACACAGGAGTGATATACAGACCCTTCTTTTTATCACTCCACAGCCCACTGTTCATACTTGAGAAGCAAGCAGTAAGAGTATCCCTCTGCAGTCTCTCTGGATCAGGCATGGATCCCTAAACCCAGTTGCCTTCAAATGCCATCTTTGTCTCAGGCACCAAAACCAGTATGCTTGCTCAGCTTTTTCCTGCTCCCAGCTACTACCCAGACCTGGAACAGAAAATTTAGGGCTTTTGCTTTGGGAATTTTTTATTATTGCTGTTGAGGATGAATGTCCTCAGATCAGTGAGCTGGATTCCCAGTGGTTACAGAGGCCATGTGTCAGAGCAGTGCAGCTGGGGGCAGGAGCAAAAACGAAGTTTCTCTCCTCCCAGTGCCAGTGAGTTGTTAGATTGGCTCAAAAAAGCTCATGACACCACAACCTGAGCTAAGCTTCCACAGGCCCTGGTCTCCAGGACCCTATTGCTGGAGAGAAAAGAACAGCAGATTCCCTGCTTAGATAGGTTCGTTACAAGGATTACTGAAATTCCTTTTGAGTTGCCTGCAGCTGCTCAGCAGAGATAGCCAGGAATAGCATATGCTTGTGCCCCCTAAGAGCATCAGAGTTTAGTGAATGCTGGTATTAAGTGGAGCATTGTATGTTAACTGGTACACGCATACTCGGAATGTTTTTCTGCCTTACACCTACTTCAACCTGAAGCGTATTTTCTCATATCCACATCCAAGCTCTGTGAATAAACAATGTTTCTCTTAGCCATATTTTCTGCAATGTGATTTGGTTTTGTTCTGTGGATTTACATTTAAGAATTACTTTTCTGATTAATCAGTCCTTTGCGTACTTTATATATGGAAAACTAAAAATACACTAAAATAGTATGTGAATAAAAACCAATTAAAATTCATAAACTGCTACTATTCAATTTACCTCTCTTTACTATATCACCAGCTAATCAAACACAGCAGTGTTTGTGGAGGGTATCTTCCTCAATTTTCCCTTCTAGGCTTCAGAGGTGTAGGTTTTCCCTCTGCAGAACAGGGTTTCCAAAGAAAAACACTATAAACCAGAGGATACATGCAGACTCAGGAGAGAGCAGAAAATAATGCAAATTTCCCTGCCCCCAACATCCACATAGACCTTAAAATTACCATTTCACATGCGTCAAAGAAAGCCAGGATGTGATGCATTACATTGCAGATACCTCTGCACTCATTTCAAGGCTGCTGGTGTTTAAGAGAACGCAACTGCCTAAGCAGAAATCTTCCCAGAATTCATTTTGTCTTCTATATCTATCTTAAAAATTATAGCTTCAAAGTACAAAGCCCTTCATCTACAAAGATTTGGGAAAAACCTTGAAGTTCTGAGCTACATGGTCAGATTGTCCATTTCCATTTTTAACATAAATGTAACTATCTGAATTCTGCAGAAAGCCTACAAAAAATAAGCACTGACCCAAAGGAGATTATAACTTTTCTCTGCCACCTTCAAGGTTTTAATAAGTGTTGTTATAGCCATTATCTAAATCAGGGTTGCAACTATGCTGTTACAGTATCCCGAAATATTCTGAAATTGGACACTTGCATGACTAAGAAATAAACAAATTTCAAGATGAAATACTCAGCAAACTGCTTCAAAATAGAGGATTTAAATAGGATGTCGACCCCCTCTGTCTCTTACATCTCAGGATGTGTGGAGAACACCCTTCTCCTCAAGAATCCAGAGTATAGCAAACAGTGTGACCAGAAAAATGAAAGATGAAGTGTTACAAGCCTGACAGTAATTTCTCAAAATCCAACAATTCTAAATTTAAAAAACCCTCAAACACACAAAAAAAGACAGAAAAAAAAATTAAATTACAAACCAACAAACTTTCATACGTGAGCTAAGAGCTGATATAAATCAAAGGATAACATTAGTTCAAATTCCAGTGTATTCTCCCTACAGCTGCACGTGGCCTAAATAGTCAAATGACTGTTATTAAAAAGATGCTGAAAGCATAGCACACATATTTAAATTGTGATGTACTTTTGGCTCTTGTTACAGCATGGGATTTAAGGGTTATTCACAGATTCACTGTGGTCCATGGCAATTCATTTCCACTAAATAACATAGTAAGTTATTTATACAATTACTCAGCTTGTGTTTCAAGGCTGTGGAACACCATTCCTGTATAACACATCAACAAAATGTTACTGAGAAATTAAGGGTAAGAAACACACATTACCACAAGTCTGTTGATTAAATGATTAACACAGACAAAAGTGTCTCCAAGAGGACCTGTACAGATTCATGCATTTTATACTATGTAGATGAAGTGGAGCTTCATCTACAACAAAACAGAAAGTCAAGTGTGTGATTATTTCTTTCACAGAGTTGAAATCATTAAATCTCTGAGCATAAGCATCAAGCCAATCTGGCTATTACATGTCATGTTCCTGCCCTTGGACCTTCTTTGGCTAAAAAATATCCCCACATGAACATGAATCTCAGGTGCATCTCCAGTTCACAGTGTTTCCAAGCTTAGAGAGAATAAGCACTTCACATTTGCCTTCACAGACCACTTAAATAACACTGGAAGCCAAAGCACAGAGTATCTTGCTGCAACATCATGTTCAATAGAGTGAATGTCGCTAAGCTGAATCTTGATGGGACATAGAACACAAAAACTACAACCAACTTAAAGAACAAGTAAAAGAGGAGCTAATTACACAAGAAGAAAGCAAGCTAGATACAGTAATATTAAGAGATTCTGTAGAATTTAAATGAAGCTTTAGAATGCTTACAAGCAATGTTGTACTGCTTTTAACTTACGTAAGGCAAAGAAGATATGTGAAGAGAAGACTTTAAGGACATGACAGTAGGAAAGAAGTATAGAAACAGTTTGACATCTAATAGCAAGAGCAGAGCATGGCCTACAGGTTTGGACCGTTTCAAAAAACCATAGGGAACAAAATTAAATCATAGGTAACATCTAATCTGTCCAGAGAGAAATTACTACCTACTTTCCTGATTAATATTCATGTAGTTTTACAGTGGTGATTAGTTTATAGAAAAGACATGTTTGAAGCAGTATTACTTTATTCATGCTAAACATGCCTATAACACTAAAGCCATTGGTCCTTTACACACATTTCATACATGACACCTGAGTAAGCTTTGGCCACTCAGTACTTTTTCTTAAGAACAATATGAACTTCAATTAAGTTTTACAAAATTAATCTGTGTATCTATTCCTTGTATACAACACATTATTATATTGTATTGCACAATATTTTATTTGCTACAATACACACGTAATCTTTCCAGGCAAGTTTTTTTTTAAATACTCATGTGATATAACTTTATTTTCCTGTGGATCTACAATTAATCTATAGAGGATACTAGGTCGTGTCCAGGAGCAAACAAAGGATGAAAAATTTCATTTAGCAAATTTTGTTTGTACACCAGCATTACAAATAATAGATTTGGAAAAGGAGTGTTTTGTTGGAAGGTTTTAGCCATAAAACCTAATGGACTGGGTTGCATGGAAGTGCTTTTTTCCTCCCACAGGAAGCAGAAATGCCATCTGTGTCACAAGACAGCTTTCTGCAAGCTTTGCATGTCCCACATTCTTTACTGTTTTAGTCCCGGACTTGGCAGTGCTGGATTAACAGTTGGACTTGATGGTCTTAAAGGTCTTTTCCAACCTAAATGGTTCTATGATTTTGCAGCTGAGCTGTGTTGTGGACCAGTCTTGCCATGCTGAGACAACAGCATCTCTACACTCTTCGTTTTATCACTGTGGGCAATTATATGCACAAGAAATATGAAACCGAGCTTAATGTGCAAGCCTGGCGGGAGGGCACATTACGGCATTTCCAAATGGCCGTTTTTTTAATTTAATTTTTAATTTGTATTTTCATATCGTTTCGCACATTTCACACCATCTCCCTGAATTATGTATCTGGGGAAAATAAAGCGCTTCTTTATCGCGCCATTTGTAGCCATAAAGGATAATGAACTGTAGTGTATTGAAACACTTTTGTTCTCCTGTACAGAGACTTTATTTTAAGTCTTTGTCAGGCCTCCTGTATCTGGGCCTCAGCCGAGACCCTGCAGCCCCTCTCAGGTTCCCCTCAGACCCACCGAGCGTGTAACAACCTCACTACCCTCCCCATGCTGCCACCCCCGCGACTCCCCCCGCTCCGTAATGGCACGTCCCACTCGCGGCGGGCAGGCGGCCAGCGCCCGCAGCTGAAGCAACCGTTGGGCCGTTCCACCGCAGGAACTCAGGGGGCGCGGCTTCCGGGCGCCGACTTCGAAACAGGAGGGCGCCGTCGGTTCTGCCATGACCCAGTCGGTGGTGGTGCAGGGTAAGGGGGTCGTGGCGCCCAGACCTCCCGCCGCCCCCTCCCCGTGCCTGAGCCGTGTCTCTCCCCTTTGCAGTGGGACAGTGCGGGAACCAAGTGGGATGCCGGTTCTGGGACCTGGCGCTGCGGGAACACGCCGCCGTCAACAAGGTAAGGGCGCCGCTGCCCCGCCGGGCCGGGGCGAGCCGCCCTTCGCTGCCTCCCGCGTTCGTCGCTGTGACTGCAGAGCGCCGTGTTTGTTTGGTTAAAGCGACGGCGCTTCACTGTGAGCACAACCACCTCCAGCTCCTTGTTAAGAGACCTTGTTAAATCAGAGGGCGGGCAGTCACCAGCCGTGTGAAGTTTAACGGGGATTGCCGGATCCTGCACCTGAGATGGGACAACGCTGGATATACGGACAAACTGGGGAATGAGATGCTGGAAAGCAGTGACGCAGAAAGGGACCTGAGGGTGCTGGTCGGTGGCAAGTTGAACATGAGTCAGCAGTGCCCTGGCAGCCAAGAGGGCCAACCCTGCCCTGGGGTGCATCAGGCTCAGCATCGCCAGCCGGGCAAGGGAGGGGATTGTCCTGCTCTGCTCTGCACCGGGGCGGCCTCACCTCGGGCCCTGGGGTCAGTTTTGTGGTGCCACAATATAAAAGAAAACATTAAGGTGTTAGAGAACGCCAAAGAAGGGTCATGAGGATAGTGAAGGGTCTTGAGGTGAAGCCGCATGACGAGCAGCTGAGCTCACTTGGTCTGTTCAGCCTGGAGAAGAGAAGACTGAGGGTGTCATTGTTGTCTGCAACTTTCTCATGAGGGGAAGAGGAGGGACAGACACTGATCTCTTCTCTGTGGTGACCAGTGACAGGACCCAAGGGAATGGCCTGAAGTTGTGTCAGGGAACATTTAAGTTACATATTAGAAAAAGGTTCTTCACCCAGAGGGTGGTTGGGCACTGGAGCAGACTCCCCAGCACCAAGCCAGTCAGAGCTCAAGAAGCATTTGGACAACACTCTCAGGCACATGGTGTGACTCTTGGGGTGTCCTTTGAAGGACTAAGAGTTGGACTCTGTGTTCCTTCTGGGTCCCTTCCAACTTAGAATATTCTGTGATTCCTAATTATGGTCAGCTTTCTCCAGCATTTCCACCCTGAAAAGCTCGGTATGTCTCCCTAGCCAGGCATTGCCAGATCTGAGGCAGTTAGCAACACAAGAGGGCTGCTCAATGCTGGTACTTTGCCACTGGCGGTAAAGCAAAAGAGGACACCCCCAAAAGCCCACCATTCTTTTCCACGTTAGCTCATGCCATGACTTGCTGTACAGTTTTACTGACCAAAATACCAACATAAGGAGGGCATAGGATTGTGCTGAGTACCCTGAACAAAACCACACTTTTCTTGCTGCGACTATAAAGCACTTAAGGTATTTAAACTTGTCAGATCTCTTTAGCTTTATGTTGGGGTAAGTAATTTCCATGCTATCCTTCAGCAGGGAGTTCAGTGTGAATCAGTGTGATGTGCTGTCCTTTTCACAGAACTCCATGAGCATTGGTATCACAGGCATGGAACCCGTGATGAACTGAGAGTTGTATCAGTGACGAACTGAGTCAGCTGAAGAGCAGCTCTTCAATTTAATAATTGCACTGAGATCTTCAGTAAACTACTACAGTTGCTTCATCTTGTGCTGAAAAATTAATTTCCTAGTTACATTCTTCTCGCAGTTTTTAATAACAAGCTGATGTTTCAATGAAATGCTCTTTTTAGAGCTGACTAGAACTAGCTGGATTCAACAAAGATGTTCACTCTGTTTCAAATGGTAAGGTTTGACAGGTGTCCTTCAGAGGTCTCTTCCAACTTAAATTGGTCCGTGAAAAATCACTGAGAATTTTTGACATTACACATCATTTTGTGTTGTTTCCTTTTAGAAAGGAGTTTATGATGAAGCCTTAAGCAGTTTCTTTAGGAACATAGATGCAAGGTAAGTTTTTATCAAGCAGCTCATGAGTTTAACACAGTAGATCAGCACTTGTTGTATCTTCTTTTAACCTAAGTTATAGTTTTCTTTAAGTCCTATTTAGCTTGTGCTAGAAAAAAAATTTGCTTTTTTATATTCTCCTCAAAACCTTATCTTTGCATTTCCACTTCATCTATACATACTTCAGCAGTTAAATGTGTTGAAAGTGTGTGGGTTTGTTTTCCTTTCCTTTGGTACCAAATGTGGACAGTCAGGATCTGATAGCTTTTGCCATTGCAAATCACAGATTGTGTGCCCTCTGAATACCAACTGAGCAGCATTTCTTGAAGAGTTGTAAGAGGAATTGTATATACAATAGTCAGAAAAAAATGATAGTTTTTAAAATCTTGTTTATCTCATTATTTGGTACCCAGAGTAGTGTCTATAATTGTTTTTTACAAGTTAACCAATTAATACCTTAAAACCATTCAGTCATCCCTTATCTATCCAGATACAAAAATCCCTGCAGTTTGCAAGAACAAAATGTGTACTTGGGATAGCCTGTTGCATTTTAATTAGTAAAAAAACATTTGACCAACCTCTGTTTCCTTCCATTATATGAAAAGGTTGCAGTACAGCATGTGATTTTAACTAGAACAGCATTGAAATCGAAATTGCTTTGTCTCAAATTTTATCTCTTTGAAAGAACATTGCAAATGTATTGAAGTTTATTATTGTCATTCCTTATGGGTATTTCTGAGAACATTTTTTCTTTTTTTTAAATCAAGAAAATTTTATCATAAAAAAATGTCTGTTTCTATACATGCCAGATTAAACCACCAAATTGGTAATTGACAGGTTGGTTGCAATAGAAACATCTGTTTTCTCTCTGAGCTACCTGGTCTAGTGGAAGGTGTCCCTACCCATGGCAAGGGAGTTGGAACTGGATGATCTTTAAGGTCCCTTCCAACCCAAGCCATCCCATGCTTCTAGGAATGTGCGGATTTTCTTCAGCAATTGAATCCAAGTGATTGAAGGTATGGTCTGGCATGAAAGACCACAAAGGCAATAGCAAGAAAAAGAAATGTTGTTTTGGGGTTGGTTTTGTTTCCTCTTTGAATTTTGTTAGTCCCTGAAGAGAAATTCTCTAGGTGGATTTACTGGTGCTATAGTGTACTCCTACAGGTGTTGTGTAGGCTAGAGGAATCACATGAGTATTGGAGGCTGCTGCGAGCTCCTCATCTAATGACAAGTGTCTAGAGACCATCTTTGAGCGAGAAGGTGGAAAATCCTTGAGTAATCCAGTGCAGCCCCGTACTCTCTTGCTCTTGTTCCTGATGGGACTCAGTAGGCTCAGAACATCGGTGCTGTAGTGAATTTTAGCTGATGTTTTGTGAATGTAATGGTGGTTGAATGTAGGATGGTCTAAGACATGCATTAAATTTAGACTTGGCCAGCTCCAAAATTAGGTAAATAATGGAAGAGAAAATAAGGTCAGTCTTCCAGTATCCCTGCCTTTTTTCTCCTGTGTTGAATATAGTTTGGCCAGACCATAGTATCTCATCCTTTGAGTGGGAAAAAATGTGATTGTAACATAATGTATAGTCTGCTATGTGGGCTTAATACAACCAGTCCTGGGAAAGAAGGAAGATTTAGCTATGTCAGGCCCAGCAGGATTTCTGAAGTGGTAAATCATAATGAGCAGAATAAGTCAAGCACAGCACTGTGCTGCTGCAGTTACAGAGCTTTCACACCTTGAGCACAAGCACAGTGTTGTACCACCTCCACTGAAAAGTTCGTGGGGAGCTTTTTTCGATTGTATGATGTGGATACACGTATCATGTGCTGATAAAAGATAATTCTTTCCAGTTTTGGCAATGCTTATAGAATTCCTACAAAGCAGAGGCTGTATCTGAGAGTAAACTTTTATGCTTATCTTTTAGCTTCTTGAAGTAATGTTTAGGATAATTCTGGTTGAGATCATGTCCTGTAATTGTATTGCTTTCAGGAATTAGAAGGTCTTAGCAGCATGTTCAGGGTGTTGCTGTTTGTTTGCATTGTCGTAGTCCTCCAAGCACAAAATATAGAGATAAAATTTTATTGTAGTATATATTTTATGCTACGAATCTGATCTTAGATTTTTCTGTTACTATTTTTTTTTTCAGAAGTGGTGATAATGGTCCTGATATTTACAAAGGAAAAATCTGCTCTTTAAAAGCACGAGTAAGGCAATCTATAAAGGTCACTCTTTTTACATTGAATATTTATGTCTAACTGTGTGGAAATTCTCTTGAAGTTCTTAAAGTTGCATGCAGGTTTAAATACTGCTTTGAATAGTAAAATTTCTAATATTAACTTTTATTAATGCAGTAATACAGTTAGCTGCCAGTCTTGTTGAGTAATTTATATTCGAATTTTAATGAAATGATTGCAGATATTATTAACTAAGGATTGGGTTTCCTTGAGCCACTTTAAATGATTAAGAAGCAAGGAAACTTGAAACATAAAAGTGTTTTAAATTTTTTTATTCCTAAGTAGTGGGGCAAAACATTATAAAATTTTAACAAAATTTCATCATCTGAAATGAAGTCCTATTGAACAACTTCTAGTAAATCAGCTATGGTGAATCTAGTTGGTCTCCTAGTTAACAGCTGGGGGGGAAAAAGGTTTCTCTGGAGCAGAGTAGAAAGAGAATTCCTTTTACATTGTAAATAATTTTATATTTCTTTGTGTGATTATTTCAAGGGTGGTTTGCTTACTGACTGAATTTTAATTCTTTCTGTTCTCAAAGGCACTGTTGATTGACATGGAGGAGGGTGTGGTAAATGAAATTCTACAGGGACCATTGAGGGATGTGTTTGATAGCAAGCAGCTTATCACAGATGTTTCTGGTTCCGGAAACAACTGGTGAGAACCACTTTAGAACATATTTCTTAGCAGCTAATTAGATGGCATTTGAAAGGGGAAATGATAACCATAGCTTTCTGCGTTGTTCTGCACCTGGAGAGCTGCAGCATTTTACCAGCAAACTTGGAGTCACTGTCGCCTGGAGGAGGGCTTTGAAAAGGCTCTTACAGAAGAATAATTCTGCTGATGTATCATTTTGTCTTTTTTTTTCTCCCTCATTTTTGATTTTCTTCACAAAAGAACATGCTTTTTATTTTTGTTTCTTTGGCATTCAGCTGCCTTCATTGCTTAGTCGAAGCCATAATCTAGTTTGAGACTGTGCAGCTACTGTGGAAATGAGATATATGAACAAATGCACTTCTGGTTTCTAAGCACCACAGAGTCTGGCTTTGTGCATATAAACTACATTACCAAAAGAGAAATTCAGAAAAAGATTGATTAACATAATGAATTCCAAATTTTCACTGAGACCTTAATGTGCTCTAATAATATTCAGTGCACCACAGACTGGAAAGCAAATCACCAGCAAATGTACCAAAAGAGAGTGCAATATGGGGAATAAAGCATTCTGTAACTTCACCATCTAGCAGACAAGTGTGTTGAAAATTAGCTGCTTGGGGGTTTTTTGTTACTAGTAGCAACTGACTTGCATAGTACTCAAAAGATGATCTGTACACTTATTACATAGGGATATCTTTATTGTTAAGGACTATATAGCTTTCATTTCATTGCTACAATTAGATCATCCAGTGTGGGAGTTTATTTCCTTCTCAGTACAGAATAGTAAGTGCACACTCCGAAGTTTTGAACTTAGAGCCGTTTGCATTCTCAAAGTTAAAACGATGTCCTGACTCCCATATGCTCATATGTAGTCACAGCTTAGAAACTCTCACAGATGAGGTGTTGTACCCAGCTTTGGCCTCTGAACTCTAAAATGTCACATAGAAGGAGTTAAAATTAAAAACTGGAAGTTTGAGTGTTGGGTTTTTTTTTAAAGTACTTTTCATATCCTCAGGGCTGTAGGTCATAAGATATATGGCTGTCAGTACCGGGAAAACATAGTGGAAAAGCTGAGGAAAACCGCTGAACATTGTGACTGTCTACAGTGTTTCTTTATAATTCATTCCATGGGAGGTGGTAAGTAATCTTTTTATGGGGAGTATGATTGCAGTAGCTACAGATGAAAAAAAGAATACATGGGTCTTGAAAAGAAAATCAGTATAATGATCTACATCGTTCAGAATGCAGATTAAAAAAACTAACATAGTACAATTAAGTGGACCTATAATTATTTATCACTTGTTTTGTTAGAGCACTGAGGAGCTCTAATGTGCTACTCAGATCAAAAATGCAGCTAAAATTCTAAAGATGAGGCAGTCAGTAGATCAAGACAGGTACCAAAGACAAACACTGAGGTCTTACTGATCAGAAGAAGGGTCAGTGACCTCTGAACACTGACAGCGTTGTCATAATCTAGTTGGTTTTAATTGTGGGGAAAGAATTTTCTAAAAGGCTTTGAAGGAGACTTCTAATGTTGCTTAACTTTAGAAAAACTTTGGTTTTCTGTTTTCCTTCCACATAATTCTCTTGAATCCAATCTAGTTACTTTGTTAATGAGCCAAAAGGGAGAATCCTTTGCAGTGACAATTTCGTCATTATTGCATTGCCGTTAAGCCTTCCTACCCCAGAAGCCTGAGAATAGCATGTATTATAACTGGTTATGATGTCGAAAAAGACACAGAAAATAGCTGTAAATATGAAGCAAGGATTTTGTCAAGGGCCTTTTTTGTGGCCATTTGCCTAATTTCAGAGACCCTGCAGGTACTGTTTCTGTTATTGTGCAAACTGCTGTCTTGTTCATAGATTAAGTTGTCTGCCACTGAGAATGTAGCTGAATATTCAGAAAAAGACTACAGTTCAGTTCTCTGTTTTGAACTCAGGGCTGCATGCTTAGTGTTGATGAGGAAAAAGCCTGTGTGCTGGGGGGAAGGGGCAGTTCTGTTTTTACTGAAGAATGAGAAAGCTTCCTAAAGAAACCCTGAAAGGAAAATAGTATTGCTTGGGGCAGTTCGTTGCTTTTAAGCAAATGTTGCGTTTCATAATTCAAATTAAAGAATTGAAAATAAGAAGTAGAAATACTAGGTCAGAAAAATGTTTGTTACATAATGGGACTTTATGGTTTGCAGAAATTTTTGAGACTGTATACTTCATCCTGACTGACATACTGTGGGAAATAATTTTATTACTTAATTATTTTCCTGTCTGGGAAAAACCTTCCTGCCTTAATTACATTTGAGTAGCCTCTACTGTCAGCCAAATGCTTCAGAAGATGTTCATTAACATATATAATTGAAAAGTTGTATGTCTCCTACATAAGTCTTAGAGCCTAAGATAACATGGGGAACCTGACTTCTTTCATTCTATCTTCATTCATCATTAGGGACAGGATCTGGTCTTGGAACTTTTGTACTAAATTTGCTTGAGGAGGAATTCCCAGAAGTATATAGATTTGTTACTTCAGTTTATCCCTCTGGTGAAGATGATGTTATTACTTCTCCGTATAACAGTGTTCTGGCTATGAAGGAGTTTAATGAACATGCAGACTGTGTACTACCAATAGAGAATGAAGTAAGAAATAATATTCTATTTCTGTAATTTTTTTTTATTAGACAGTGGAAGTGTCTCTTCCTTTTCTGTACTGATTTGAGTACCAAGTCTCCAAAAGCATAATTTCATTTTCAAAGTAATAATTGAACTTCTAAGTCACTTGCAAGCTTTTGAAATTAACATGGGTATCCTTAAAAAATTGCTCTTCTCCTTTAGAGTAAGGTAGAATGAATTTTTTCATGTCTGTTTCAAGGTAAACAGTGAAAAGCTTCTATTTACTGGGGCAGTGTCTTCTATTCTTTTAGCAATCAATTTGTGCATAGTATTAGTAGGGTTCTGCAAGGACCTCTAAGCTCTCCAGATTCCAGCAAACTTAACTGTGCTGATTAGTGATATGAGAATCATAGATATACCTGACCTTGCAAAGTGCTAGACTCATTTGAATCTAGCTTCGGTGGCTGTCTTGCTGTTTGCTTATGAAAAAAGCAAGAGAAAGTGAAATACAGTTAGACTATGTTTTTAGTTTCAAAAGTGTTATCTTCTAAAACTGCATTTAAAATTTTCATAAGGATTTTGAATAGTTGAATAAAATTCAAACTTCTGAGTCAAGCTGTGTACATATTTGTGATATGTAAGGCACAGGCTTTTAGAAACACTTCAGTCAATTGGAATTGCTCAAAAGTTGAACTTAGATGTATCAAAGGTATAATTTTGAGCTAACAGTACAATGTCTGAGCTTTCAAGATTATTAGAAATGAAAAAGTGGGGTACTGAATTTGAAAGTTCTGTACTCAAGACTACTTCTGTGCTTTTTTTTCCTCTCTCTCGAAGTCTCTGTTTGAGATAGTTAATAAAATTCATCAGATGATCAATTCTGGGAAGTTAGGATCAACTGTGAAGCAAAATAGTTTGGTAACATCAGGTGCAGGCAGTGCAAAAACACTACAAGAGAAGCCATTTGATGCAATGAATAACATCGTAGCCAACTTGCTGCTGAACCTGACAAGGTAAAGTTACAGGTTATTCCTCTGTAACAAACTAGGGTTGCTGGAGGTGGTGTGTGCTGTAAATATGCAGGCCTGCATCAACTTGAATAATATTAATTGATTTTCATTTGATGAGTCTTCTCTCCTTAAGAATAGGTTACTAAATGCTAAAGTATTTGGAACTATTCAGGTCATAGTGGTGTTGCATTAGCCATGATAGTCTTAAAACTGAAGTAAGTTTATAGACAGAAGGATATTGTCTTCCACTAGTGCTTAATGGAGCCCACAGAGGTTTGCCTTTCTAGGCCAGTTGTATTATTTTATAAATATTGTCAGATCATTTTTGCTCCTAAACTGTCTATTGCTGCAAGAAATATACTTCTGGAGTATTGGCCTGTTTTTCTTTTAAACAGTTTGTCAGCAATGCTAAGTCGCATGAGTTTTATTATAGCCTGTTTAGTAAAAGTGGTATTAATTAACTGGTATTAACCAGCTGGTATTAAATAACTGGTATTAATCATTATTAATACTGTAAGTCGGTGCTAAGGACTACAATTGGGAAACAAGGAATCATTCTTGGTAATTTATTGTTCTTTAATGGTAAGTATAAGTAAATAAGACATAGCACTGTTACTGCCAGATGTGAAAGTGTGAAAGTTTTGTAATTATACTTGAATACTTACTTGAATGCTGTGTCATTTTATTGTACAGAACAGCTAAAAATTAGATTTCATGGAAATTTACCTTACAGAAGTGATTTACTTAGTTCGTAGCAGTTTCATAACAGTTTGTTAATTTTTCAGCTCTGCTAGATTTGAAGGTTCACTAAACATGGATCTTAATGAAATCAGCATGAATTTGGTTCCCTTTCCTCGACTTCATTATTTGGTTTCAAGCTTGACTCCTCTGTATACACTGGCAGATGTTAATGTTCCTTCTAGAAGGTAAGAAGAAATATCATTGGAGCTCCACATTTAAAGCTTAATTTCTGATTCTTCCATAGTTTTCATTAAAAAATTCCATTCTGTGGCAAAACTAAGAGTGGAAGTTCTAAAACTTGTATGTCTGCCACATTTTCAGATTCTTTGTGCTGGTTTATGGAACAGCTGTTGTCCCTCTTCTCTGTAACGGTTCAGCCAGTAAACTTATCATCCTTTTAATCTCTGCTGGAAGTGTTTCTTTTGGGAAAATGTATTGCATAGAACCCACACCACAAGTTCTTTTGAGTAACAGTTTGCACTTGACTGACAAAATACTCTAAAGACAAACAAGGGATTAACTAGACTCTTTGGGGGGAATAACAGCATCTTACTTCAGTCTGGAGATGCAGTGAGCCTATTTAACATCTTATTGTAATAATAAGCTGACATGTCAAATTTTGTGAGATATTTATCCCTCTGACATAGCAGAAAATAACCAATTAAAATACATTTTATTGGGTTTGGTGGATTATGTTCAGTCAGCAAGAGGTCCAAATAGAGGCAGCTAAGGGTAAGTGCTGGAAGTATGCAAAGTGGAGAAGAGGGCAGGACCACCCTGATTTTCCGATAGCAAGTTGTGACAGTCAGATCTATTGAAAACATACCTTGAAGAGACAGTACAGGGCTGAGGGGAAGGTAGCAGACTACAAGGAGATGGTCAGTCAAAGATGTTTCAGAATGAAGTGGGAACAGTAATATTTTTGTCTCCTTTATTTCGTTATTTTTTTGTAATAAGCAGGTTGTGGCACAGGTGATATAAGAAAAAAGAACTAGAGATGATAAATGTACAGCATTTGGGACAAATGGAAAGAATAGCTTAGGTGTTGTGGGTCCACAGAACACCATCTTTGGTATCCCACAGTACAGTGAAACTTGGTTAAGGAAGTGAAGAGAGAAAGAATATGATCTGCAGTGTCATCTTTTAAAGCAGTCATGTGTGATAAAATTAGAATAAGTAGACTAGACAAGTAAGTATAGCCTGTCTTTTCCCAAATCATTAATCAAAATTAATACAGTTCTATGATTCATTGATCCTTTTAAATAATGAAGTGTAACAGGCAAATAATCAGTTCTGTAAGGGTCAGCAGCACTTCGATATTCCTTGTCAGATCCTTCCCAGTGACATTGTCCACGCAAATTGCCACATAACCAAAACCCCAAGTAGTTAAATCCTTTTACATAATTTTAATACTTTGTAACCATTGGCCTCAAGTTGCCTTTATAAGGGCGACTTCTCTGACTCAACAGTGGCTTGTAACTTGAGGGTGAGGAAAAAATTGATCCAGTGTGCTTTTAAAAACTTCTAATGCCAACGTATATACATGTAAAGGTTTGAATCTTTCCTATCATTTATGGTCCTGGGTTAAATGTACCTTTATCCAGAATTTTATGACCTTTTAAACCCTGAGAGTGGGCATTCTGAAGAACTTTTGTATCCTACTTTAGTAAGAGTAGATAACTGTTTTCTTTTCACCCAGGTTGGATCAGATGTTCTCAGATGCGTTTAGCAGAGATCATCAACTAATTCAAGCAGATCCAAAGCACAGCCTCTACCTCGCCTGTGCACTTCTTGTTCGAGGAAATGTGCAGGTTTCAGACCTTCGCAGAAATATTGAAAGGTTTGTAATATCACACAGAGTAGTCATGCAATTTGTACTGAAACTGATGGCAGTTGTCCAGAGCATTCCAGTGTTTCATTTGAACAGTTTCAATACAAAATCAGTTTACTCCAACCTCCTTTTCTTAATTTTAGAAGGAAAGAAAACATAATTAACTTATGTAATGAGTGAAAAGAAGTCATGTTATTCCTGGATTTCCAAATAAAGGGAGGTGCTACTCCTCTGTTTCTCCAAATTGCAAAAGAAAGCAAAGCCCAGCCCTCCAGGGGTCTCCCAACAGCAAAGGATGTTGGAGTAATAAGTTCTGTAGTAGAATTTTGTTTTTGCTGAACAGAAGGCCCCCCTCTTTCATGGTTACTTTCATGTAGGTAGGAAATCATCTTTATTTTAACAACTCTGTGTTCTTAGCACCCATTTTCTACCTTTTATGCTGTTGAGCTACATAGATGTAACAGGAAAGGCAGACAAAACAGAATTTATAGGCAGACAGGAGTGCATGGGGAAAATTTCTGAGAATCTAAAATATTTTACTTATTTCAAAACTACAGGTAGACTGATTGTCCCCACATAATATTAATCTTTATGTTCCTTAGATAACTAAATTTTTGTATCACAGGTTGAAGCCTTCTCTGCACTTTGTCTCCTGGAATCAAGAGGGCTGGAAAACTGGTTTGTGTTCAGTACCTCCTGTGGGCCATTCCCATTCCCTTCTGGCTTTAGCAAACAACACCTGTGTAAAACCAACTTTCGTTGAACTCAAAGACAGATTTATGAAGCTCTACAAGAAAAAGGTGCGACTCTTATCATTATAACATCCATAGTCACTAATCATTAACATCTTGCATTATTGGAACACAAATTTTCATGTCGCGAAGGGACTGCTTATAATTAACAGCCCAAGGGTTTTATTTGTGTGACCAACTGGCTCAAAGCCCCATCCAACCTGGCCAAGAACACTTCCAGGGGTGGAGCATCCACAGTTTCTCTGGGCAACCTGTTCCAGTGCACAGTAAAGAATTTCTTCCTAATATCTTATCTAAACTTTGGTGTCCACCAAGCTTTCTCTCACGTCCCTTCCTCAGCAGGACAGGAGAAAAGTACAGTGAAAAACTTGTGGATCAAGATAAAGACAGGGAGCTCACCCACTGGTTATTGTCATGGGCTAAACAGACTTGGCATAGGGAAAATTAATTTAATTTATTGTCAATAAAAGCAGAGTAGGACAGCAAGAAATAAAACCAAAACTGAAAACACCTTTACCCCCACTCCACTGCCTTCTTCCCAGCCTCAGAATTCCACTTCTGTTCCTTCTTTGCTGATCTTAGTGTCTGCCAGGGCTGTTTCTCTCACATTTTCCTGAGTCTTCTCTCTCACAGCTGTTGTGCAGCATTTTTAGCCCTCGATAAATTACCAGCCTCACTAATGGGCTCAGCTGTGGCCAGTGGCAGGTCCATGTTGGAGCTGACTGGGATGGTTCTGTTCAGCATGGGGGCAGCTCCTGTTATCTTCTCACAAAAGCCACGCCTGCAGCCCTGTGCTCCCTCTGCTGCCGAAACCCTGGCATATAAACCCAATACACAGCTGGGCAGGTGTACCCAAGAAGACAATATGAAAAGATGGGTGTTAAGAAGTCAGTAATATCGACTGTAATTCACTAGGGGATTCTTACCAAAGTTGCCAAGAGTTTAAACAAGGGATGTCATGATAAAAGTCTCTAAGTCCCCTTTTGACAATGCTTGCATTCCCCCCTTCAGTGCAGGCTAAATGGTACTTACCGAGCCAAAGCAATTTAATGCCAAGAAAAGGATAACACTGAATTTTCTTTATTCTCTTAGGCTCACCTTCACCATTACCTGCAAATAGATGGGATGGAGCAAAGCTGTTTTTCAGAAGCTATATCCTCTTTGTCTGACCTAATAGAAGAGTACAATGAACTGGATGCTACAAAAGGTGGGCCTAGAATAGATCCTTCAAGACTGAAGATAGCTGTTTAAAGAAGGAAGAACTGATTTTAAAAAAAACAACAACAACAAAAAAGCACTTTCCCTAAGCATCCAGCCATTTCAGTTAACCAGAATGACTTGCAGCATGCCTGACTATTGTAATTGCAAAGTGGGATCAGGACAACAGCTTCTTTACCTCAAGAGTTGTCATTAAGTGGTGAGCCGTGCCTGTAAGAAAGATTTGAAGGCACCTAATAGTGACTGGTATCAGTAAGGACAGTAATGCTAACTGTGGAGTAAATAGACACACCATATGCTGTGAAGAAAAGGAGGAGCAGTTGTAGCAGCCAAAAATGTAATTCTTTTCTCAGACTTTCAACTTACGGTAAACTAAAGGTAGGTCTTGCTTCAAAGAAGGATCACCATTGCTAGATTTAGTTTTTAACAAGCAACTACGAAGAGAAGAAAAGCCCATGTAGTCTTTTCAAAGATGAAAGCAAGTCTCTAATGAAACTGCTTTCTTACACTTTGCAGTAGACATTTCAGAATGCTCTAAGCTATGTTTCTCACTTAATATTTTTGCTTCTGTGTTGTACTATATTAGGGCATTCTCAATTGATACCAAAATTGGCAATAACAGAAAATTCCAAAAAATAAATTTTGTTTCAAGTATTATACTTGGAATATTAATTAATATTTTAATGATTCATATTCATGAATGCTGAGTTGCACTTTATAATGAGATAGTACGGAATACCTCTGAGAAAAACATGCACTTATGATGAAGTTATAATGACCATTTGGAGAAAAACACTTATAGCCTTGAAAGAATGCAAGTGAAATAGATGTTTTAATATTTATAATTATCAGGGTAAGAAGCTTTTTATATTACAGTAAGAACTTCTACAAAATAGAATGTATAGCTATTTCCAGTTGCTTGCCAGTGAACTGTTACAGATCAGAATGGATTGATACAATGATTTCTTGAAATTTGAAGTCCCTCTAGCAGAGTTGGAGTAGATATGTAAGTAAGCACAATTTTGAATGTATAAGCCCAGAAGTATTCAATAAAGTATTGTGATAACATTCGTTGAGAGCATTTTTTAAGAAAATGTTCTAAAAATAGCAATTTTTTTAAAATCTTGCTTCTATTATCTGCAGTTGCCCACTTATTTGTTCCTTTGCACATCCAGTGTTTATATCCACAGCACGAGAAAGACCATCTGTTGCAAAAAGCAGTCTGAGTTTAAAGTTGGCGATTTCTGTTTCAAAACAGCATTGATGTGTTTTAGTATTGCAGATGTATTGCAGAAAAGGTTAATTTAAGAATGAAGAATGATAAATGAAGTATTACAGGGCAAATTTTTTCCTAATAGGTTAGAGCATGTATTTGTCTTTGTGGGCAAAAACTTGTTACAGTGGGGTATGAAGCTGTCTTACTGTGCGTTTTTTTAGTTACCAAAAATTCTTGTTTGGGCAGTACTGCTGTTAGATACATTCTTGAGGAGGACGTATTTCCCCATGTTAAAACAGTTACGTTTAAAAAGATGCCCTCTGGCATTTTACAGGTGCCATTTAATAAATGAGTGAATATTCATGTGTGTAGCTTCGTTATAAACACTGCTGTGGGAGGGGATTATGCTGACTCTTCAGGGTGTGAATGTGCTGTTGCACTCCATGTGTTATAGTCAATGGTGTAATTCATCATAGGAGTTTGAGTTGGGAAAATATATCTCCCGGAGCACTGCAAATCCTCTGGCACACACATGATGTTATCCACATCATCTTCCACCTGAAGAAGCCTTCATTGGGACACTCAAACTGTACCGTGACCATTTTGGACTTATTAGGAACGCAGCATCTCTTGTCCAAGCACACTCCGCAGAAAGTTAGTTTGTATCTTTGAGTAGTTGAGCATCCCGAAAAAACTAGCTTCTCTGCTGTTGGAAGCTGGAAAGTTGGTTGACACGTTTTTCCCTTTGGAATCTTTAATATTAAAACAAAGAAAACCCTGAACATTAAAAGCAGATCATGTAAGAAAAAGTTGCAACATTTACTTAGAAATATCTTGAAAGTTACTCAATCTGAAAGCTGCCTGATTTTTCCTTTGTCATTCAACAAATAGAAAATATTTTCAGAGTGGCTGCGCATCAGGACAGCATTAGCCGCATTTATATTTCAGGACATTACATTCTTGTGTTTGAAATTGTACATCTGTAGTTTGCTATTGAAACCTGAAGATTGATCGTAGAAAACATAGAAGAGTTATTTTAAAACCCGTAAAAAAGAAAGAAGTAAATGTTTGATTAGTATTTTTTAATACATCCATTTTTCCATTAGTTCCAATATTATCATTTTCTATTAGGAATTAATTTTATGCTAGAAAATACCTTTATTTTCTTCAGCATATTGGTCAGACAAGGCTGGATGAAGCATAATCTCTTTTCTTTTTTCATTTCACATTTTCTGTTGTCATTGGTCACTCTGCTGGATATGCCAATGCCACAGGTCCTGGAACAGGGTGTCCAGGGAGTTGCCTGTATAAGGCACTTTTTCTTCAAAACTAGTGGTAAGCTTCTGTAAGCTAAGACAGCAATATTTTATTTATTCAGCCCCAAAAGGATGAATTGAAAATACAAGAATAAGAATTTGATTTCTGTTCATGAAGGTACTTCTGCAGGTAAACCTAAAAATGAGACATAAATAACATTTATACAAAATTCAGCTGAGCTGCAGTTAAACTGTGCTGACACTGGATACTCAGATCCTAGCAAGGACTATGAAATGGCGTGTATTATATGACCTTCCAGTTTCATGTGATGGAAATGTTGTGTGAAGAGAGTTAATTGTGGAATTTTTATGAAATGTCCAGATTTGTATTTTATTTCAGGCCAAGCATAGCTTGTAAAGGCTGCTGAGAACATTAATATTTGTGTCTTTGTAGATATTGATAAGACTTTAGGTTTTGTATTGAGGAATAAAATTCTCCAGTCACTTTTAGATACCACTAAAAAGCCTGAGGGCTGGATTAGGTGGATTATGCTTAAAAAAAGAAACAAAATTGCAGTGGAAAAGTTCTGCAAAAAAATGATGTGGAATCTGTGCATTTATGTAAGAGCATGGGCAGAATTACCTGGAATTACCAGAACTTCTGTCTACTTTCCAGAATACTTGGAAAGTAGACAGCAGTTTAGAGATCTCATCAAAGAAAGGAGTTTAAAAGCCTGTCATAGATCTGCAGCAAATAAAAGGAAGTTAAATGGTTGTTTATACTTGGTACATTTTTTAAAGTAGGACCTAGTTACATCCCTGTGCATCTGAATTAAGTAAATCAAATTGAAATGGAAAGCCAGAAAACAAAGCAAGAGGAGTAAAATGAAACTTAGCACTTACTATCCACTCTAACAGAAAGAGGACTTTTCAAAATACATATTAGCCCATTGAGCCATCCATGGAATTCAAGAACAAGTTGACAAGATACTTCTGCTGGACTGGGAAATGAGAGGGGGAAGACTTTACTTTAAAAAAAATTTCAAGGTGTTTTTCTTCAGAAGATTTCCAAAGAACAGCATCCTACAGCGAGTACAGCTGCCACGGGGACAGGGTGTTGGGTCCGTGAACCCAGCCCAATAGAAAGCATGCTTTGCCAGCTGGGTGTCTGCTCTCAAGGCTATGCTGTGCAGCTGATCCACATTCCAGAATAAATGATGTCGTGTTGCAGTCAGTGAAGGAGTTACTGAAGGCTAGACTCTAGCTTTTGGATCTGCTGAAGGACGAGAAGAAAATGGCTTAATGCTGTTCTCCAGATACCTGAAATACATTAATGGGGGTTGTGGTGAGATATATTTCAGAGGCTCACGTGGTTTGGTTGCCGTTGTTTTCCATGCATTATGGTCTCTCTTCCATCAGATTAGCACTGTTCTCTAGAAGTTAAATCTCTCTTCACTTGAAGTCAGTTTCCTTACCAAGTGCGTGTTTATACAACAGCATTAAGTGCATTTCTGTTAAAAGGCTTTGATACTAGATAGAGGTATATCATAATTTTGAAGTAAAGATGAGCTTCTTTTTTTTATTTTGGCTTACTTGCATAACCACTGCTTACATGTGAGAAGTTGTCCAAACTGGCCTTCAGGTTTTGTAAGCAGGTCTATTTATCTGCAGATTGATTGGCTTATGTGGATCTACTCAGCAGCCTTTGATGAAGGTTTTCTGATAAGCTTTGCAATCCTTTTAGTTTTATTTTATTGCTCCATGGTGGTGATTCAAGCTGCCACCAAGTAAATGGCTCTGCTTTCTGGTACCTGCATTAGCTGTAATGAAGATGGCTTTCACCGTGGAAAGCTGCACATGCACAGGGAAGGAGATGGCAGGAGCATAGACAGCTGTGGCCAGGGAAGGGCTGGCATAGCTGCTTCTGGCAATGGTGCTTCCTTAGAGTGAAAAAGAGAGCTAGTGTTAGCAGCAGAGCAAGAATGGAGTTAAAGGGAAAATCAACTGGCCCTGGCAGAATTGCACGGACAAGCTTATGAATGCTTTTGATCAGACTGAATAAAGAAACTAGGGAGGAGTATTGTTCTTGCAGTGATCTAAAATTTGTGAATGCAGGAAAGCCACAAAGGCAACTTCTATAATTTTCTGCTTTCCATTGAAAGAAGAGACCTGCATCATGTTAATGTATGGATGTGGAAACCAAGACTCCCTAACACCACACAGCAAGAAAAAGTGGGACAGTTCCCAGACTGCAAAATGGCTGTCCACCAGCATCCCTAATTGGGCTGATCCGATGGGTAGTAAACCTCTGCAAAAAGATGCTTTGGCAAATTCTCTGGTGACAGAAGCCAAAAGCCTTTTTGCTTTTCACATTCATTAGGTTTAGAGAAATGAGTCTGTGACCTGAGAGTAAGAGGGGTAAGTGGGACACAACAGTCACCCTGGCAAAGGCCTTGAGCAAGAATTGGGCAAGTGCCAGTGTGCTGCCTGCCTGGCTGCTGGAGCCAGGGACACTAAATGCAGAAAGGCTCATGTACAGAAAAGTTTACCAGTGTAGCCAGCCTCACCTGACATCAGTCTGTAGTTGGTTGATTGAAGTTGCTTGTGCTGTCCCAGGCCACAAATGGCTTGTCCAGGCTTCTTTCTGTCTGGGACCCTGGCGCAGGGACTTCCTGCTAATCTTGGTGTGAATACAGGGGTACATCCGATTGTACCGCTGACACACAGGCACTTATAGAGCGGGTTAGGCTGAAAGGTCTGCCCGTTGGCGTAATAAACTCCATTGAGCTCGCATCCTACAGCTACCAGATCTGAAAGTGGTGAACAGCAGTTACTAACACAGGAGGAGCACATGGGTCTTGCTAAGCAGAGTGCTAAAATGTGGTCAGCCCTTATGACATCCACAGCTTTTTAAATCAGACATCAACATGTCTGGCAGTAACAGGCTTGTGCACGATGAACTGGTCTCACTAATGCAGGTAAGTTTAAGTACAGTCCCGGCCCTACTCTCAGGTTCTCTGAGCAGTTAGAGGACTAAATTAGGATCAATTCCTTAGCACAGAGCTATGCAGCACCTGCAAGCAGAGTTTTCCTCCAAAATCATTCACCTGGTGGTCCCCACCCTCTTGGATTTCAAGAAGGGAATGTGAAAGAACAACTTACATGCACACACGCCTGTTTCATACCTAGGCTCATCTTCCGAGTAGTCGCAGTAGAGCCCTTTGTGGGGATCACAGACATCTGCTTCATTGCAGGGCTCTCCTGCCTGCTTGGCACAGACCTTACAGCAGCCGCAGCCATCCTTCACCAGGCTGACCCCGGGGGTGCAGGCTGGCAGCGGCGGGCATCGGCACGGCCAGTGGCAAACCTCTTTGCGCCGGACTTCACCAGTTTCTGAAGGTTTATCGCCAGGCTGCTCTAGTGGGCTGTGGAAAAACTTACACACAGTGGGCTATTTTGAGCACTAAGTGCATTATGTGTAGCTGGAATAGCATAAAATGAAGTCAAGATGTAAGAAACTGTCAAGCTGCGTGAAGATACGTAACATTTCTCATCTCACAAGATCAAAAAGTGAGAGAGGCTGTGAGGATTAGGTAGAAAGCCAAAGACCATTTTCATCAGTTAGCATCTCACACGGAGATGTTTTTCCACCACTGAGCCTTGCCTACTGCTTGTACAAAACACAATTCACTGTTTTTTCCTTTGCCTTCTATAGAACAAAACTGAACAGAAGTGAAAAAAAAAAGTGTTTTAAATTAGATGCTGGTTTTATTGTAAGTATTCCTTCCTAGAAACCTTCTATCAAATTAATTATCTTTTGATTCTCTATCAAATTAATTAGCTTTTGATTCCTCATATTGTTTTATTGCCAGCCATGGTCCTGTGTGCCAGTTCTGATGGCAAGGCCCTTTTAAAATAGGGAACCTCTTTCAAATGTTACTTTTGTTCCAAAATTTGAGTAGATGCTTGGGAAAGAGCATTATAATATTTACAAATGCTGTTGTGCTAGATGCAAAAAATTAATCCTAATAAGGGAGGCTAGTAGTTGTGCTGAGTTGAATAGGTCACTTTCTAAGAGTGCATTTATTTGCATGACTAAGCCTTCATTGAATCCAGGGCTTATGGAGCAAAGACACATCTCATTAAAGAGATTTGTATCAGCAGTAGGAAGTCAAGATCTAGCCAGAATTTACTGGTTTACACATTCTGTCTCAGAATTCATGTCTGGTTTTTTTCTTTTTTTTTCTTTTTTTTTTTTTTTTAAGTAAAGGAAGACCGAACTAATTCTTGGTGGTTTTATTTTTCTGAAGCATGGGGGCAGATTAAGTCAGCACATTGTGAAAGGGTCTGTTTGAGATAGCTATAGTCTATCTGCATTTTTTAAGAACTACATCTAAAACTTAGCTGTTTAGATCTTAGCATTAAATCTTTTCATGCTGCTGACTTCAGCAGAAATGCAGATCATGGTATCGTTGTTCTCCATGGATGACTGGTTCCATGGTTAAGTGGGGGCATGCACAGCACTTGGCCACTCTACCACATCAGGCCTGGGAGCCACTGTCATCACACAGCTCTGACTGTCCAAAGAGCAAAAGGGAAAGGAGACCCAATCTCTCACCAGGTGCCAGTATCACCACCAAGCTTGCAGGAAAAAACCCAAAACATATATCCTATATGTTTTTTCTGGGCATGTGAAGCCCAGCCTATCAGTTTCTCTCCGTTCCTCCCAACTGCAAGGCTCTGCTGGTGTAGAAATCACCTCCAGCAGAGATGCTGCGGGAAAGCTGAGAAAGGGGTCATTCAGCTGGGGTTCCTTGCTGCTCAACTTTCAAACTGGAAGTATCTGCAGAATTCAGCATTTCAAATGCCGTAGCCCAGGAAAGCTCTTGCACCATAACTGAGCTGGCTTAATTACATGCAGTAGTAAATGACCTTTTAAAAGGCTTTTTTCTACCCCTAATTTCCATTTTTCATGGTCATTTACAACTATACTTATGATATCTTAATCTGCAGCTACTAATGAAGCTCCAAAGTAGTAGCTTTCAAGTTCCTTTGGCTGAATGGTTTTTAAGCTAGATATTAATTTACATAGGCAATTCATATAGTGAATGGATGTTAAACAATGTCATGTCATATTCCATGCAGTATGAAGAAGATAGTTTCATAAATGTGTCATTTGTTAAAGGATTTCTTCTAATCCTTTTTACCTAAATGCAGCAATAATACAGAAACAAGTAACTCAAGTATACTTTTTTTAGGCAGCTAAGCCTTTCCTATAAAACATAATGTTAATTTGATGAATGTGTGCATTGGAATATAAAGGTTTTTAAAGCATTGTTCTGGAAACAAGACAAGCAGGTGTTCCTATACATTTAGCAGTGTTTAAGACAATATGGTTGCTTTAGGAAACATTTCCTTGCTGCTTTATGCTTTAGAAGCAGGGTATTATTATTATCAGGAATTTGGCCATATGCCAGCAATATGAGGTTATGTGGCTTGAATCAGATATCATGTTTCAAAATGGGTATGTGTAGCAGGAAGTAATCTTATGTGCTTCAACCAATATGTTTAATTTGTATTACAAATTGAAACATGCTTTAAACCTACAGACTTCTACTTAGGGGAGTTTTCTCTCCTTTTTTTAGGGAAAGATGTCAGCTGAAAAGTGTGAGACTACAACGTTCTTACAAAGTAAGAGAAACACCATAAGGCGAATATCTGATAGTTTTAACTGTGGAATTACTGAGAACTTTGGTTTACATGAAAAATCTTCACGAATCCATTAAGTTACAATGAAAATCTAAAGTTTGGTTGTACAGTTTACAGGTCAAATATTTTTCTAATTTGTGTTTCCCCAAGTTTCTATACCAAAGCTATTCACATCACACAAGCCCCTTGCATACTTTTCCTGATCCTATGGGCAGATCAGAAAATGAGACCATTGTGTAAGAACCCTTCATGTGTTGTTTGTTTTCCTGTGTTTTAAAGATTGAATGAGGTCCGTGTGGCATAAATAAGCAAATAGCAAGAGTAGGCAATGTATTATCACTAATGTTCAGTTATCTTAGTCTGGCTTTAAATATGCAGAAAGCAGAGGGAGACAGCCGTTTGAAAATTCTCCTGTTGACATTCATCTTATTGTAAAGGAAAAATACACTGTGTGCACATAAAGTGGATTTTCAAAATTAAGTAAATAAATAATGAAAAATTGGCCTTTGACACAAATACCTTTAGAGAAAGCTATCACTTAAAATTTTTTCGTAAGAGACGAAGTATAACACAACTGAGGTGCCTTTGTAAGACTCCTTTGTAAGACTAGCCTCAAGTTAGACTGCTGTGTGTATATATACACATTTGCAAACACATGTATACATATATATATGGAATATGAGCATGGATGTTTACTTTCTTACTGCATCAGATAGTCATTTGTGCTTATATTAAAAAAAAAAAAAACAAAAAAAAAAAACCAAAAAAAGCAAGGTTAGTGACAATTTAAGCTTCCCTAACACTTTTTTCGTCCCACCAAGTCATATTAATGTACAGAGAAAAAAATTACCAAAACATGATTGATGCAGTAAATAAGCTGCAAATGAAATTTGCTCAGGAGTAGGGAATGGCTCCTTTTTTATGAGGAATTTACTTCTCTGAAATTTAATTCGTCATCAGGCAAATAAAAATTTTTAACCAGGACAAGGTGAGGTAGGGAGAAATCTTTTTCTTCTTTTTAATGAACTTACCTGCTGAGTACAAGGGATGATGAAGATGGTGGGAACAAGGAGCCACCGCATGTTCCTGCACATTCAGAAGTGAAACTGGAAGATAGGGAACAGGCTGAGCTGTGTCAGAGGAAGCACTGAACACAAAGCTCTCCTCTGTCTCCCTTGCCAACCCTACTTTCCCCAGCACATGCACGAACACATACGCGCATTCACACTTGAAATTCTCCACTTCATACAGAACCAGCTTCACACTGAAATTTCCAACTGGTCTTCTTTTCTCTGCCCACTGCTAGAATACAGATTTTCACACCCTGCTTGATCCCATCCAGTTGATTCAGCCAGACTTAATTGAGGTCGGGTAGGGTGACATCTAATTCTTAAAATCTTGCTGCTGGAAATCCAGTGTTATTTTTAACTTGTCTTTAAATCTATATTGCAGGAATTTCTGAAATCTGAAGGGCAGAGCCCCAAATACATGTATTTTTTGAGATGGAGAAGGCAGAGTTCTTCAAAATTTCTAATGTATTGTGCCTAGCAAATCATTGCATAAAAATTCACAGTCAGTACATGCTCTGAGGGAAGGAGATGCTATAAAATGTTATAATGCTGCTACATATTCTGCACTGCTTCTTACCATGGAATCCTGATGGGGAAGCCCAAACTATAATGTACTTTTCCCTGAAGTATGCACCTTGTCCTATCTCTGTGTCACCCCACCTAAGCACCAGATTGTTCAAATCGCCAAATTCCCTCCCCCTTAATACTATCAAGGTGAGGAAGGGGGAAACACTTCCTTGCTGCTTTGCTTATGTGTTTGATTTTTAGACTAACAGGAGGGTTTCCAGGGTAAGATAAAAGCTCCAGCCCTGCAGCAGTGGTGTTGGTGGTGCCCTGGTAAATGCTCCTCCTTCGAGTTTGTCCTTGCTCAGGCACATCCTGTGAAGCCCAAGAGTTACATGGGGAGGCTGCCAAAGACCACACTCACACAGCAGCCGTGTGTGGACAGAAGCAGTAGTGGGAGTAAGGAATCTAATCCAGTCCAAGCAATTCTGTTTGGCTTCCGGACTTGGAGCACCACATTCCCTCCGCAGTTACAAATGCACCCTGAACTGCCCCTCCAAACTCTTGAGCATTCAGCCGTAAAACACTGAAGATTTGCTTTTTCTTTAGCACAAACACTTTGTCACATAACTGAAGATAAAGTCCAGGAAGTACCCGAGTGACAAGTGGATGCTGCAGATCAGTTCATTTCATTGTGTTACTCTGGTGTGTGGCAGTCCAGACTCAAGCCGTCCTTGTGTTTCCCTTTGAAAGCTTATGAACATAGCACACAGGCTTCTCAAAAGTCTCTTCTGTATCCTATCAAAACACAGCTTCTTTCATAGAACCAGAAGATAGTTGAGGCTGGAAGAGGGTCCAGGGGGTCTCTAGTCCAACACCTGCTCAAGTAGGGTTCATTCTGAGATCAGACTAAGTTACTCACGGCTCTGTCTATTTGGATCTGGAAACCCTCCAAGTGTGGAGGCTGCTAAACCTTTCCTGGCAGCCTTTCAGAGGGATAATAACAGGCAATGCTGGCTGTCTGAGGAGATTCCAGGTATAGTTTTCTCTTGCAGCCCCAAAGACACCCCTTTCACTCTCCAGCCTGTAAGGAGTGAGGAAGGTCAGAGGACTAGCACATCCATTCTGCTTCTAGGACTGCAAGGGGAGCACAGAGCATTCATTTGAAATGTGTTGTTTCTCTTTGCATTGCAGAGATAAAGCATGTGGCCAGTACAGGACTGGGAATGCTCTGTGTGCGCTGGCAAAGACTGGTCTGATGTGAATAATGGTCCCCACTCTTGGGAAACAGGAGAGAGATATTTCTATAGGATTACCCGTTGGTTTTATGTGTTGTATTTTGCTGGAATCACCTGGATAACATGATATTTGAGCTTTAGAGAGTGAGACTTTAAAACTGTAGTTAAAATATAATTAAGCTGATTGATAGAAAATGTTGGGTTTGGAAGGAGTGGGAGGAATGGTCCTCCCCAAGGAAGACATTCTGGTGATATAACACATTAAAGGGTCATTTTAGGTGGCTGTATGATTGCTCACATGTGTGTAAATCAATCAGCATACCTCTTCAGCCCAAGAAGGGCCTGCTGCTAGGAGCACCACTCCTGCTAGTATGACTCGGGTCTCCAAAATAACAATGTGCCTTCCCTGCCTTTCCCTAACAAATGCACTTAAATGAGGGTGTCTGGACCTCGCAGTGCCTGCAGTACTGATCCCTGCATGTATAGTAAGTAGCCATAAGACCACAAAGACAGCAGCGCTAACTCCTATGCATAAATAGTGCACCAGTGTTTTGACTACTGAGTATTGGAGTCTGAGTCTCTGCTAGTATTGGCTCTGATTTCAATAAATGGAGGCGATCTGCCCTTTTCCTCTCCTGCGGGTCTTTAGTGAATCCCGACAACTTAAAAACTAATGTTTTTAATGCCATGTCCAGACTCAGCAATAGTTTGTCTGTATGCATCCTTCTTGCCAAATCTCTGTTGCAGATTTGATTACATAAAGAATCGTTCATTTCCTGAACTAAACCTGCTCTGCTATCTGGTGCCATTCTAATACCACCCTGAACGGAAATGTAATTTAGTTGTATATTCAGTGACCTCTACATACTGCACACATCTCTTTGGTGCCGAAAGATCATCTCCCTGTCTGTGAAATATGCCATGTAAATCCATTGTCTTAAGAGATGGAAAAGTATGAGTTATAAACCCATGAATTAATATAACCATGCATTCTAACTGGATACAAGGTCTTAGACAAAATGCCAGAGGTATTCGTTATTGATACTTGTTGTGGGCCAGGATTCTCGATACTCCCTATTGGGCTTGGTGGAGTTACTGCAATAAAATCCATCAAAGCCAGGGTTGGGTTTGGTCATTCCTGATAACTGGGTGTTAGTTCCAGACACCAGAGCTGGGGGTTCACCTTTTGGCAGGAAGGTTTTTGCGCGTTGTCCTGTTTTGTTGTTCTTTGGGCATGGATGTTACGAAGAGACTGCTCTGTTTCAGTCAGACCTACTGTCTGTGTCTCTTCGCTCAAATAAATAAACAGATGGGTAAAAAGGAATAGGAACATTATATGACAACATATTGCCCTTGGCTCACCCTGTCTCACATGCTGTTTGCTCACTTGGGCTTTGGAAGGAAGCTGCCTTCTTCAAAACAACGATGTTCTAAAAACACCGATGGATTTCACTAGGAGGTCTGCTTGCTATTGCTGTCAGCTTGGGCACACCGAGGCACAGACATCTCCCTGCTGGGAGTGGCAGGGTTTGTTGCCAGGCAGCATGGCATGCAACAGGTCCTGGGATTAGCCATGCTCAAAGGTATGGTGAAGTTCCCAGCTGGAAACCTGAGGCCAGGAGCTGTGATGGTCATTGCAGAGGAATCACCCACCCACCACTGATGCGCTCTTGTGAGGTTCCTCTCTTCTCTGCTGGTCAGCTGCTCAGCTTTTGCAAATTTGGGCCATTTTTGCTTCTCTTCAAACTGAGTTTCAGGCATGAGTTGCACTCAAAAATGTTCCATACCTCTCCTCCTGGAGCACAACCAACAACAGCACGTTCTCAACAATCTCAGTAAGGAACTTCTCCCGAGGTGATGGGGGTATTTCCAATGGGACAGAAATTAATCTTGTCCTGCATATCCACTTCAGCAATAGCATGTGATTCTTCATACAAGGGCAGCTAACACTGTTCACTGTTTCTATTTTAGCTGTGGTCTGCTTCCAAACTAATTCATAAAGCTTCTCTGAGCTGTAACAGGCGACCTCACATATAAAGATATTTACATGCAGGTTTGAGACTAGGTCCCATTTTCAAAACTGATTTATGCAGGTAGTTGTCTGTAACCTATTTTATTCTAACAAGCCTTTAACACAGAAAAGATGCCATAAAGTGTTTGTATTCCTAAACACACATCTCTGAAATGTTCCATCTTTCTGTGACTATCAGCCATGTGAAACTAGAAATTCTCAGAATTTTTTAAGTTGAATATTGTCATCAAAGACAGCCTGAGTTTTCTTGTTTCTGGTTAACAGATCATTTAAAAATATCTGTACACACTGAACAGATAGTCTGTGTTCTGCCAGGCTCTGTGCAATCAGTCCAGAAAGGCATAGGCTGCAAAAAGCAGGCCAAAGCGAAGGTAGGGACAGGAATAAAAATGAAGACAAACTGGGGACCCACCGAGCGAGGCAAAGAAGCGCAGCTGTGCTGAGCTAACCTATTACGCGCTGGAATTGGCCGATTCCGCACACGGTGCAGCGGCTCTGCTTTTTTCAGTCTGATGCTGAATTCAGTGTGACATAATAAACTCAGATCAGCCCAAACCGTATTTGCAAAGCAGCTTTTCTCCTCACAGCCAGGCTCTGTGGGCACCCCAAAGCTGGCAGCTCCAGCCTCCCCTACCTTTCTCCCCCACAGCTGGGCTGCTTTGCAGAGCAGGCAGACAGCTGCTCCTCAGGGAGAAGCGCCATCAGGATAAATATTTGAGTAGGGCACCTAATCCAGCATGTCAGCAGACATGCGAATGTCCGCCGAGGCTTGTACAGTTCTCAAAGGGTTTCCACTGTTAGTTATAGGAGGAAATAGTAAAGCAGCTTCCCAAACTCCTGGGCTCTTTACACATGTAGTTTGTGTGCCAGCTAAAAAACATTCCTGATGGAAATGAAAACAAGGTCCTAGCCAATGTCCTACCCAAACCTTCCTTGAGGGTAAGATATGGGAGAGACACAAAAAAAAGAGTTGTATTTTTTCCCAAGCCACCAGTTGGGGATTTTTTTTATTTTATTCCCAGTACATACTTTATTAACCTTAAAAAAAAAAGCCCACATAGATACTGGTGCATTCACATTGCTATCTCCAAATTTATTTTTGGCACAAAGTCATCCAAAAAACAAACTCATCTCTTTGGTCTACAGGAAAAAAATATCATGCTCTTTACAGACCCGGAGACACACATGAATTGCAGGGCACTGGCCAGGTCTGGTGCCCGTTTTTCATGCCAAGTGTCTCAGGAAGTGAAACAGCCCCAGAGCGGGGAAGGAAGGCTGAGCCTGTTCCTCTCCTTCCTGCTGGTGGCATCATCTCCAGTTCTTTCTCATGAATGAAGAAGGTCACCACCACATCCCTCCTCCTGCATACAAGGAAGCTGCTCCAAGTTTCAGGCCTGAAAGGATTTATCCCTTCATTGGATGGGTACATTAAAAATATATCAGAAGCCAGAGAACTGGTGGTGGAAACTCCAAAGAGCAAACACCAGGTGGGCATAGCAGATCTGGCCAAGGTCCAGGGTTTACAAAGATGGTAAGAGCCCACGTTCAGGTTCTTGGAAGGGAAGATTTTGGAAAGGGCATAAGAGAGTTCTTGTCCCAGCCCTCAGGCTATGTCTTTCAGGGTCTACGAAGCAATGAAGTATCCAAGAGGAAAAAAATCCATGCCTCTTCATGACAAGAGTATGCAGAATAGTGTGAAATTTCTTTATTTTTCTAAAGAATCTCAGCATATTTTTATGAAAGTGCAAAACCTATGGGAAACTCAGTTTAAAACTTCAAACTTCGTTTCTTTTCATTTTGCTTTAGAGAAAAAGCATCAAAACCTACAAAACCTCCAATCAAAACCCCACATCAACTCAAACTCTCCAGAGGGCTCGCAAGCTTGCCCAGCTTGCAGAAAAATTCAGCTGAGTTGTGTTGGGTTGACCCCTTCAAAAATTCAGTTGTACAGTTATCCTTCCATTTGCATGCCTACTGCAGAATTCTCTGTAAATCATCAGGGGAAAAGCAAACAAACACCTCTGTTGCACAAACTGTGTCCATTTATTTTATCCCAATGCTTCGGTCCAAATAATGTGTTCATCATCACCACCAGGATGAAAGAGAAGGGATGGCAGGAAGGAATCAGCAGGTGGCTTGCCCACACCTCATTTGCCATGTGGGTGGAAGGGGAAGGACAGAAAAAAAAAAAAACAAAACCAGGAAGGGGCTTAGGCAAAAGTCTCCTAGTGAATGATTGCACCTGAATCAGGCATCTCCAATCCAGAAAAGCCCACAGGACAGTTCAAACATAAACAAGTGAATAATGTGTCTGGGATCCAAGGCTTTTAATACTGTTTTGCCTAAAGGATTATTTCATTTGCATTTTCTATAAATGAGTCATGACCTATTGATAGCTACAAAACGCTCCATGTTTATTCTGCAAAAGTTGCACCTCAGAGATGTCACCTTATGGTTTTTTGCCTTATGAAAATTCTGGCTCCTCACATGGTAGGAGACGTGGTGCTGACTCCAAGTGGGACAGTGCAGAGGCTGAAAGAAAACAAGGGAAATCTAAATGGGAGAGAGAAACAGAAGGTTTAGTGCTGCTGGAGTCAGATCATTCACGAGGCTGGTGTCTCCTCATCACTGCTCTGATCTCCTGCCTAGGAGACCTCAGCTATGGCTGAGGGGTGCAGGCACTGCACCTAACACCTCATCCTGCCTTTCCTGCTGACCAATTACCAGAGGGAGGATACCCTGGAGTGCCTGGGCAGACACCCAGGAGGCCTCTGAATAAACCAGGCATAGCCCTGCACTGCAAAGCTAATTAGGAAAAAGGAAGAAGACCTTCCCAATGTAATTTAAAGCAAGAAAGATGTTAGGGTTTTCTTTTTTATATTCTCAATAATGCATCTATCCCTCCACCCCTTGCCTTTTTAAATCTCTTTCAGACCACCTTAAATTCACTGGAGAAATGCTCAGTCTTGCATTAGGTACAGCCCTGCCATCTGTCAGATTTTTTTTTAAAATTAAACGCTTGTTTAATATCAGGGGAAAAAAATTACAGCAGTGGCTTGGTTTTTTATTTCAGACAAATACATATTTGCTCTCCTAAATGAGTTCAGAAAAGAGCAGCAACCCGGACATTTCCTGGGGAATCCAGTGCATCTGGGACCCTATCCAGACATCCAAAGGCTGGGCTTCTGCCTCAGAGCCTGTCTTGCCAAAACTGTAAACCAGCTTCACTGATGGCAACATCCCTCTTCTGTGGGCATCTTCATGCATGAAAAGGAAAAGGTTTATTTTAAGGGAAAAAGGTTGGGTTTTTTTCTGATAAGACTAACAGGTCATGTATGTTTATCTATGCTCCAGAGAGACATTCTGAGGGAAGAATAGCAAGGTACTTATTGACTCTGAACAGAAGAAATCAGCACTCTGGCTTCTGTTTCCATATACTTAAGCTACATTCAACAGAAAAGAAGCCCCAAGTGGCTTTTGTTGAGGGACCCGGGTAAGGTTAGATAAACTGGCAACTGGATCCTTTTTCTTATGAAACTATGAAAGGTGGGATTTAGAAACTGCTTATTTGAGATGCTGTTTCAACTGCGGACAATGGCAGATGTTCCCTGAAGTATGCTGTTTGGAAATAGGATATTTAGAACAGTTGGTGTATTCATGGTGGAGAGCTTGCATTGTTCTTCCAATAGTCTTGTCCAGTTTCACACAGTAACTCTTACTGCTGTGTCAAAACACAGGCAAATTTCCTCTCTGAAGGCCAGCGGGCAGATAAAGGAAACAACTGCAAATAATGCTGTGGGGTTTCCATACTGAAACAGAAACAACAGGAAAAAGCTCATATCTAATCTGCACTTGAGAAGTTTTCCCACCCTCCAGAAGTTCTTCCCCACAATGGACTCAGACTCATTCAAAACCTCTCAGGGGACTTAGCCCTGTCCCCACTGCAGCTGGATCCTGACAAAAATAAAGGAGAACTGAGGCAAAAATGCTTCCCTGAGTCATGTATCCAATTCAAGGCAAGGTCGCAGTGTGCTGGGAGACAGCCCGGGGTGAACACGCATGGATGAACGACACTGCCTGACACCCAGCCTGTGTTATGACAGCAGCGAGAAGGTGACATTAAGTGAACCGCAGAACACGAGCTCCAGACCTTTGCCGTGGGCAAATGCACTCTCACAGACATAGCCCAGAGGATGTAACTACAGTGGCACAGAAGGGTAAAGCTCAGCTGTCAATTAAAATCTCGGCAAAGTCTCACTTAGCATCCACGTTGCTCATACACATGTACGGGCAGCCTGAACTTTGCCCAGACAGAGAGGAGGCTGGAGGGGAGGACGAAAAGACACACCAGTTCGGGCAAGGTGGTCACACCATCCAAATTAAGCAGCTCATGTATGGAGTGTAACATCTCAGCTTCATGCACAGCCCACATAGTCTTCAGGCATCTTCAAAGCATTGAACCAAGCTCAGCCTTTCCTCAGTGATGCTGGACCTCCAGCTGCTCGTACTCTCCCAGACACAGTCAAGACTCAGCATGGGTCTGGCACCCTTTGCAGTTGTTAGGGTGGAGACACTGATTTAGTTTTGGGAAGAAGTGAATTTACTAGTACAGATACGAGCAGCGCTGTGCTTGCAGCCCTCAGGGCCAGGTAATGATCTCTGCTCTGTTTTATTATAGTGGAGATACAGCCTCTGGATCTAAAATGTATCTGGTCATTTTTCCATGTACCTTCTGCTAACAGGGTCCAGAGTGCAGTTGCCTATTATGCATTAAGTCAGGAAATTACTGTCATTAAAAATCACTTTATTTAATCAGTTTTATAGTCATCTGGCAGTTGCCAACTTTTGTCTTCAACTGCACACTGAGACTGTGTCTACGTGACTGTCAGCCCTTTGTAGGTCTCTTGAAATTACCAAGTACACCTTTAAAATGTCTAGCTGGGGTCCTGCAAACAGAGTTGCCATGGCAGCATGGAAATCTGGCCCAGCAGAATATCTTTGCTTGCCTTTCCAAAGGTGGCAAACCCTTCAGAGCATCCAATGGATACTTCTTTAAAACAAACTGGGCTTAAAGAAAACCTGGTTTGTCCCTCTCTCTTAAAACATCAACCTGAGACCTAAAATCAGCAGTCACATAAGAAAAGGGGGGAGCCAGTGACATGAGAGGCCTGATAGGATCAAAGACCTGTGTAAGCCTCTTGTGAGATCAGAGCAAGTCCCCAGAAATAAGACAGTCATGTTGCTGTCAGTGGCTGGAGCAGCCAGAAGCACAGCAGTGCCTCAGTTCTCCCTTTGCCTTCTGCAGATGTCTGTCACAGTAGCGATTACTGCTGTTGAAAATACCTGGCTTTATTCTCCTTCATTCCTTTCCTTCTGACAGGATAAATTACTGCACTCAGAAAGTAAACAGCTTTTGCAGTTCTCCTGAATATCAGTGCTGCTATGAAATGCTTAGAAAAAATGCACACAATGCAGAAAATAATACTGAACACCAGTTGTTAGCATTTTCATCATGCTATAGGAGTGACTAATATTTAGCTGGTATTACAAGCTGAGAGTGTCTTCCTCCCAGGACCCCAGACCTCGGTCCTTCAAAGATTTCAGGATGTGCTTTCATCTGACCAGTGCAGTTGCACAGAGGCACTATTTGATGTGCATAAAGCTTTGTGGCTAAGTATTTGTAGGGCTGGAGCCTGACCTTATGAGCACAGAAAATTGGAGAAAACTATGAGGAGTAGCAGAGCAGTTCAATCTTGATCAGACAACATCAGAGCTGAGGCACTCAGAAGAGCCAAAAGCCACTTGGACTGGTAACTTCTGTCCCTTTGAGAGAGAAATCTAGGAGTTCTTAAATGCTCGGACTAATTAAGTCCCATCAAGGCGTGAGGGATACAAACATCCCCCAGCTCCATCAAGCTGCTCACATTATGTGTCCAGCTGTAGAATGATGAACACAGAGAAGTAACAAAGGGAATCCCTCCTCATTTATGCCCTGTCACTTGACCTATAATTTAAAATCTCTGAGATCCCTACATCTTTATATTCAACCTCACTCAACACAGAGGTTTATTTTGAGGCAGATGGCTCCAGAACTGAGTGCAGAAGTTTCCTGTTGACCTACAGCAGTTCTATCTGCAGACTGTACAATCTGGATTTGAGGAATCTCTTTCTCCTATGTAAACAAGTCCAATGCATATCCCCAGCCTGCCTGAATCTGAAGTTCAACCACTTGACTATCTCACTCCTTTTAAATAATGACACTTTGAGTCTTCTCTGACTGTATCTCAGGCATTTATTTGTAGGCTGTAAGGAACTCCCACATTCATCTTTTGCTCAGGTTACAGGACTTGTTGTATCTTCTATATTTGCCTTCTCCTTTTCTCCATCAGCCTTTTTATCTTCTTTTTGTACTTTGGCTCACACACAGTGTCTTGACAGAGTGAGCTCCCACTAGTGTGAGTCCCAGGGAACAATACTGTGCAGAGTGAGGGGCTCCCTTTGGTCCAGGCTCCCTCAGCCACCAGTTCTCACAAGTGACTCCTTGTTCCCAGCATGGACTATGCACATCGACAGCACAATAAGATAAGGGGACAGCTAAGCTGCAGCTTTTTTCCAGGTGCTGTGTTTTTTCCTCTAACCCATGATCTCTTTCCTTATAAAAGGTGGGAGGGGAGGGAAGGAAGGAGACGTAGAAGCATGTCTGGGTCATATTTTCTTTGTTTGGGTTTTTATTACCCCTCCTTTTACTTAGGACATGTCAGTAATTTAGAAGCCCTCTAGTGAAATGCTCTTGCTGACAGTCAGGGTCAGAGCGACATGTATTGGAAAAACCGTAACAGAACAAAAGCTTATACAGGTTTTCTACAAACTCAGCTGCCATCCCCAGCCAAGACTAGCTGCTACCCAGCAGCCCAAAGTCAAAGTACCCCAAAGGATGGCCTGAGTGCCTCTGTCCCATCGTCAATCCCTGCCACCCTGAGCACAGGCTGGCCTTGGCCAGAGACACTGCGTACAAAGGAGCTGGTCACTGCTTCGTGGGCTGGGGTTTTCCAGAATTACTGTTGATTGGGTAAGCCAGTCTTTCTTGAAATTGAGGCAGGAAAGACTGAAATGCAGGATCAGCAAAAGAAAATAAGGAAAAGCAATGAACCAGCCCAACATGGGTACCTGCATGCCCAGCAGCCTCAAGGGAGGCTGTTAAGGGCTCTCTACTTGGAGATCAGGGCTTTGACTTGACTGTCAGCTCCAAGGTCTCCTGGTTTTGTCCACGCTCTTGTAGACAGCTGCCTTGGTGAGGCTGGCAGAAGACAGAAACCTTGTTTCTGAGGCTGCCTATTTTGTCTGAGTGTGGGTGGCAACACACTGGTTCACAATCATTGTTCTCCTTTACAGAGGGGCAGAAGGGGAGTTTGGGCTGAACTTTGTAGTGGGGAAAGACTGAATGTTTCACAGTCCCCTTTGTGTCCTGACAGGGTCTTATACATCAAAGAAATCCTTATTTCTGTGGAAAGTAGACTGTCTGGTGGGAGATAGGAGAGAGTAATTGCCCCACATCCAGCAGCAAGTCCAGCAGATCCTACATTTCTCTCCACTTGGGTTATTAATGCCATCTTGGAAATGTCAAGCATAGCAGTGTGGAGGAGATTATATCCTGATAATCAGGAAAAAACCCACAGAAAATGTGAAAGTGGCTTTGCTGTGATATTCTCGGATGACTACAGCTCTGAGAGGCAATCACTGAACATTTCTTTTTATAGCAGCAACAGCTCCAGTGTCACCTAATGGGGACTGAGAATTTGGGTCATTAGCTGGAGCTTTTGAAAAGAGACTTTTCCAAATGTGAATCTGCTCTGTGCAGTGCTGCACGCTGGGCATCAGCAGGTAGGAGAGGAAAAGGCAGTGCTGGGGCCCCCGGGTAAACACTGCCCTTCCCACCTTCCCGCTCTGAAGCATTGTGTCTCCGTAGCCAGAACTCCCAGAGGGACAGTTTTTCCATTGCACCGCGAGGCATCACGCAGGGAGTATTAACACCACTCGGCCGGGCAGGTTTGCAGTAGGATTTGCAGTGAGAACACTGCTTGCCTCGCCTAATGAAGAAGGACAGGGCGGCTGACATGCACAGTGCACTCCTGCGCTCCCTGTGGCGGAGGAAGCCTTTTTTTAACACTTTCTTCCTAGGGAAAAAGCTATCTAGCTGCTGCCTGAACAACTCTGAATCACAGAGACTGAAAATGCGCTTTTTACAGGGGTAATGGTGGGAGTGTGCCAGCTCACAGGCTGTTACTGCCGGGCAATGGGCTGCCCTTTCTCTGCCCATCTCCTGCCAGCCTATAGCTGTGCTACTCATGCCTCACGCCGGGAAAAGGCATCGAGGAGAGGCGAGGCAGCTCTGGGACGGGCAGGCGGTGCTGGAGTGTCCGCACGGAGGGTGCCCGTGATACAAACCAGGGCTGCAGGCAGCTGATGGAGCAAAGCAGGAGCCAGGGCAATCTATAGAAGAGAAGTACACGCTACCCTTAATTTAGCAGTTTACTTTGTACCGTCAGAGAGAAGCAGGGAATTATTACGGTATTTGCCCTAGAGACGTTTTTCAAAAGCTGAGTAAGTAAAGAGGAAGGCATAAGCAAAATTTGTTGTGAGACAAGAAATATTAATAATGAATGGACGCTTTCCAGAGTGGAAATAGGTTAGTAAAACGGGCTGTTCATCGGACCAGTGGCAATTTGGGAAAAGGTTTAGACAATGATGTGTTAATTTGGCTAAGAATAGAAATACATTTAATTTAAACACAGCTGTAATGTGCCACAGAAGCTACAGAGGAGTCTCTACAGTGACCATAGCTGGTGTTTCAAAAGAAAAAGGTTTTAACACTTAAGAGATATTTTGTGATATAACACTCCTGGTTATCCCTGTGGGCTCCTGGGGGAGGCTGCTCTCCCTATTCCTAGCAGCCAGACAGAAAATGTGGGTGCATTTTGGGAATCACATCAAACAGAACAGTGTTGCAGAAAATTACCCAGCAAAAGAAGCCCAATTTCTTTCATTTGAAAAACTGTCCAAATTTCACTCCATGACAGTGCTGGGCCAAGGCACAACCTCTGATCAAAATGAAGGGGCAGCAGCAGGGTTAGATACCCCAACACACCTTTTCTTCTGGGGTTGCAGGACACCAGCTCTCTGCCACAAAAGAACAACAAAACTCCACAATTTGCCTGGAAAAAACTAAAGATTTGGGCCCAGGGCCATAATTCCTTGGAGCATCAACTGAGTACCCGTAACTGTCCCCAGCACAAGGAGCAGTACCATGTTGACACACAGGGAAGAAAGAGCATATCCTCCCAAATGTGAACTGATACTCCTAAATTAACAGATTCAACAATCATGCTGCAAACCTCAAAACTCATAAAGTTGTTTTGAAAAGCACATGATTTAAAAAAACGAACATTTTTTATTATTTTTCTGTTTACTCAGTCTCTAGACTTCTGATCCCTGAGGTTAACTCTGTAGCCAAAGGGCTACAAACTTTTTCCAAAACTGAAAGCCAAGTTTGCCAAGGAATTGTTTAGTCACACAAACTGAGACTGTAAGGAAAAAACACCAAAGATCACAAGACTCCTGATAATTTTCTGGACTTGTCATCACACATGATTTGTCATGTAAGCCTGTGGAGAACAACTATTTCAAAATCCTCTGAAATGCTCTCTGGTTTTATGGAAACTCCTGAAGAACTAAATACTGGATTTCCTTTTTAANTGGGGGGGGGGGGGGAAGGGCGGGGAAGAGGGGGTATGCTGAGAGAAAGGCAAAAGGCTCAACCATCCCAATGCCTTTTTGTGTCCTGAAATTTCTGCCCGCAACCAGTGCCATTGCCCTGTAACCTCAATAAAGCCACAACCACACCAGGTCTCTCCCCTTCTGCTTCCTCCCAAGCTTAGTAAATAAACTTCCTGCAGCATTTGCTAGAGTACAGACAAATACAATTTTCAGCAACATGACAGTGAAAGCTGCAGTCCCTCTTCCACTCGGCAGCATGTGTGTAAGGACACTCGATTAATGTGCCTAGCCTTAGCACTAAAATGAAATTTTGATTTCATCATAATACGCTAGCTTGACAATCTCTCGCTAAAAGAATGAAAAGCTCCACAACACCTGCCCTCCCAACCTCACATGCCACTTCCTCAAGGTTACATAGCTCACATTGCGCTGCTGTCTCCACTATTTGCATGTAATTATATTTTCTGTGTAAGTTTGTGTGTGTGTTCCTCGTCTCACAGCAATTCATAGGGACATACTCAGGTGGCATACTCTTGTGCCAGCCTTTGGAAATTGTCTGTTTTCTGTGAGATTAAGTTCTTCCCTCCTAATTAAAAGAATTGCTCGAATTTCGCAAAATTAATTGAATATACTATTAGCTAATTTATTTTTAGTTAGACCTAAGGGAAAATCCAATTATAGATGACAAAGTTCTACAGTGCATCCCCATCTTCTCCTTTCCCCTCAAGAAACTATTTCCGACGAGCCAAATCCTCCTAACATTTCCTACCTCCAATACACCACTACCACTGCAGGCTGACTGCAGAGCTGCGTACGACCAGTCTACAAACCAGGGTGACCCCAAGGACCTGAAGTCTGGGTGGTGGAGGTGGCTCTGAGTGATGGCAACTCCCTCCACTAGCTTGGATTTTATAGAAAACCAGGCAGTAACCACTTTCCGTAGCTGCAGTGTCTGACCCCGCTGGAGCCCATATGTGAATTTAAAAGAATTCCCTGATGGCTTAATTGAATATTTGCTTAGGAAAAATGTCTTTGAGGGTAAACATTTCTTTGGAGACTGAAGGGTATTGCAGTTCTTCAGCCTGATACTTCATAGTTATCCACCTCAATGGCTTTTAGACACCCTGGTATTTCTTGGTTTGAATCTCTCCTGATGGTGCACTGACAGTTTCGCCAGCCAGAGCTCTTGTCTTTGTAGGAAGGAGCAGTATTGCAGCACTGTCTGCCAGGCTCTGCTGGGAGTGCTGTGAGGAGCATAGTGGATGGACTGTGTGCACACGAACTGAAACTGCCCTGCTGAAAGACCACAACAGCTTCATTTTACCGGCCGGCAGCTGATAAGCAGGGTCATGAGTCTCCCCTCACAAATAAGATAAAGGCGAAATTAAAAAAGAGTTCTGTGTAAGCACTCACCTGATAGGCATCTGACATTCAGGTCCAGGGCAGTACATGCACACTGGCTTCAGGATGACCTGTCAGGACCACCTCCTTCCCAAATGCAGGATGTTTTATACAAAAGGACACTGCTTCCCTCCTGAATGTGAGGGATTTTAGACATTCAGGCATGTGGAGATAAGGAATACACTTTAACTTGAAACAGTCCTTCTTCTGCCTGAATTTGCCTTGGATTATCAGCAATGCAGATTCTTCTGTTGTTTGCCCTCTTGTTGGATTCAGTGTGTGAAGAGGGAAGGAAGGAAGGAAGTTTCAGTGCCACAGTTTTCATGCACAGCTTAAGATGAGCTGTTAGCAGTAAAAGGTGTGTTTCCAAAGGAGGCTAACTAATCACACCAGAAACAGAAGATTTCCTTGTGCATGCATATACACAACACTACTATGGATGTGTTGCACAGTATAGCTAAACCATTAGTAGCTATTATTCAGGTGAACAAAGAGGAGAAAGGAAGAAAAAACAAAAAAGGAAAAGAAAACAGTGAAAAGAAGAAATCAGGTTGCTCTCCCAAATGCACATAATAATTACACTGGCTGGTTGCTGTGTGCCCCACTATAGCCTCAAGGCCAACTTCACTGCCTATCCAGAGGCAGAAGATGCCAGTGACTATCAGGAGGGTTGCCATTCTGCAGTGAGAAGTTTCTTTGTCCGAACTGAAAATGTTATGTTCAGTAGCCTGCATGAAAACAAACTGGATGCTGCTGCTTTTATCTGGCCATCCTCAGCACCGGTTTTCAGACCACATTTGCATTTCCTTCGCTGTAAGGCAAACCCTCCCACCACTTCAGCGTAATAACAAGTGACCTCAGGATTCTACAAACCCCTCAGGGTTGGTGAGAGCAACCCAGGTCCCCCGAGGGTAGCACCAGCATCTGCTTCCGCCTGCAGTCAGTCCTTGCTGAGGCTGTGCAGTGGGAAGCCAGAGCCTATCCCCCAGGGAACGTCACCATCTGCCCTTGACACCCTTGCGAGGAGGCTGCCTAGAGTAGCTCTTGACGCTGTTCCTTCAACAGGCCAGGCTCCTCTCAGAGAGACAGCAATGGTGCTGGGTGTCCATCACCTGGGTGCAGGCACCTGTGGTGTCAGCAGCCAAATCACTCATGCCAGGCAGAAAGAGGGTTTGGGGGCTGTGCTTCAGTGGAAATAGCCCCGCAAAGCACTGTAGGGTGAGGTTTGTTGCCTTTTGAAGGGTCACCTGCAGACCTGGATCAGCATGGGCTGTTGCAGGCACAGCCTTTGTCAACCAGCTCCCCATAGCCAGCTCACCAGCTCCCAGGTCTGGAAAAAAATTCCTCAAAGACTTAGTGATGCTCTCAGCAACACTGCACAGCTGCTGAGTGTCTGGCACTGGGGAGAGATGGTTTGCTGCTAAATGCTCTGCTGGTGTCTGCAGGGCAGCACTGACCCACTGGAGCTGCTGCTGAACCATTTCCTCTGACCCTACTGTGGGTTTTTATCTTCATGTACCACTGCAGTGACCAACAGATCCTGCCTGCTGGGACTTGGCTCCTCCACTGGGAAGGCTTGGGGCTGTAATTTGTCAGACCAGATGCAGCTGTCTATAGGGGTTTTTGGGGGTTTTTTGCATATCTTCGATTGCAAACAAGGCAGAAGTCTGTTCCAAATACACATCTAAGGATATCCACCCTTTGTTTGTCCTCAGTGGATAAAAAATATTCTTTGGGTGCAATTTGTCTTCTCAGAAAGAGGGGTCTAAGCAAGTCAGATCACTCATATACAAGAAGGATCTACTCCTGTCCTTCAGCTGGAAGAAGCACATGGGGTGCCCAGGGCAGCAGTGGGCACCAGCGGTGTGGTCCCATGCAAGCAGCAGAGGTGCTCCCTAATACCCCTCCTGGCTCCCAGGGAACCCCACCTTGGAACTGTGCAGAGATCTGCTTTCAACACTGTGCAGCTTTTCCTCCTGTGAGCACCCTCACAAAGCACAGAGCACAGAGAATCCTGACTGTAGAAACGAAAATGTGTATTTTTGTTATAAACTCGGTGGATACAGTAATTACATGCATCACCTTTTTATGCATATCTCTCTCCTGGCGGTTCTTCATCAAGTACAATATCTGCCTGGGTGAGATGCTGTCACTTCTCTACCACAAAGGGATGCATCTCTCACCATCTGAGCTCTCATTTTCCCTGCATGCCCAGAAGATCTCGCCTAGCATGGAGAATAGCCAGACATCTGTGCTGTGCGCAGGGTAACAAGTGTCCTCTGTTTTCTCCCATAAGAATGATAAGGCTTTCACTGGATGTACTCAGAAAGAACAAACCTCTTGCTCTGCTATCAGATGTTCTCCCTTATGGAAAATGCAAGCCCCAGGAAATAGTTATGGCTCTACATCATTTCAGACAGGGCCTGGCCCCAGCCAGATTTTCAAAGCCCTGTTAAAAATAGATTTCCACTCCCCAATTTCATTTTCTATCCAATTTTCTCTCTGTGCTGCACCACACCCACACTATTTCTCCTTAAACTGAAATGCTTCCCACCACTGCTTCGTTTTAACACCCCTCGTCAGGCTTGCCATTTACTGTACATCTGCATTTTGCAAGCCACAGCCAGCAACCAAAAGGACCGAGCCTTTCATGTTTTCCTTAGCACCGGAGGGGGAGAAAGCAACATTTTAAAAGAAGGCACCAGCAGCTGACAAGGCACCCCAAAATGGGATGGGTGTGAGGCTGAAGGAGCAGTGTGGGAATGCTCTGGTTGCTCTATAGTACTTAAGCACAGAAAACACTGAGGCAGTCTGACACACGAAGGTTATTTCCTTCTCAAGGTAAATGTTCCTCTGCAATCACCAAAGAGAGAGAACAAGGTTCATAGTCAATACGGTACTGCAGTTTGGAGAAGAGCCTTAAAATACAGTGTGAGCTAGGTAAGTTGCAGAACTGAGATTTAAAAAGACATATGTGAAATGCTTCCTATCTAAGGGAAACATCAGTCGTATAAACACAGAGAGTAAGGATGTTGCTTTTCACACAGCACAGCCCAGCCTAAGACGAGAGCGGATCTTGAGCTGTGCAGGAGCACTGCATATGCATTCCAAGTAGTAACATTGCTCATGCCTAAAACTAGCAGGGGTTTTTCCTGAAGTAGACTGCCACAGGCAGGTCTTGGTGTGAGCACAGCATTTATCTGTGGGGCATCCTTCTGCCACAACTGACAAAAAAATGCTGGGGGAAATTCTGAGAGAGAAATGAAAAACAGAAGTTTGAAATAATGTGACAATTGAAGAAGGTGAAACTAAATGTGTTTAAAAGAGGTAGCAAGATACCCAAAGAAATCAGTGAGGTGTAGAAGACTATTTCTACAATTGCACAGACCACAGCCCTATCCATTTATTGAGGACAAAATAACAAGCAGAGCACAAACAGAGAAAACAAGGGTGAAATTACATGTACTTTTAAGAAACTGTGCAGAATTTCCCCAACTGGTGGAAATAGATGGGGCACGCTGTGTGGTCCAGGCAGGCCTGTGCTCCTGGCTGCAGCTACTGTGGCCACACCATGGTTTTGCGCAGCAGAACAGCCCTGATGGCTCCTGCAGCCGCAGGGTGCTGCTGCACCAGCTTGTGCCAGCCAGGCTCCCTCCTCCTGCCACCCACAGGAGCCTTGCCCCATTGCCCCTTTGACAACACTTCCCACACTTCATTCAGTGTAATTACCTTAATGAGCACTTTCAACACAGATATCCTTAGAAGGATTTGCTTGCTCAGAACTATAGGCACTTTAAAATCTTACTCATCTTGCTTAAAGAAGCTTTATTTTTCCCTTGGTTTATATCACAGCTAATCTGCTGAAAATCATGTAAATTTGTTTTGTGTGGCTATCCAAAGTAATATATCAGCTAGCACAGAGAGGTGCAGAGGGACCTTCCCAAAATGTGACACGTCAGTGGGTCCCTCTGTCCTGTGCTGGAGCTGGACTGTCTCTTGCAGAAGTGGTGAGCTGTTCTGAAATGCTGAGGAGAAATTGGTAACCCTTTTCCTAACTTCAGGGCTTCATATTTTTCCCAAATGGTGTACTGTGGATATTCTGAAAGATTTATTTTGTTCTTCAGGGGGAAGGTTACGCTATGCAGTAGCCTCCTCCCACAGCTCTCTTCTGCAGAGGCTGGGAAGCAGGAAGCCCCTTGGAACCCCGCAGTGCTCCACAGCTCCCCAAAGTCACTGGGCTTGCATGGCAAAAGCATATGGGTTCATTCTCTGGAGCAAGAGGTCTGTGGGGAAGTGTCTCACGGGCTCAGTGGGCAAGGACACAGGAGGACTAAATTGTTTATGGCTTCAGCTGCCAAATTTTATGTCTGCTTCTCTGTAGTGAGGGTAACGCTGCTCTTGTCTTTCATCAGGCCCTTTGCTGTTTCGTTTAGCCAGCACCTTCCGTATTAGAAACCACTGTGCAGATGTACAGGTGTAAGTTATCTCACTTGGAGGCAGGGGACACTGTGGCAAGGTGTGACAGATGCCCATCAGATTTTATGTATCTGGCTACACCAATGCACAAAAGACCCTTCTTCTGCACAACGATGATGAGAGGACTGGACATACAGCGTGGCGGCGGGAGGTGTCCCAGAATCCCAATAGGTTCCCTCCAACATCTGCTCGAGAATAGATTTTTCTTTTGCTTTTAATATTTTTTTCAGTTTGAAAAGAAGAAAACAAGCAAGACCACAGGGTACAGTAAACTGCTCAGAAGGGCAATGATCTGAAGTTGTAGAAATCACCACAGCACTGTGTTAGGACCCTGGGAATTCAAAATGTTCGACAATAAAAGGACAGCTCGCATTCGAAGGTGACATTCAAAGCAATTCAAACGGCATAATAAAGCAGTAGGTAATGAGGTACACAGTTCGTATCAAAGGTCCTCTTATTAAAGAGCTGCTGAGTGTGCTGTGCAAAAGGATTTAAAATAGACATTTCTGGTTAAACAAGGTCTTGTTTCTAACATATCTTCGTTTTTGACTGTTCCTGCAGTCAGGGAGGTCATATCATAAGGCTAAATTTGTGACGACATAGCTGTTTCCATGGTAGCAAACTATTGTCATAAACACTGAGCTTTACGGTTTCACAGCTGGATTAAGAGAAAAAGAGAATCAGGCTGGAAAGGGAGGAAGTTTCTTATTCCAATGAGACTTAGGGGAATACGGAAGATTGCAGGCAAAGAAAATTGCTTTTTGCGTAAATGTTCTTTTTTAAGTTTACCCCAGTGTGAAAGTCCTTTTTAAGGGATATAATTTGGGTAACGATCCCTCTCCTATTTAAATGCTCGCAAGGCTAATGAGCAAGCTTTTCTATTTTTGGAACACTTCAGCAGTAAGGCTGGATGCTTTGCAGCAGGAAGCCAACAGTATTGAAATGCGTTTTCTTCGCTTTCTTGAAAGACCCTGACCCCTTCCTCCATGATTTTCTGTAACTTTGCCTTCTAGAAAGTAATATATAGGTGAGGTTAGCTTATTTATGATGGTGCATAAACCCCACCAGCCACCCTTCACCTCCTCATTACTTGAATTATGGCTTCTTTTTATCAATTATGTTGAAACATCTGTGACTACTGAATGGAAACGCCTGTCAAGGTGGACAGATTGAAATCAAATTGTATTTTTAGGAAGAGTTGTTTTCCTGACATGGTGATTTATGTCCTTAAGTTAAATTAGTATAGATAATTATCAATAGTCCTTGAATATGAAAATGCAGTCAAAGAGATTTGGTTGTGGGAGGCCAGAAGTGGCCTGTGCTGCCAGACCACCAGAAGGTGTAATACACCATCACACCTTGGATGACAGGAATCACTTTGCCAGGGGCAAATCCCAAGCCAGCTTTGTGGGCATGAAAGTCCATTCCTGTGTCCCTAGCCCTGTAGCCCAGCCCCTCTATGGGTAAGACTGAGGCCTGGAGAGATCCCTGGTGCTCATCACTTGCCATGGGCAAGCTCCTCTCCAAGCACCATCCAGTTCTGCCTCCAGGGGAAGTAAGGATGGGGTGATTGTAGGTCTCTCCAGGGAGAGGGGTAAAAGATTCAGTTCTCTGACAGCCCTCAGCGGTCCCTGGAGGGATACCTGGCAGGTAACTGCTTGAGTGAGAGGGCTCCCTTCATGCAGCTACAGTGGAACAGGGCAACTGCTATCCTCACTGTCTGGGAAGAAGTAGCATCACACAACGAAACACACAGTATTCCTATAGGAATACAAGTGGTGAAACATCCTGTGTTGGCCTCCATCAAAGACAGAGCTCAAAGCTAGAGGAAGATTATTACTGTGTGTCCTAGCGATTCCCCAGGAATTTCTACAGCAGAAACAAATTAAACGTAACTCATCTTACAAATAATTAGCACATTTCATTTCAAGAAATCCCAGCTGACTTTACCTACTAGGCACTAGATTAGTATGTCCTGCCCTAAAATGCATCTGACATTTAGCTTTCTAACAAAGAAAATTCATGTGCTGGTAATCTACCTTGTCAAAATATAAAATAAAAGCACAGGCAGTGCTACAGGCTGCAGAATTTCTTTCTGAGCCAGTCCAAAATGAAAATGTTTTAAAGCATGAAGGCTGAGCAGCCACAGATCCAACATGCTGATGTAGCCTGACTTAATTGACTATTAAAGTCTCAAGGGAGTTTGTTTTGTTTTCTTTGAAAGAAATCCAAAATAAACAGAAAGGTCACTTTGTAAGGCTGCTTCCTTCCCATGAGATGGAAAATGGCCTTGCTCTGCAAGCTGGAATTGCTAGGTCTGGATACTGAGAGCTGTACACTAGAGGTCACTGCTATAATAAAGGAAAGAGCTATCTAGCAGCTAAGGCACCCTATTTATAATAAGCTGACTCACAATGAAAAGCAACAGCTAACTGAATTATACTGTATCAAGTGTAAAGAATCACTGAATAATGCCTATTCAGCTACGGAGGGAAACTGAGAGATATTGAGTTTTTTGGAGAAAGGGGATAAAGGCACATATAAGGCCCTTTATTTTGAAATACCAGTTCACATTTATTGGTTTCTACTGCTTTAATTGGAACTGGATAATTATGCCAGGCTGTGGGATTTCTGTCACACTGGTCCTCTTCCTTATATTTTTTTTCTCTGAAATGGATACTACTAGGTTGGCTTACCTTGACCAAAAGCCCAACGCTGCCTTTATCTCCAACATTTAAGTTCTGCTAAACTATACTAGTAATAAATGGACACAAGGAATTTTAGTATGAATCAGAGACGCAAACCAGTGGGTAATTAGTTGAGGATTACAGATGGAATGCCAATAAAATAGTTTCCTGTAGAGAGATTGTCACTGCTTACTGTGTGCAAGTCAGCTTATCCTGAAGCTTCCCAAGTCTCCAAGCATGCTCGCCTTCTTGTGTCTGTTTCTGTATTCTCTTAATTAGTGTCTGGGACTGTTTGTTTAATGAGGCATCCCACACTGTGGCAGTGTAGCTTCTCTCTCGTGTGCATCTTGTTGCTGAGCAGAGATAATCACCCTCAATTTTCAGCCTGTGTTTCCCAAGCTTGTGTCATAATGTTATGGTGGTATTTAAGTCTCTTTTTTTCCAACCTTGCTGAATTATTAATTTCATTCAGGATCAAGCCATGTAACCTGTCCAGAGTCTGTTTGCTGATGATTCATGACATTTCCTGTTTTGTTTCCTTTATAGGAACCATGGTTCCTGATGATTTTGCACATCTTCATATGGCACATCCTGTGCAGGGAACTTCTTATCACAGTAGACAACAACATATTTTGTCAGCTGTTTCTCCTCATTCAGTCTTAGTTCCAGCATTTCATGTCCTTCTGGCCTTATTTTATCCCATGCATTTAATTTTCACCATTTCATTCTTCTCTTGCATCAGATGGCATGTCAAGCAGGAACATGACAGCAAAAGGTATTTTTGTAGTGGGCAGCTGTGATGCGAGATCCCACAGTGCTGGTCCATGTCCATGCTCACTTCTTGTAAGATCTCTCATGTTTCATCTTGGTCAGGTGTCATACACCAAGAGACAAACTCATCGTGACTACAGAAGCCACCCAAAGTCTAATCTGTTTCTGCACAGATCACTCCATCTCTATAAAGTGTTCTGCCAAAACATTCTTCATGAAACTCAGCTTTATATATTTCTTTTGCTATCATCTTTCTTATCCCTGACTAGTCTTCCTTTTTCTTGTTTGTTTTCCGTAGCTAAGGAATAGTCAAACAATTACTTTTCAGTTCCTCTGACAATACTATTCAAATATCTGCAAATTATTTTTTTCCTTCTGAAATCTGATATGCTGTTACACTTTTTAGGCTTCACATGTGCAACTGAAACTTACAGTCAGCTTCGTAAAGATACTTTATATTACAGGTTCAGGTCCAGTTCAACCTTTGCCTGTCTGTTATTTCTCCTATGCCTTTTTCAGCATGATCATTTCTCAGGTTTCCTACATCTTCTTGAGAATCCATTTTCGCTTTGTATACACCAGAAACTGTTTCCAACATTCATTTCATTGCGAAAAGTCTCTCCCTACCCAAGAAAAAATTATTGGGAAAAAAATTATTAGGGTTTATTTTGGTCTAGTAATTTTCTTTTAAAGTAACATGTGTTATATAAAGTATGCAGTGTGCTAGAGCAAATTTTGAGAAGAAGCAATCTGGACCTAAGAGTACTGGTAGTGTTTTACGTGAGTATTAAGACTGCTTTCTACCAAAATGTCTTTGGTCACATCCATTGCCTTCCTACACTTCTTTGTAATCGAACACAACCTTGCTGTGAAGGTGTTGAAACACAAACAGGCNCAACAAAATAACCAATTCTTTTCTGGGCCCTGAACCGAATAAGCAAACTGTAATGTGTCGGTCGTTTGGAGGAATTCCCGTCATAGCATAATTCCCCCAGTATTGCTCAATAATTGCAAAGATCTTCTAGCAAATGCATAAACGTTTCCTGCCCTGCCATAGGTCTGCTGTGAAAGGAAGTCCCCACGACAGCCCCAGTGAGCAAGCCAGGGTGTCCTTCTCTGCTGCTCCCAGTGCCTGTCCCTCAGGCCTCAGGAGCCTGAGCCAACTGGTCCTGCTGCAGCCACGGAGCCGCTTCCTCCCCTCTTTGTCATCGACTGCCAGGCACCCTGCTGGCACCCGGCCCTGCAGCATCTCTCTAGGCCTCCCTGCAGTACAAATAAATAACAAGCAAGGGGGTTGCCTCAGAGCTGCTGGCCAGACGGTGTTTCCAGGTCAACGGTTCCCTCTCTTGGAGCCGTGAGCTTGGAAGCACTCGTGCCAGTGACACTGCCACTTGAGGCCACGAAAGAACAAGGTCACGAGAAGAAAAGTTTAAAAATCAGTGCTTCATACTGTTCATTTTTCTCAAATGGGGCTTTCTTTCAAATGCCTTCATAGATTGTTGCTCACACTGACCTTTCCAATGTGTCATAAGAAATAGTGGAGACTGGGTGTATTTTGATGCTGTTACATGCAATAAATCCAGAAGCTGACTCCATTTCTTGGGTGGGCTGCTGTACAGGCTCTGAATCTACACACACTCTCCCTTCTTTCTCCTGGAGTCCAAACATGTGTGTACACGTGGTTTATTCACCTTATACCCTTACTCCTGTTCTTTATTTGAAGGTACTTGTGACCCTGAGATCTCCAGCAGATTTTGCACGAGCAATCAGCATTGTCTGGAAAGCTTTTTGGCAACATGCATATGACACCTGGGGAGAGCAGAACATTTGTCAGAAGACCACAACAGGAACAATTCTGAAATTTAGTCATAAACCAGAAGCACGCTATGTAGCTGGCACCTTCATTCGTGTTTCTAATTCATACAAATTCATCCTGCAATGGAGTGGTTTGGAAGACTCTGGTAAACCTAGATTATAACCTAACCTACATTAAATTCCAACTCCACTTTTTATATAATACTTTTGTTCAGTGTCTATTTCCCTTTTGCAGTTACAGAAATTTTAAGATTGTATATAAAGAGAAGAATAAGTGAGTCATAAGGTGTGTTGCCTCATCACTTATTTACCTGGAATGCATGAAGATACATGGTTGCAAATATAAGAAGCAATTTTAGTGTCAGATCTAAATGTTTCCAAAACAGAAGCGGAGGAAGGACAAACGCCCTAGTTAGCTTGAAGATGGAGCTGGGGTGAGATTTGGGGCACAACTCCCTGCAAGCACAAGGACCTGACCTTAGTGACCTTCCAAGTCCTTTCCGGGCTGGGATTTCCACATCTGCTTTATCCAAGTTCCCCAGCGGGTCAGTCTGATCACAGTGCTCTTCTCCCCGAGCGAGTTCATGCTCTCACATGGTATTTGTATGGATGAAGCTTTTCATTGTTTTCAAGTGTTGTCAAGGAGTAGGATTGCAACTGTACACGCAAAATTTCATCATGTCATTTGGCTGAATGCTCCTTGGGGCTGGGATGGAAGGGTATGATGAATTTTTGGATACTAAACAAATCACTATTAATATTTAGCATGTTGTACTGCTGAGTCATGGAAATTTGTGTGTAGAACTTCATTGTTTGAATGGTTTTGGCTTTACTTTTTTCCCGGGTAGACTTTTGAAAATGCTGAAGTCCTGGCATCAGCCTCCTTATAACCCTCTTCTTGCTGTTTTCCAAGGATGTTTTTGGAAAGTTCTTGGAGACTAATACCAGACTGCGCAGACAGACTCAGAAACCACAGAGCTCAGTCACTTGAGACGTTCTCAAGCTTTTGGGACAGGAAGCTCTAAAACACTCTGATTCCCCCATAATCTGGGTTGCTTAGGGGAACAGTGTGTGTCCATGTTATAAAAATAGCCATGTGGCCCCAGAGCGCTGCCCCTTTGAGTAGCACAGGCTGGCCACCACTGTACAAGACATCTGTACTGGGAACAGCAAGTACGGCTAGTGAAGAGCCCTTGGAAAGGTCTGAGATGACTAGAGAGGTCCTCTGAGCAGTAAGCCTTCTCTGAGGGACTTTTACAAAGCATTTTCAAAACTCTTTATGTTCACAGACTAGTAGCTAACATAGGGTTAAGCCATGGAGGCTCCCAAGCCTCTGTGACTGTGGAGGGAAGGTTCCCCCTGGTTTGCAAATGATCAGTGGTAGGCAGGCTGCTGTTCAGCCAAGCCATGCAGATGCCCCATGTTATAAAGGAAAGATCATGTCTCCTCATAAAGACTTTTCTTTGGCTCCCACCTGCTATTCCTCCTTCCCCATCTCATTTTTTCCAGACCAAAATAAAAGTGCATTGATTGTAAGCATATTGCCATCCTTCGTGTGTGGAAAACGTGTCAAAACAACAGCAAGCTATCTGCAAAGGGTAATATTAACAATATCTCTCTGCCTCAGAGGATCCTGAAGAAATTCATTAATTTATTTGCAAGATGTTCTGACTGGAGTAAGGATCCTGTAATTAAATTCCACTTATGCATTGTCAATGCCTTTATGCGCTCTTAGTAGAAAACAAAGGAAAACATAAACATGCAAAGGTAGTCAATTTAAAATAAGACACACAAGAGACTCTTGTGCTCACAGATATGATTTTTTTTTCTCAGGCTTTCATTGCCCAGATCACTTTCCACAGACATGTGACATTTCATAAACTGCAGCTCCGTGACTACAGGGATGTGGGATTTCTGGAGACAGCACAAGGTGACATGCCATCCTATCCTCCATGCCTGTGTAACTCCTCCTTAATGGATGACTACCTACTGCCATGCCACCCTGGCAGGACATTGCCTCATCCCCCAGCTGCAGCCAGACATCCTTGCTGCAGGAGACTTCCACGATGCCCTGTCTCACTTTGGCAGACACTTAGCTCAGAATGGGTCTGATAATTAATTACTACAGTATCACCAATATATTTGCAGAGACAAGGGCAGGGGGAGCACACCCCCTATCTCAAGGCTAGGAACAAGCATTACACAAGCAAGGGAGAAGGAAAGTCTGACGGCAAGGTCCTGGGACTCCTTCCCTGCAGCAGGGCATGTGCTTCTGGAACCACGAGTATACTTGTACAACCAGACAACTGGTTAATCAAGTCGTTTAAGAGATGCACAGGACAGAAGATACAACATCTTGGTCACTAATCTGAAGGGCTTTCATTTTAGCAGAGCTGTTGAGGCAAAATCTTTAGAAGTCTGTTAATGGAAACCATTACCTATGATTATCATCACCATTGACCCTTGTGTGAATCTGCATTTCTGTGAAGTCTGGATCAAAACAATTTTTTTTATCAGAAGAAAGAAATTTTTACTACTGCTTTCACACAGAACAGTGCAAGGTTACCTGCAGACTTTAAGTGGGAAGCACTGTAGAAAAATGAGCTCAGTGGAAGGTGCTAATGGGGATGATCTTTACAGCATCTGAAGGAGATAACCAGTCTGCAATCTAAAACCAAAATAATTTTTTAAATGTTTCAGGGAAAAAGGTGAAGGAACACACCACAAAGCACAGCTCTCTCATGGCAAGTCCAGAGAAGCACAGGACTTGAATTTCCTTGACGCATTTGTTTCTAAGAAATACATGTCTGCACAAAAACTATTTCTTAGCAGCTCTACACTGGGCATTACTGTACCCACTGCTGCCATTCAGACTGGAAAAGGAGCTAGCAGATGACTATTTTCCAGTTTGATTTGAAAGAAGTTATCTCAGAAGAATACTCTTTGTCCTAACAGCCATGCAAGAAAAATGTATATGTCAGGATAGAGGAACAGAGGGAGTCAGGTCATGAGTAAAATTAGAAAGAAACACAATGAAATCTATTAATGCTACTCACAAGCAATAGAGACCATAACACAGAACTGAAGAAACATAAAAAGCTTGATCTGAGATTATGATTTACAAAGATTATAACAAGTTAATCAGAAATAACAGCAGCAGGGGACTTAGTTTGCCAAGAACAGATTTCACTTTATTGAATATCATACTTACAATGAACTAATCTGGACAACAAACTGCAATATGAGCATGAGGAATCTGGAAAGTTAGAGAGCAGTCCTATTTTAGCTTTTGGGTTAGTTTTGGTTCAGAAAGAAAGATAACAGAAAGGGATACACCCCTCAGTTTGTGTTCACCTGAAGGATACCCACCTACAAGCAAATCTATAGATCCTGAGGATTGCTCTTACCAGCACAGGATAACACTGAAGGCATTGCCTGAGATGCTGCCATCAATAAAACAGACCACTAAATCTCTTAATGGTCCTCACGTCCATGAAGAAAACCCGACACAGAGCTACAGCCAAAAAGCACAGTCAGCAGTAGGTACTTCTTGCAAGGACAACAGTAGTACTTTGACCAAACATAAGAAAAGATTCAAGCTCAGAGGCTAAAGGGGTCATCTGGTGGTGCTGCTCAACAAGAATGTCAGTGATTGCACCCTGTCGTGGTTTCACCCCATCCAGAAGCCAAGCCCCACGCAGCCGCTCGCTCACTGCCCCACCAGCAGGATCAGGGAGAGAATCAGAAGGGTAAAACCCAGAAAACTCATAGGCTGAGATGAAAGCAGTTTAATAGGGAAAGCAAAAGCTGCACACATCAGCAAAGCAAAACGAGGGATTCATTCACTGCTTCCCATGGGCAGGCAGGTGTTCAGCCATCTTTGGGAGAGCCGGGCCTCATCATGTGTAACGGTGACGTGCAAAGACAAACATCATCACTTCAAATGTCCCCCTCTTCTTCCTTATTCCCTCCACTTTATATAATTATTATTTATGTGATGAACATGATGTCATATGGTCTGGAACATCCCTTTGGACCGTTGGGGTCACCTGTCCCAGCTGTGTCTCCTCTCAACTTCCCATGCACTCCCAACTTCCCTGCCAGCTTGGCAGCATGAAAAGCAGAAAAGGCCTTGGCTCTGTGTAAGCTCTGCTCAGCAATAACAAAAACATTTCTGTATTATCAACCCTGTGTTCAGCACAAATCCAAAACACAGCCCCATACTAGCCACTGTGAAGAAAGTTAACTCTTCCCCAGCCAAAATCAGCACACATCCCCAGTCTTCTGCTTTGTAAAGTAAGAAAGATGTCATGAGGATTTGGGGTTTTGTTTTTATTAAAAAAAAAAAAAAAAAAAGATTTGGGCATTCTCCCTTCAAAACAGCACAAACTTACAACTTCATGGCTGCTCTGCATACGTGTGTGTGCATGCTGGGCCATGGGAAGCAAAATGTGTTAGGAAACGAGAATAGTAAATTTTAATTTAATTTACCCTACCCAGAGTAGAAAAGGGACCTAGCTGTTTTCTCACTGCTTATGCAATCTTTCCCATGGAACACTACCTCACAGGTCATACACCTCCCTTCCAAACATAACACTGCCTCATAATAAAACTTAGGGAAACATATTGAAAAAAATAACAGTAACAAGTTATAAAACTATTTTACTTATTCAATGTTTCTATTTCCAATATCCTCTCTTTAATCTTCCACTTTCAATATTTACATACACTTTTGCAAACTTTATTAGGGTGATATTTTGAGTTTGGGTGGACAGTGTTAAAGTGTTAATCCCTGCAGGCATTTAAACACCCCAACCAGAGTGTGTAACTAAAATATTTAATGTCTCTATGGCTCTCTCCGCTTTCTTGTGAGCAGTTTTCCTTAAACTAATCCTGAATGCCCTACCAGAAGCTCACTTTTCTGCTGAGATGTTCTGCCAGCATCAGGAGGTATTTTAGCCTCATCACAGAGAGGCTAAGCTGGGTTTGGTCCAGATAATGGAGAGCTCAGTGGAGCAAGCAGTCTCACCCTACCAACATGGAGTATTCCTTCAGATGGAAACCAGATCATGGAGAGCAAAAAGGGAATCAGCTGTGTTCGGGAATTGTCCTCACTAGTTTGAGACATTCTCCAGTGTCCTGCCATCAAGCACAAGTTAAAACACCTTCTCATGGTCCAGCTTCTGGGAGGTAATCACAGATGCGCACGGAAGTTGCATCAAAGGAAGTTTCCAATTCATTATTCTGAAAAATGTGCCCTTTTGTAAGCAAAAATGTAAGCAGTTTTCCCAAAAGCATACAAGAGGCCAATGCATAGCTAGAGATGGGATTTTGGTCTTCTAAAGAAAGGCATAAAACCCACCCCAGAAATCAGTTCTTCAGCATCACTCACTTTTCTGAGCATGGGCTCATGGTTGAGCATGAATCCCAAAGCTCTGGCTTTAGGAGTTGCTGCCAATCTGTGGGGATGCTGCACTTGTTGTGTGCAGTATTCACAGAGCACACGCACTTCTTAAACTGCTTATTATCCGTTTCCACAGTTTTTATCACCACCTCTCTGTCCCTGGCTACCTCCTGCGATAACAAAGCAAGCAGAGTAGAACATACACAGTCACACATCTTTCAGTCCCCTGCAGCAGTTCAGGCTTCATCGCTGGATGTTGCCTCTAGAGAGGTCAGGATTGCCCCAAAGATCCCTGACTTGTCCCACCTGTCAGGCAAATTGCTCCCAAAAACACAGGTGATAGAGTATGGCTGGTGTAAGAATGTAGGAGGAAAATTGCAGCAGAGACTTATACTTCCATATGCTTTTACTATGACAATATTTGAGGGGAAGGGGCAGATTACAGCCTCAGACTTGCCCAAAGGCAGAGTAATCCTGCTTTAGGTTAATCCTCACTGCAGCTTGGTACAGCAATGTTACCTTGTGCTGGGGAAGGTTATGAATGGCACATTGACAGCTTGGCTAACAGGCAGGTGTGAAATGAATTTGTGCTAACATGATTGTGTGCTGTCTCTTCCTTTGCATCTGAACAATGTTTCTTGTGGTATCATGTGAAATGATGGTGTCTTAATTGAATCCTAAAAGCTATGAGCCCTTGATGGATCCCGAGGCTTCTGTGACAACAAAATTGGGTAATGATTCCAATATGGATGAAAAATTTCAAATACTAAAGCTTCTACTACAATTTGTCTGTTCTTACCTGTCTCTCTTATCCCAGTTTTAAAGCTTTTTCTGACTCTGGAAAAGGAATGCAAAGCCCTACAGGACTTTTGCTGCAGTCTCTAAACTTTGTATTGTAAACTGAGAGTGCTGGTGGATAAGAAGAATTGTTCATTTTCTGAGCACCACACCAGCTGCTGCATATCCTGTCCTGTATCTTACTGCTCTTGCCTGAGCTACAAGTGGAGTTACACATATGCTTTGGCTGTGTCTCCTGCATCTTCGATGAAATAATCAACACTTTCAATTGTGCACATTCAGGATGCAAATTGAACTTCAGTAACTTCGGCTTACTCTCTTGGACTACATGCTTAACCACAGCGATGTTACGACAGGAAACCTTTGCACCTTTGCATACAGGACGTTACTTTTATCTGCAGGAGTGAAGGAAGTCACAGTTTCCCCCGCACATCCGCCGTGCTTCATCTGCTCTCGTCAGCGCTTCAGTACACGGGACACGACGACTTATTTTCCCTTATTTAAAGGGGAGCAGCGTGTCCGGGCTGAGGCACTCCTGTAGGCATCCACGCTGTCCCTTGGCACTGGCAGGGGATGGCAGCCCAAGGCAGTGGAGGATGAAGGCACCGAGGGTCTGTCCGGGCGCCGGAGGCACCGGCACCGTGGGGAAGCTCACACGGCGCGACTGGCTGCTCACCGGCAGCGCCTCCGGTCACTCCCACAGCTCAAAACTTCCCCCCCTGCCCCCCCCCACGTCTTCTTAGCACGAACAATGTCCTGTCACCTGTGTTTAGGAAGAAGGGAGAAAGACCGGGAAGAGATGGAGCCTCGCAAACCGCTCCCCGGAGACTCCGCCTCGCCTCGGCTTCCGCTGCACGCTTCGGACGTGCTGGATGGAGGGGTCGGTGCGTGGAGACCGGATGAATCATATTTTCCATGTTCAGCTGTAATCTGTGTAATTTCTTTATCACAGGGCAAAATGAATTAAAGCCCAGGCGGCTGCAGCGCTCTGTGGGCTGCATTCTGGTTTCCTCTGCCGTCAGGACACAGTGCCAATCCAGCTGCCCCTCCTTGTCCGTCCCCGGAGTTCTTCAGGGCACTCACCTCTTGGCAGCTGTCTTTCTTCTTTCCCTTTGGTGCAGCAGGGCTCAGGGGTGCTGAGAGATGTTAACTCTTGCTCAGTTGCTCACCTTTGTGCCCCAGAAATATGAATCGGCTTGGAAAAGCACGTAGAAAGCATTAGCAAAGTGCTTCTCTCATCTGCAGCCCTGAAGCATATTTGGCTTCTCCTCGCCTTGCCTTTCCTTTAGGAGGTTTTGGTTCCTCCTGCTGAACGTTGCTGCAGAAGGAGATGGACCACGCAGATGGGGAGCTGCAGTTGTGTGGTGTTCTCTGCTCAGCTGCTCCTACCTGCTTTGGCAGTGGAGGCAAGAAGTGGCTGCACCTCTGAACTGAACATTACACTTCCTCTCCTGCCAGGAAATGCTGCGTGCGTCTGTCAGCCTCACCAGGGCCCAGAATAGCTGTGCTCTCTGCCTGCCCCAGATCTTCACCACGCGTGTGGATTTGCTTTTTTAATTCTGTCACAGCCCTCACATGAGCTGCCCAACTTAAAGCAAATTTCTTAGTCATCTCTCTATCTACCAGACGTAATGTCACACCGGTCACTGTGCCCTTCCATGTAATGGCGTCCTGGTTTTGACTCTCTAGCTACACCTCTGCTAGTAAGCAATGTTGTGTCATGGCTCCTCTCGTGGGGTTTTTCCACACTGTCAAACTATCGCTGTGGTTACGTTGCGTGATTCAGGCCAACGCCCCCCGGCGCTGTCTCAGATGGTGCTCAGGACCAGTCTAGGGTTAGCAGGGGCAGGTGCCGTCCTTAACAGACAGAGTGGGTGCAATTACCCTGATCTGGAGGGTGAAATGTACTACTCTAAGAACACAGCCCATGGTGTTCCCCAACAACAACAAACAGTCCATTTTGTGGATGGGGATAACAACTAGAGAGCCAAACTTCTTTCTCTGTAGAGTTACCGCCCTCTGACCATCACTGGATGCACACCTCTAGGTGGGCTTCCCCTCACCAGCCTTTGGCTGTTTAAATCTAATCATCCACTAGTTTCCCTCTTAGTGAAGGAACAGAAACAGGAACCTCTAATGGGCAACCTAAAATAGATGGGGTGAGTCACCAACAGGAGACATCTGTTAGTATCCACTAATTAAAGACGGAGCCAAGAAAACTAACTCAGACAACTTTCTTCACCCAGCTAAACTTGGGTGACGTGACCCCACCCCAAACCTTCATGTGGTTTTGCATCCACCTAGCCTACTGAGTCCCGGGACAAGGCATTGCCATATGCATGTTTAACAAGTACACTTGTACAAATGTACGAATGCAGAGTTTCCTATGACTTTTTGAACTGATAATTCCTGACTTCTGAATAATTATTTCTGCAAAATTAACATTCTGAACATTTGCTTTCCAGAGAAATATATGTCGTGCCATACAATCTGTGATGTGCAAGATTCTAGATTCACATAATAAATTAATTTCAGATATATTTTTAACCAATATGTTTGTTCCCTGAGTTACACCACATGGCTGAAGGAAAATACACACTTCTGTTCATCAGATCCCACAGCTCAAGCAGCAATGTATCAGTAGTAGTGACTCTGACCAGCATACGTAAGAATATGTTAGCAGCACCATCATTTTATACCCACTGAAGGTGGCATTTGTGACAGCATGAATAAACGAGAAGCTAAAAGTGGTTCTGCCTGAGTCCTGTTCTTTTCCACTTTTCCGTTGTTGCAGCAGGGACGAGGAGGGAGAATCAAAAGAATGCATGTTTGCTTCTCCAAAATACTGGTAAGACGATTCTCTTTGAAACAGGGAATAAAACTCATTTTCCTCTTGTCTCCATGCGTTCACAAGTGTGTGAATAAATATAAGCTGACATAGGATTTGTATTGGTGCGATACTAAGAAGCACCACTTTATTTTGCACCACCAAGCTTTTGGCATGTCTCATGAGGCAAGGAACAGTTCACAAACCATGCAAGTCTCCCTAAAACATATATCATAAAACCTGTGGTGTGTTCCTAGCCACTGTACATGCTGTTTGCTCCACTTACTCCCTTCCAGTGTTAGTCTTCGCCTTTCAAAATCCTCTGATTTTCCACTTCTCATTGAACGACAGTTACTATGGAAACTGATCTGTGGGTACAGAACTTGGTGACATCCACATGGAAGGGATGCTTCCCAGGAACCTAAATATCGACTGGATGGTTATATGCCAACACTGCATATGGCTTAGATTTTGTAAAAACCCACAGAAGGTCAGTGAGGGAAAAGAGGTATCAGCCGAGGTCATGATGAAAGAAACCCCAAATCCACCCACTGGTATGTTTGGCAGTCCCATGACCTTCCTGGTGACACAGCCCTGTGATTCAGAGGGAGAAGAACCAGAGACAGGCTGTGCTGAACCACAGGACTGTGGATTCCTCCTAGCAGCTGCTCCATACTGAGAGAAACACACAAGGTCACTACAGCTTTTGTGGTGAGCTTTAATGATGCTTAGCAGAGAATTGTTAGCTAAAGTTAAAAGTAATTAAAGCAAAAAAATGCCATACACAGCACACCAAAAACGTTTGTGGCCTAGCTGTTTCGTAGAGGTCCTTTCTCATAACACGGAAATTCACCTATTGCAAAAAACGCTTTGTGAAGTTACACTTGGCTAAGCGGTACTTTGCTGTGTCACTACGAGGAGAAAAACTTCTTAGAGAGATTAGGTCCACCAGAAAACAACTGCAACAAAGAGAAGAGGGCACTGCTCTCAAGTAGGCAGCACCCAGCAGAGGAGCAGGACCAGGCAGTAGCAGGTACCAGCCCTTCTGTGGGTGTCATCCTGCACTTCGCTGGAAATGACCAGCCCCACCTGGCCACGCGGGGATGCCTCTTGGTCTCATGACTCATTAAATGCTGTTTTCTGCTCTTGTTAATAAACTTACCAGATACCACCTCCCTCAGTGCAGGCCAGAGGCCAGGCAGAGGCATGTGGAGAGGACAACCCCCTTTCCTTCTGGGCAGAGGGAAACCTGTGGGGCAGGCAGGAGGGAGGTGGCACTGCAGGCAACAGGGCAGCACTATCCCAGCCTAGATTTATGAATTCCCAGCCCTTGTTTTTGATAAAAATGTGAATCCTTTTCTAGAACAGAGGCACACAGGCAGGAGTTGGGGCATCATGCTGCAGCCAAAGGGGGATGTTTTGGAGCAGCAGTTGTTCATATAGATTTTTTTTCTAACTGTGTTTCCAGAGGAGTAGGAGACATCTCCAAGCATCTCCCAGTGTGTATCAGCACAAGTCACTGCCAGGGCAAATGCTGCCAAATGAGTATTGTAGGGGGATAAAATCCTCAGAGTGGAGGGATCGTTTGAATTGCTTTGGGTTGGGTTGGTTTTTTATTTAATATGAAACGCTAGTGGTATTTCCATTCACCTACAAACCAGGTCAGCTGGTCGCCCTAAAGCATTGAAAACCTTGTTTATTTACCTGGATGCATAAGGAGCAGGCCAGAGGTGCAGGTTCCCTCCTCACCCTTTGCTCCTTACCCCATAGTCCTGAGTGTGGATCACTCAGGTTGCCCTTCCTCTCCTTGAGTAGCTCTAGAGGAAAAAGGCTACAGTAGATTTAGTGAAAAATGGCTGAGAATAAAATCTGGCCCAATTTCAAGCTTCTCTTGAAAGATTTTTAAAAAAAAAAAAGACATTCAGTACTTTTTGGAGGTTGGTGCCCTTGCAGCAGCAGGAGACCCAATATGGGCAGGAAGGTAAAGAGGTTTGAGGTAAAGAGATTGCATATTTTAAGTGTAACTATCCTCAAAAACAACCAAGTAATTCAACACCTTGCACTGTGCTAGGGTAAAAATGTGCGCTGTCACATTTTTGTTTAGCATCTACGTGAAAAGTCATCATGTCCCATTTTTGGATGGCCACCTCCCCGTTCACACTGATCTTTATAACAAGCATACGAGTGCCCATCTATATTTAAAGTGGGATCTTTGCAGAACCCTAGAACTTTCAGTGAGACAGAAATTTTAGGCTGAATACTGACAAGTACATAAAGTGATGAGTTTTGTACGGTTTACCTAAACTTTCAGGAGCTGTTCTCTCTCACCAGGCCCTCTGGCACTGTCCCCATCCTCCACTTCTCTACTCTCCCAGGGCATTAGCAGACGACAGGCTACCCCAGCCAGGGGAGCGGCTCTAACACTCTCCCCTGTCATTTCCCAGTGCATCAATCGTAGGGATTTTCCAGAGGGCTTTTTTAGATCCACCTGTTGTTTGTTCAGCCAGCCCCACGGAAACAAATAAACCTGTTTTACTTGAAAAGGGAAAGCAGGCAAACCTCTCTGTGCAATTAGATTGAGCTGTCTGTCTGCTTTCAGCCAAGAAAGAGCTGCCAACCATGTTGAAGGAACAATTTACCTGACTGACATTTGAAGAGGAAGAGAGTGAGTCCCCTAAATTAAACTTTCTCTTCAGCCTCAGGAAAAAAAAAAATCTATTCTATTCCCATGGTTTTGGCTGATCCCCTCTGAGTCTGTGTGAGGCATGATGGCTCTGAACTGTTCTTACTTGAAATAAACTGGCTGGCGCATCCGTAACCAAAACCAGTATTTAAAATGTGAGAGAGGAGCAGCTGTCCAAAAATTAACAACAAGCTGATGACCCAGATGTAGAAATTAACTGCCAAAATATCAGATTCTAAAATACATGTATTCAAAATTAACACTAAACAAATATTGCTAGATACCAATAAATAAGCTACAGAAATAGGCTCAATCTACTTCTGGTATTGTAGGAATCTTGTGTGCTACGTACACTCAGAAAAAAAAAAAGAGGGAGAGAGAAGTGAAGCAATAGCAAAAAAAATAGCAAAAATTGTACTTGATGGGAAATCAACTGGCTGAAATCCATGCTGGTCAGAAAGAGAATGACTATATGTTATAATAAGTTGTGCTGAGAAATAATTGAGTGGAGAAATGGAAAGAAAATTGAGCAGCAACCTCTCCCTGTCTTTTCTAACATGAAAATGTCTCCAAACTTAGCGGCACTTTTGAGATGGTAAAAAGTAGCTTCAAAGCAATCAGCGGAAGAGCCGACACCCCAGAGCTGCAGAGTTCCAGACAGAGTGGAAAAAACGATGCTGAATCTGATTGCTGACATACTCTGTCCCTGTACAAGCGATGCCACAGGAAAAGGCAGTGGAAATTCCAGAGCCAAGACTTGCAATAAGGTCAAAAATGAAAGCCAAGACAGGAAAAAGATGAATAGAAGGGCAGCACCATCCCCTGCTCACCTGCATCAACCAGCAAGACCTCTCCCTTATTTGCATTTGGTTTTGCATACTGATATGAGCTCTCGACTTGGAGCCAAGGGACTGAATTTTTATTAGGCACGGGCTGTCAAAGCACAGACAGCGGCAGCGCAGCAAGGCTTGAACACCCTCGGTTTAGCTGAGCGGGACCGCGGCTGCTCTCTATAAATACACCGAGTAGGGGTAAGCGCCAGGGGGAGGGGAGAGCTATTTCTGATGAGAGAGATTTCCCAAGAAGAACAAATGGCTGCAAAGGGAGGGCAAAAGCCCTGCCTGCAGAGGGGACAGGCTCTACCACAGTGACCGCCCTGCCGGGAATTGCCTGGACTCAGACCAGTCCATTGGGAGCAGCAGGTGGGCTGGCATGTGCCCTGATGCAGAGGATGGGCACGAGAAGCAATTCAAAGCCCGTGGGTTTGCCAAGGTGTGCTTGGGCAGCTGTGTCCTCACAGGATTCAGGGCAGCATCCCTCTGCATGCCAGGAACACCAAGGCTCCCAGCATGGGGGCATTGTCACACACTGGCACCCTGGTTTCATGTGCCTCTCCAGCAGGATCAGTGTCTCAGGTCCGTGTGGGACAGCCACACCTTCAGTAGAAGTTTCCTAAAGACCTTGTCTGGAAAGCTCGGATTCCAAAACAGAGGATGAGGTGTCTCTATGCTGCCAGCAGCAGTGACTGTGAAATGAATACTAAAAATTAAATAAACACTAAAAAGTACTCAGAGAAGTACTGCAGTGTAATTCTTCGCTGCTGGTGTTCAGAAATGCTCAGTACACAGCTGGACAAACTTTGCGCTTGAACAGAGAATTATCAGACTTGAATAGTCTCCATGTTTCTCTTTCCAGGACAGAGACAGAGCAGAAGAACAGGGAAAGAAGGAAAGCTCCACCATAAAGGATGACAAAGAAAGTAACAAATGGGACACATGACAGGGGAGATCCTAATGTGCCTTTAGCCCAGGGCTCTGGAGAGGCAGAATGGTGCAGGATGGGGCCTTGACAGGGAACCACGCATCCCTTCTGCTCCACCAGCTCGTCCCTGGGGTGCAGGAGGGGCTGGGCCCAGGTGCAGTTGGCCTGTCACGCTCTCAGCCCTGCTTCTGGACTCCAACAGGAGGGCAAATGGGTGGCCACAGGCCCACAGTCCTCATGCAGGGCAGTCCCTAAGTATCTGTCTGCAGCACAGGTTTTTCTCTCACCAGTGCTAGGCAGTTATCATTATATTTAAGAGGCTACTGTCAGCTTATGGACAGCCTGCTTCTTTTTTTCTCTTTTCTTTTTTTTTTTTTTTTGCCAGAACTTCAAGTAAATAGAAAAGTTTTGAAAGGTTTGCTGGGGAGAGGCATTCTGTTCCAGTAAAAACAGCTGGTTCAGATAAATAAATATTATGTTGCTATGTAGTAGCCACACCACAAGGAAGACAGCACAAGGGACCTAACTGCAAAACGACTCAAATTAAAAACTGCATTCCATTCCCCAAGCTAAGAAACAAACACAGAATGTAAAGGAAGGCATTTTTTCAAATTCATCTCAAATTTAATAAGTACAAGTATTTCTGGTAGCACTAGTAAAGAAATATATGTTTAAAATACAAATTTTCAATACTGAAAGCAAGATTGCAGACTGTAGGGTATAAAAGTTTCCCGAAACAAAATTCTTCTTTTTCAAAACTAAAAGATATCAGAAGAAATCTGATAAGCACTGGACTCTTGATTTTCACACAGGCCTAGTCTGAAGTATTCATGCAGAACAGGGAAACAATTCTGTGAGAAATAGTGACCTCTAGGTTGAATCCTTATGTCGGTTTCAATCCAAATTCACTTAATTCTTAATTGTCAAGATCACATCAGAAAGCAGGTCTGTGGCTTGCAATCATGGCTTAGCAGCAGAAGGATTGCAAGATGTAAAATAAAGCTGTCACCAGACCTATCTCAACTTGCACTGCAGCTACGGAAGTTCACCTTAATGGTTTAATCTTACTCTGACTTCACATCTTTATCACAGTAGGATTTAGAGCCCCCTCAGAAGGATGATTTGAAGACCTCCAGTGCTGGAGGTGTTCAAACGAGCAAAGAAGTGGTCCTTGCTTGTTGTGGATTTGTCTATATTTGGCATCTATCTGCCTTCCTGACAAGACCATCAATGGCATAATTTTTAAAATGCATGGTTTTATTATGCCTGCCTGGAAATTACCTCACATAAAAAGTCTGTTTCAGCTGATTGAAGTACAGTACACTGTAAAATACTCTTCTTCAACCATGTAATCTAGAGCAAACCCAGAGTTTATCAGCCTCCTTATCTGACTTCCTACATCCAATATCAAAGCCCTTCACTCCTCTGGTGAAGCTTTCAAATAAACATAAGAAGCTTTTCCTGAACATCGGACTTATTCAGCAGGTCACACTGGGATCTCATTCACGAGATAAATCATGCTGTAAGAGGGATGGCAAAGAGACAAGAGCTAAACGGCTTTCCAGCTGGGGGTATGAGATGATGCAAGTTTAGAAGATGCTGCTGGACCGAAGGAAGGCTTGGTAAACACCAGCCCAGTTTACCCAGGACAACATGTCTGTGTAAGTGAGGTCCGCAACTGGCTGGGAGGAGTTTTGCTGCAACTCACAGCAGAAACTGGCTGTTCCCCTCAAATTTTAGTGATCTCACCCATTCCTTCTCAACATGCTGCTTTTTGAAGCTCTGTCTACTAGAGTTTTGAGGAAAAGCCTCATGACAACTGAGCATTTTCCCCTTTTATCTGGAGCAGGCCCCTTGATGAAGTTAACCTAGAATCAGCCTTGGCCATGGTAATTTGAAAAGCTGACCTAAGCTGCCAGCTTCCTGTGCCTTCTAACCCTCTTCTCTCACCCCTCAGGACAGTGACGTTTATTGTCACAGCTGATTTTGATGGCAGTGTGGGGACTTGTTTTCTTTCCTTTCAGTTGACGTGCTGCAGGGGTCCTGCTGGGAGCAACAAACATCCCCATCCATTCACAGGGAGCAAAACCTGCCCTGAGGTGATATTTTGGGAGTGCAAACAATCAACTTCAATGGAAAATTGACCAGAAAAACCATTTCCGAGCAGCACTGCTGATTCCAGATATGTAGAGGAGTTCAGCTGTGTTAATATGATCCCGAGAAAACAGCATAACAAATCATTCAAAGGGAAGAGCAGCCCTTATATCCCTCGCATCTGCCTTGCAGTGGAGAGCTTGGCATTGATGTGCTTCCTGTCCCCATGTCTCCAAACTGATCCAGAGTTTTCAACAATCATGAGGGGATTTTTAGATCTGCAACCAGCATCCATTCAAGGACCACCTTGGCTCCATCACCATCGGGCAGAGACATCGTGCACGTTCCATGGGACTGCACCATGTGTGGGCTCCTCATCCCCAGCAGCTGGCTTGCCCAGGCAGCAGGGAGTGAACTGAGCTGTCACACCCACCTGTACTGAGAAATAAAACACTGGTCCGGCACAGATGTGTCCACCCCTGCACCCACACGGCCCAATCCAGGGCTGGGGCCACTCAGCACTCTCCCAGGGGAGCATGGGTGCCAAGGAGTACTTCCCCAGTGTGCTTTGGATGGAGTCGCTCACATTTGGACAGCAAGGAAATTTATCCACCCCCAGCATCAGTCAATGCTGACATTTTTTCCTTGTTTGCAAGTAAAGCCAAAGAGCAACTATAGGTCAATCCTGCCTTCTAGACACTTCCTCAAAACTTGCACAAAGAGGTATGGAGTTACAGCAGTAAATATACAGCAGTATATTATTGTATATTGATTTTAAGATTCTCTTGTCACTCTCATAGGAGAGTGGCAGGCATTCATTTTAATAGGAGGGAGATAATCACATTCCTGAACATGGACTATTGGACTTCTCCCAGTGACTGTTCCTACCGTGTGATCTAAAATTCCTGTTTTCCTTTCCCCAAGCTTGCAGCAAACAGAAGCATTTGTTAGGGGGAAGCTTGTCTAGAATGATGCAGTTCTGAATAAAGTCCCATGGAGAAGTGAGAAGAAGAAAACATGGTTTAGGTAGGAGAGGTAGAAGGCTAAAAGATTTATTCCAGACTTTCACAAGAGGTTATGAATATGAAAAGATGTACACAGCCCTGCAAGAAGTTTAGCAGCTCCTGTCAGTTCCATCATGGATGGTCCCCTTCTAGCTCATCTCTTGCCTCACAGGCAACCACGATCTAAATACAAATCCCAGGTACAGCTGCATGAGGAATGCACTGCCCATTTTTTAGCAGCACCAAGCCTGTGTCAGAGTATGCAAACCTAGAGAGGGAGTAAAAGGCAATGGATGTCATGCCTGTGTGTGACAGAGTGGAATAGCAAGATGAGCAATGCTGGAAAGAGATGTGACTCCACTGAGGTCACAAGGGCTTCTGACTGCCCCCAGTCAGCTCCAGCCTCAGACTGGGAGGATCTGGGCATATGTAAAAATAGGGTGTGGAAACAACCTTATCTTTTTAGCTGCTTTCCTGTTTTACATTTGCTGCCTGCTTTAAGCCACATGCCAGGGGCTGGGTAGGGTTGGTGCAGAGCTGTTATGCCAACTCATTCTAGACTCCCTGGTGAGAAAATCCCCTCCCTTGCTTTTTGTAGTGCCCAAGTGCTGCCAAGGGATCATCATGGGGCTTAGAACAGAGCTCATGTTGCTGTCTCACTGTATATTGTACTGTGCTGTTATTCCTTCACTTTTCTGCCTAAGCAATAACTGCAGTAAGTTTCCATCCCCGGGCTAATTCACCAATTAATCCAAACCAGGATTTCCATGAGGTCGCACACACCTTTATCTGGCCATATTTTCTTTGTTTGCCTCATTTAATGCAGGCAAGAGACGGGAAAGTCTGACCGGTGAGTAAATCTATCCCAGCCTTTTGCTATCGGCCAGCAGTCAGCAGACAGACTCTGGGCACAGGGGTAACATGTCCAGATGTGTCACTGCCAAACCGCCTGGTGCCAGAGAAATATCCCTTGTCATACCAGGCTTTTTTTAACTTCTCTCCACAGATCAAAATCCCTGTAGCCAAACTAATGTTGTTTGCCTCAAAACTGTTTCTGTCAGAGGAAAGAAGAGTGGACCTGCCTGGGGACATCTGCTGTACACAGCCACTTCAGGCAGAACAAAAGGAACTGCAAATAGAGGAGCCTGCATCCCGAGACTGGCTGCCAGAGTAAGAAGCCATATCTCTCCCAAGACATTTTCACCTTCCTCTCCTTTCAGGAGGCCTCTTTGGTCTCAAGTGTCCACATAACCATACAGAGAGGGGAGAGGAAATCTTGGATTTTACACTGTTTGTTACTAACCCCAGGAGAGATCCCCAGACGTATCCCTTCTCGTCATCAGCTAAGGAGCCTCATCAGATTTACACTGAGTTTTTACAGAGTCTCAGTGCCAGTGCCCCAACTACAATGGTCTTTTCTGTTTAAGGGTGCCATGGGATTCACAGAAGGCTGAATTGCCTTGCTGCCCATACAGTTAATGGGAAAAACAACCAAAGCCCACCTGAAACCCACAAGAAGGTCACAGGCACTGTGAGGCACAAGCTGGTGGGAAAACGCAGGATAGGGACAAGTAGGATTGAATAGTTCTGCTTTTTTTTTTGTGTGCGATCCAGCTACAGCGTGAGCCTGGGATGATTCCCCTGAGGAAGGAGGGATCTCCCTGAGGAAGGGTTTCTAAAAGAAGCTTGGTTTCTGCAGCCAGCTACCACATAAAACTTGGCAACTTGCAGCACACACCCTTTTGAAGGCCTTTTTTTCCCCCCTCCTTTCCCTGCCCCTACTACAGAATGTATATCATGCCCAGGACCCCAGAGAGCAATCAGGGCAGGAAAACAGTTTGACCAGGAAATCTTTCCAATGTCAACATCCTCTATCCCGGGGCCTTGCTTTCCTTGAAAAAATGGACTTCGAGTACACATTTGTGTGGACTGGTCTTAAAGGCAAAGACCCATCTTGTGGGTTTAAAAAAAAAAGTTAAAAGATATTCTACAGCCTAAAGAGATTGTGCTCCCTGAGTACTCCAGTGATGTATTTAGCATCATTTAGCAATATATTTATTTAGACTGAGCAAAGCCTTGGGCATTTCAATGCAGAAAATCCCTGGGGCCACAGGGTTCTATAACAGACCTCACATCCATCAGCACTGTAAACTGTTGCTCCAGTCCTCAGCAAAAGTTGTGGAGTGATTTAGGGACTCCCAGGCTATTCAAACTCCCAGATTCTGGGCTAGAACATCCATGGCAAAACAGATCCCTAAGGCTTTTATGTCATCACCCCTAATTTCTACTGGAGCAGGAAAACCCTGGCTTGATCAGTGCTGTGACTTCTCCATGTAGCCAGCTCAGCTGGAGCAGAGATAAGAAACTGAACCAGTGCATTAAGGCTGAAAGTCAGACTGGTGGTGGCTGGTCCTGAAGAGCGACCAAGCAGGATCTGCTGAGCTGCACCAGTCAGCTGAACCACTGATTAGAAATTGCCACAGCATCACCGTCTCTTTTTCATGACTCATCCCTCCTCAGTCTCAAGGCTGATGAAAGGCAATCCTTGATGCAAAGCTACCCAAACTATGCTTCCCTTAGGGACACATATCCCCGCCCAGAGAATCCATAAAACAGGGACATTCATGACTGCCATGCTGAAATATTGCCATTTCAATAGAAACACTATTAATTCTGCAAGGCAGGAAGGCATGAGCATTTTGAGAATGCACAACACCAAGAAGCAACTTACTTCACAAGACTGACATGAGTATTATTTTGAAGGAAGTTGTATCCATGACTAAAGATAAACCTATGCCGTTTCCCTGCTTGAATTTCCTGTAGATCTTTAAAGAATACAGAGACCTAACCAAGTCATTCTCTTTGAAGGAAATATTTGAGATCTTTAGCAACCTGCCTGCTGGGAGGTTCTCGAATCCAGATGTCTTTGCGGTAAATTTGCACAGAGCATTTGATACTTATTTATCCCCTCATTTACAAACCACATGCAGCTCATAAAGTCAGCACTACACTAAGAGAGGCATGACTGGTGATTGCTGTACTTGCAATAGACAGACCTGGGATTAAAATGAGGTTTCGTTGTTAAGTGAAAAGTTAACTTCCAGGCACAGTTCTTAATTTAAAACATCCGAAAAATTAATATTCTCATTTGGGCATTTTTCCAGGTCAGATGGTAGTGCCTGGATATTCTCTGGACAAACTTTCTCATCTACAGTAAGTGTCTAAATATTTGGCTCACTTCTCTAATGTATGTAAGTGAAGAATTATGTTGTTTTTATTAATCACCCCAGAATAAGTTCATCATCCCTCATTACAGGTTTTTGTTCCACTGCTGCATCTGGCTCACTAAAAGCAGAGCATTTGGGTTACACCCTCTGACAGTCCCCACACTGGCGGTTTCATATTTGGATGACCCTAGTTGCTTTCATTTTGGATAATTTCTTGAATCCCTTCAGCACCTGTGAGCTCTAGAGCTTAAATATGCTACTGGTCTATAGGTTTTGGTGGGGTTTTTTTGTGTTTGTTTGGTTTGGTTTTTTGGGGTTTTTGGGGGTGGGGGTTGTTTGAGTTTTTTCCTATGAGTTAAGATCTCTCAACTCATTTATATTGCATGATTCCAAGCAGATTTAAAACACAAAGGAACTGTCCACACAGTGCATCCTGCAGTGGGTTCCCACTCCTTTGGTTTGCTTTCCAGGCTCCTCTTATTACATCTTCAAATAGCACCCTCTGTTCATGGTTCCTGTAAGCTTGAGCAGCCCTTTGAAGGAATTGACTTGCACCTCAGCTTGGTAGAAACTTGGGCTTACAAGACTGAAGAAGTTTACATGGGATCTAATGGGCTGCAGTAAGCCATGCAGAAGAACTTTTATTAAAACATGTAGAATAGTCTTAATGTTCTATTTGGTGCTTGCTTCTAATATCTCTGATGGAGAGTATCAACCAGTTTGGGGCATCATCCTTCAAAAAATACAGAAATAAAAAAATGAGGGTCTAGGAAAAATGACCTGCTAGGAAGGGTTGAAGTTGATTGATTTAGCAGGAAAAAAAAACCTAAGGAGAGACATTAAGAGCATTTAAGAGCATTTAAGGACAAGACAGATGCAAAAAGGGAGAAAAGAAATTATTCATATGTTCTTTGGAGATAGAAGTGTAATGTATTTTGATTGCACCAAGAGAGACTAAGGGCTGGTGCTAGAGACAGCTTCCTCTAGTGATAAGGACAGTAAACAGTGGAAAAGATTGCCTAGGGAGGTTGTGGAATATCCATCACTCTTGGTTTCTAAAAGCAAATGTGACAGATGTGAGTTGGAATCATTCTGGTATAGCTGCACCTGCTTTGGGTGCAAGCTTTGGGCAAGGACTGTGGACAAGTTTATTCCTCAAGGCAGTCTACCAGAGCTATTTTTTAAATATTTGGTGATAATGTGCCTCATAGGCAGAGAGGATTAAATATGTATTACAATTTTAAAAACTATCTCAAGAAAAGAAGGAAGATAAAAAGGCCTTGGACATCGCCAAGTTTTTGGGGAGCTAGAGGTGTGCTTTAGTCTCCAGAGAGTCCTCTGATCTGTTTTTGTTTTGCATAAAGTTAACATAAAAGATCACTTTGTAGGCAGCATTAAGAAGCCTGTTGACTTCAGAAAGGTCACTTAAGGCGGATAAGCTGGGTGGGTACTGGAGTCATTTCAGATACCTCATCGAGTTACTTGTATCCATCCCAGTGGTGGGTCTCATGAGAGGAAGTGCACGTATTGCCTGGCCAAGCAAGGATTTGTGTTACAAAGTTCAGAATCCTTTTGGAAGAGATTCAAAGCTAAACATAAAAATTTTTGAAAAAAATAAATAAAGAAAAAAGGGGGCACACAAAAATTCCAGTTCCAGGAAACTGAACTGAAGTTTAACGACCACATACAGAAAGGAAGAGAGAATTAAGCTGGCCTTAAATGTTTATGATGAAAATATTAGAGATCTGCTCACGATGCATTACATGGAGTCTCAGCCATGGAGTTTCATACTATGTACAAGGATTACAGATATGCAGGTGGAGGAGGAGGTTGCTGGGTTGTCCCTCTTCCCACGGAAGAAACAAGAGTTTGTGTTTCACAAAGCCAACAGGACCATCTCTCAGAGTTCCAGGTGACTTCCTGTCCTATGTTACAACGAAAGATGTGCCCAAAGGTATGTATGCTATCACCATCTTCACAAAACAGGAGGGGCAGTGTTCATTGTCTCCTGCCATGACTCATAGATAACTCTCTCCGGACTACCTCCTGTTAATGGGCCCATCAATGCCTTACCTCACGACTCACCATCCCACTGTGAGATGCTCCGCCCAGGAGGAGGAGCTGAGCATTCCCATCTGTATATAATCGGAGGTATGGAACACCACAGGTAGCTCTTACCTACGGGACTTCCCGGGAATAAGAGCTACACCACTGGACCTTCTGGCAAAGACCAGACTCTTTTCTACAGGATCACCACTTCAACAGGACCACTTCAGCTGGCGTGCTACCAACACCCTGACCAACAGGGTGTCAGGCTGTATTCTGTCCCCCTGTCAGTGGGGTTGGGTTTTTTTGTACTATTGCATTTATTTTATTTTCTTTTCCTATTAAATTGTATTTCTGACTTGGAGCCTCTCACTGGTTTGCTTTCAAACCGGAACACTTCCTCTTCTCCTTAAATCACTCAGTACTTTTATATAGGCCTCCTAAATCTCCTTCACAGTTACTTCAGTAAAATCCAAAACCACATCCATCATGTTAAGTTGCCTTCCCCAATAGCAACTCATTAACAGATCTTCCAAATTCTGACTCCACTGACACAGTATTTAATGAACTGTTGAGATGCAAAGCAGAATTGGAATGATGGGGAAATTGAGGTCTAAAACAGCAAAGGCATAAGATGACATATTTCCAAGAGCCTTTATTTCTGGGAATATTCTCGTCTGTGCTAGCATAAGCTGGGAGCAACTCCACTAAATGCGGCAAAACCCCCCAATAATTGCACATCAGTATAGTCCCACTGTGACATCATGATCAGTCCTGAAAGTGCTCTCATGAATTACCATTTATATCTTACCTTTTTTGAAAGCTTTTAGCAATAACTGAGAAGAAAACAACTTCGATAAAAGCACTTCACAGTTCTTCTCACTGCATAACGATATTTGATAAAGAGAAAAAATCTTTTTTTGTTGTTGTTTATGAAGCTGCAGTGCTTTCCAAATGCATACAGCAAAGTCAAAATACTTAAAACAACAAAGCATTTCCAAAATAAATGTTGCTGGTTTCAGGATATTATATGAAAAGTGGCTGAGTAGATGAAAAAATGGCATTTGAGAGGTTAAGGGCACATTGGAGACAAAGAAGAAAAGGACTTCTTAAAATGACATACAGGCTGTTTTGATAGCCAAGATTCTCAAGCCATGGGAAGTAGACTTGTAACAGCAATTAATGCTTCCCTTTCCCTTCCAAAACACTCAGATCTGTGACAAATACCAAAGTTTATTCAGAAGCAAAAAAACCTTGGAGAACCCCCCCTCTATCTTGATACAAGTGTAAGCTTTAAACTCACATCTAACTAACTGCAATGGACTGTTGTTCTTTAAATAACTTTAAATTAGGAAACTTTTGATCAGGATTTATGGACCACTTGAGTCTCATAAACAATATGCAACTTAGTAATATTTTTTTTCAGCTGGAAAGCTAGAGAGGACGGGGTTTCCAACAAGTGTTAATTTCTTAGATTTTTTTCTTGAAACAGAAAATTACATTTTTTCCATTCACTAAAAAGCAAAAGCATAATCCTCAAACATACCTAATACACAGCCTAAATCTGCCAAGATTGCATAACAAAAAAAAAAAGGGGGGGGGGGGGTCGGGGAGAGTGGGAGAAAGAGAATGACTTCAGAGCTAAATGACAGCAGTTGGTGAAGATGAATGAAGAAAGTTGAATTCTGTGTGTTTGCGTTGTGTGGATTAATTTACGGAGCTTGAGTGTCTTTGAATGCTCTTACTATGGATATATGAATACTTTTGATCAAGAAAAGCACCTTTGGTGAAGAATAAAGAAATTACTAGGTTTCAATACTCCTAAACTCTGTATGAAAAGCCCACGCTGAATAACAACAAAAATCACAGATTCTTATAAACAAGTACAATTAGTCACAGTTATGTAAACATGAGTATATATTCAATTTGTAAGTACATATTAAAAGGAAATATGTTAAAAAACACTTTCAGAATAAGATATCATATACTCAGCAAAATTATAGCACAAATAGGGAATTTCCTTCCCAGGAGAAAGTCATTAAAATAGAGGACCCTGGGGCTGCCAGAATGGACTGTATTGGACTGAGGGCTCACCACAGAGCCACATTTCTCTTTCTTGGCCACCAGTGAGGATGCTAACACTGACATCCCTTTCTCTGGCAGCAGTCCCACTTGCGTAGAAGTGTGGATAGCTAATTCCATATATGCTTACTCTTGGGGTTTGGCTCGGTTCTGTTTTTTTCTTTATTTGGCCCTGTGAAGCACAGTTCAAGAGGCCAGGACAGCTCACTCATATGTATTTTAACACTGAACAGAGGATGTTCAGGTAATGAGAAGAGGTGTCTATAAGGCAAGGGACTCTCTGGTCCCTTACTTCTTTTATTTGCTGTCTGTCATGTATCCTGGGGCCCTTTAAATTTGTGCCTAAGCCTCATATTACTGTTCTAGGTCATGAATTGGTCAAATTCCTCACAGCTACTTTGTCCACTCCCTTTGCTCATATGTGAATGTTCTGATATGAAATGTAAATGTTGTAGTTTCTAGACGTGATACAACCTCAAGTGGTACTTAGCAGACATTTTTGAGCGTCTCACCTAGCTTTTGACTGATCAAACACTCTCAAAAACTGTTTCTAGCATTTCATTTGCAACTTCATGCAGCTATTCATTAAAAAGAAAATCCATACTACAACGCTGTCACTTCCTTCCTTTCAAATTTGACACTGTTCTGTGATTGTCCTAGCACAGATCATATCACTGTCAATAGCTGATCCTTAGACTGGAAAATGCAACATTAAATACACAATCTAACACCAGCCACCACATTTGTTGACTGCAGTTCCAAGACAACTTTGCTCTTTGGCGTGCAGGTTGGTGTGACCGCCAGTAAAGCTAGAGGAGTTTGTGATTCTACAAAGGCTCCTCTGTGCCGGCAGCATGAGCATGGAGTAAGACCAGTGAGCATGCTGGAGTGAGGGCTACCACAGGAATGCTGACTGGCTTTAGAGGCATGAGAGAGCTGGTGGAGGAATGGTAGATACCTCTTCTCTGCTTCTTCCCCTTTTAGTTTTACCTAGGCCAGCCCTCCAGTCTTTGTGTCTGCCTTTCTTTTTCAAGAGGATCTTATGTTAGCAGCTCTGCTTGCTTCTCCAGGTGGGTCTGCTCCAAAGACCATACAATTAAAATGCCTGAACTTGCCAGATGCCAAAAGCCTTGCTCAGAATCGCGTGACATGAGGCGTACAAAGCACCTAGCAGAAATCTATGCCTTGGTTCCCAAAGCATGCATGAAATTAGCAAATCGGTTGGGGAAACAGGCAGCACAATGATAAGTCTTCCCATACCAGAAGAGCTCATGTGATGCTAACTCATGGGGCTCTGCAGTGTGCTGCACTGCACAGTGCTAAGTGATAATGCCCTTAGTTTCATAGGATCATTAATGCTGATTAGATCTTGAATGTCTGCACTTAAATAAGATTTGGGACAAGACAAAAATGCAGTGCCAGCAACAGTTCAAAACAATGGCCCAGATCAGAACAAGAGGGAGAAGCCACAGATTGCTGATTTTCAGAGTATTTGGGATTGTTTATGGAGCATTTCCCAGCTCTAGTTTTTCAGTGATAGTGTTTAATTATACCTGTTTTGCAGAGAAAACCATCCACAGCATTTTTTGAGAAGACTGTGAGTGAAGTACACACCATACATGTTGTGATATAAAATACTAGTATCAGCCAAGTGATACTGTTTCTTTACATCCATGAGACATGCTTATAGTGAAACCCATTGCTTTTCTTACTGTGCTGACCCAAGAACTCCCTTAAAATTCCATGGGTAATTAGAATGAGTTTTCGTAGTGCTGAGAATCTGGTCTGTTTGACTTCAAGCATCTGTGAAGTATGAAGAACAAACCTCTGAAAATTAGATTGCTTTGTCAAAAAATCATCATTAAATTTAAATATTCCAAAAGTAAGAGATGTCAAAGTAAATTTTGCACACCTCAAAGCAGAACAAAGTAACAGGCCCCAAAGAATAAAGGGAGATTCCTGGCTTGTGATTTAAGTGCTCCCTTCTGTAAATTTAAATAACAAAAATATTTTTCAAAGTATGAATCTCTTGGGCACTGTCATGTTATGTCACCAAATAATTCATTAAGGAATGTTAGCTCTACCTCTGCTGTTTGAAGTGCCAGAGGTTTCTTTGCCTGAAATGGCCTGTTATTCTCAAGGCAGAGGGAAGAAGAGGGTTCTGTTCATATTTTTCTTTCAGAGCACAATAGATTAAAAACAAAAAAAAACAAATCCTAAATAATGAGATAGTGAGGAAACTCATTCTAAAGGATTCTAGAGTGCTGTAATAGTATGTCACCAACCGTAGTAGGACAAGGCTGTGTTCCCTCCCTGTGCACAAATTGCTTCATTGCATTCACTGCCACAGTTTGTTTCCTAATATTCGGCATGACATTTCCTGTTTCTAGCCTTGGGCTTATATGGGTTTGATCCAGCCTGCCCTGAAATTAATGGACAGACTACTACGTACTTCAACGTCCCCTTTTCCTCTTGCTGGAGCCTGTTGGCTGCTCCAAAGATTTCTCTCACTTTCATTTTGGCTGGCTTTCGAGTCCTCCCGAAACATCACGCCTCTTGTTCTGTACACACACACAGACAGAAAGAGGGAGAGACAAGATGAAAATCCCTTTGCAACGTGTGGTGGCCAAGGGGCACGGAATGGTTCATGTGGCAGCAGTTTAGGGAACAAACTGGGCCTCCTGTCCCAGGCAGCCCTCGGCAGGCGCCCCAGCCTTCCCCAGCTACTCCCACTCTAACGCAACTGCCAGTACCAGCACAGCCAAGAGTTATGCTGCAACTCTCTACCTTTCTCAAACACTACATGTTGAGTTTTTGAGGACCCTGGACACAACCCCATACATAATCCTGGTATAATGCCTCCCACTTGGGTGATTTGTCTTGTAACATTTAATTTTGTCTCAAAAAACGAGTGCGAATACTGCTCCTTGTTTATGTGTTAAGACAGCACTTAATTATCTCTAGAGATAATCTCTCTTTGAGTGATCTGCTTGCTTGACTGCAAACAGCCTGGGTTTGTGAGGCACTGTAAAGAGTCAGGTGTATACTTTCTAGGTGCTCAATACCAAAATATGTATCAGGCTATTCTCCCACTGACAACCAACAGCCTTGCACTTCTGGTGGTGGGGTATTTAGTAATTGTGGGCTGATACTTTCCTGTCTGGTTTTATCAATTTAATGTTAAGTTCTTGGAGGACTGTAGTTTGCCCACAATGGCAGGCTTTGGCCCATAGGTATTTCCCTCTCAACCTATTTCTTGCTCTTACTACCACTTCTGTTTAAGGGGGTGAAGTACCAAAGGTATATATGTATACATTCATCTTGACAGCAAGCATTTTCACCAGGTTGCTATTAACACTTTCTGCAGGGAATGTTACTCTATTCAGGGATGGTTTGGAATATCTTTTCTTTTTAGCAGCTTGCTTTAATAGGTCTGTGGCACTTTTAAGCAGCTATTAAGCTTTGTCATCGTAACATGATGGTGATGTAGGACTCCTGTTTCAGATCATCTGAACAGACTGGCCCAAGTCAGGGCTGTTATCTGAAAGCACGAGGCTGAGGGTACCAGATCTGCTGAAATGATTCCTGCTGTGGTCAGTGCAGTGTCTGACAGTCATCTGCTTCCCATCAGCCTGAAACACAGCCCACAGTGTGTGCACAGACAGGGAGGGATGGGCAGCGAAGGCAATTTCAGGGTCTCAGGTAGGTCAGCTCAGTTAGGCAGTAGTGAAAAATATCTGTGCTGTGGGTGGGAGGGCACAAGCAAGAGTTAGCTTTTTCTGAGGCACCCGTATCTATGTCTAAACCATCGAATAATGGAGGATCAGGGACTGATCCCTGGCCCCAGTTTTCAAATGGAACACACTAGTTCATGCCTACCAATCTGCAGGGTGGTTGCTTGAAGAAACCCAAGTTTGAATCATCCAAGAGAAGCCAGGAATGACAATTAAACAGTGTGGACAATGTGCTACCAATACTCAACTTCATTCCCACGCTCTCCCTTATTTCGAGCACAGACAAACTAAATGCTATGTACATCTCATCAGCTTTGGGTTGGTTTTGCACATACCCACATGGATCCCAACTATTTACCAGGTCTTTGATATCCCTGGCCATGTCTGCCAAACAGTGACATCTCCAGGTTTTCAGAGACACACTTCAGTTTCAGAAGGTGCTCTGAGGAAGCATCTGTGATCTGAATGCCATGAGCCAACTGCCTTTATCTATAATGCTCTATCTTGTATGCTCAGACTGCCTCAAAAATTCAAGTACACTGTGCATGTGGGTGGGAGTTCTCCTTTGGCATATGCCCAGTTCCACAAAATTATAGATATGAGCACTTGTTTCATATGGTTTGTTGTCAGCTTCCTTTCAGATGCTTCCTTGACAATGGTAAATAATTGGCTTGATTGCTTTCTGTGCCTTTCTCCTACCCATTTTTCTAGCAATTTGAGGGTCTCATATCTTGATTCATCTGCTGTACTTTCATGACCAGAAAATTAAGTCAGCTATGTATATCTAATTCTCTCTTTTTGTTGTGTAACTCAAAATTGTAGCATTGCAGTTCCAGCATCGTGGAGAGTCACGAGCAATGACTCTTCTGAAATGCTCTCTAGTGATTTAGTGTAATTTTCTACTTCAGTTGCTTTACACCCTCAAACTTAATGGTGAAACGACTCACATCAAACATGATTGCTAGACATTTCTTCTTCCTTTGGGTGTCTTTTGGTTCTGTGGTGACAATGAACTCACTCCAAAAGCTACCAGCTGTTTTTGGCTGTAGGAATTGGTATTCCAAACTACAACTCACTAGCATTGCATAGTGTTGTTGCCTTTTCAGTCATACTGCCTTATTTTGGGACAGGATAAATGATTATCTGTTTTCTGGTGGTATGTAATCATTATATGTGGTAACCATGTGTGTGCTGGTTTTTTTCCTTTTTTTCAGAACTCAGCAGCTGTCTGATGGTGGGAAAATAGTATAAATAATGTCTGCTAGTTTTAAAAACTCCTATTAAAGCCATTTAGAAATTATCTTTAGATGCAGCTTTGTTGCTTTTACCTCTCTGGCACATAATCCTAAGGAAGTCAGCAAATGCATGTGAATGACATGGCAGAAAAGCACATTTTACTGTGGTTACAGTCAAATTTTATCCCGCTTACTGAACTCTCTCAAACCAGGTTGTGGCCAGCAAAAGGTTGTGAGATACATGTCACTCCCAGGAGATCCAGCTAATCCTACTTCTGTTGTTGGCAGGAATTACTCACTTCTTCTGCAGATAGGAGCCTAAATGCCATTGCCAACTTTCTTTATCTAGATGAGGTCCATAATCTTGCAGAGGAGCCATTTGACTTACCTGAGTGCTTTTAACAATACCACTGTTTGCCATGAAGCACTGGCAATCATCCTGCTTCTCCAAAGCAAGTAGTCCTCATCCAGGAAGGTATTTAGTCATGAACTCCAGCTGTCTGCAAATGTGCAAGCTTGTCCCAGCTGCGGTGCTTGCCGAGCTTTTCCTCATCCAGTCACAGCACGGAGAAAGTGGAAGCACACTTACATACACGCTTCAGGGACAGCCGAAAGGCACTTTTGGGAAAAGGGAGCTCGATTACCAGCCAGCTCTTCTTAGTTCTCAAATGCAATAAGCACTGAAGTGAAGCGAAGCACGGGTATCTGAAAAGAAAGAACATCCTGTTGTTCCTGGTAGGAAAAGTGTGTAAGAGAAGGGTGCAGCAAAACACTCCTGCACAGAGCCACTGCGATCTGTGTAACAAAAGATGCTCATCCTGCCTGAGTTGGTACAGTCCTTCACACGGTGACACCCACGACAGCCCTGTTGACCTCACCTTCAAGGGACTCAGAATAATGATGGCAGCTTGAATTTTATACCATCCTACCACCATTACAGTACTTTGGTTGGCTGAGTTTTTCTCTCAAACAAGGCTGAAATATTACCGCTTCACATATTTATTACCACCTTACTGCTTTTTTTTGCATTTGATTTCCTGAGGGTTTTTTTAGTTTGCATCATGGGGTTTGATTTCGGAACAGGTTTTTTGATGCTATCTTGTATTAATATCATTAGGTTTTCTGAGGTTTACAGCCTCATTTCTGTTTCCATGCCTTTGCACTATATTAATACTATGCATCTGCAAAATTTGACTCTTGGTCTCACTTCCTGCCTGCTTGACAATGTTATTTTGTATTATTTCTTTTATCATTACATTTAATCTCAATGACTTCTCTTTCCATGAATACTGTATACAAAGTCTTTGTGCAGTGAGACCTTTATTACTCCTCAGGTTATTAATTTTTCCCTTTTAATTTTGTTTGTCTAGATTTTACTGCTGTGCATTTGGGTTTTGCATTCATATGGGTATCTTTCTGTGTTTTCTCTCTTCTACTAGTGGATTAACAATTCTGGATCTGATTCATCTTAAATCTTGCATTTAAATGGGAAACTGCTCCTTACCCTTGCATACAGCTCCAGGTTTTGGAGGCTTGTTGAGGAACAGTCACATATTTAGGCACTTTAAGATTTGATAACCACAGGAGTTTTGAACAGTTCAGCACGATGGTCATCTGTTCCAGACTGAGCAGATACTTTTTTTGGGTAGAAACAGTCTTAGAAAGTTTTTAGTTCTTCACTTGGGTATTCACCAGCTTAGTGTGATGCATCTGTTCAGCATGTGGCTGTGCATCTCAGAGAGCAGCGTGGCTGCATTTATTTTGTTCCTCCTTCTGCCTGGCTTCACTACATCCTATATCTGTTTTCCAGTGCAGACAGAGAATGTCCACATGATGAGCATGGTCATCCGCATACAGGCAGCTATGGCACGATGCCATGATTATTGGTTTTTCTTTAGCTGAAGGATCCAGAATTCATCCCTAATGACAGATGCAATTGCAATTGCCAAGCAATAAAGGCTCCCAGTTAGAAAATAAGCCGATGAGGGCACAGGTTCACTTTGACATTTGTCCAAAATATAGTCAGTTCAAAATACTACAAGAGATGAGAATGATGCAAAAGGAGGGCAGTGGCACTCAAACCTGCAGCTCCACAAGAGCATTCCGTGGTGCTGCCAGTGTGATGACAGCAAGGTGAAGGCCTTGTGGGAGGTTCGCACTGAATCACGGCCATTCGCAGGTGCCAGCAGACACAGTGTGGGTAAAGAGCACGATGAGCACACAGCTGGCTTGGATGTGTTTTCCTTGGAGATAATGCCAGAGGAAGATGCTCTGATTAATAACCTGAAAGCAGATGCAAATCTTATTAATGCTTACTTGGAATATAGTCCACAAGTCAGCATCTCATTAGAAAGAGGGTTACTATGGGTAAAACAGTGCATCAAGGCTGTTGGTGTGTGATAGGGACAAACAGATGGGGCACTAGAGAGAACACAGCCTCCATGAGCATGAGTAGAAAGGGGCAGATTTGGGAGAGGAGGCATGTAAGACAATCTCTGAGAAGCTCGGGCCCTACCCCAAATTGTAGGAACACCCACCAGGGCTCCACTGTCAGCAGATAGCTGGAAACTCGCTGCTAAGATGTGCCCTTTGTACCTTCCTAATAATTGTCCCAGGCAGACAAGGACAGCCCACTGCTTCCGAGTGGTAACTGCATCCTCTAGAAGGAGGAGTGCAGGCAACCAAAGGACTCTCCCAACCCTCTAATAAGCTCGTTAGCATATGTCTTTGCTAATGATACACATGGAATCAGTCTACTTCCAGCTGACAGATCTCTGGGCTATTTTACCATTAGAGAAAAAAAAAAAAAAACCCAAGCAAACTGGGAAATCACATCCAAAAATAGATTAAAAGAACATGAGAAGTGGAAGGTCAAGAGTTCAACAGTTGGGCAGTGCTAGAACTGGGACAGTTTACATAACCTTGCTGTAGCCTCCCTGAGTGGATGCAGCAGTTAGTCACAGGAACATGAATCGGTTTTTTGAGAGGATCCTGACTCATTTGGTGACGTAATGGCCAAAAGGATTAGAGAGGAAAATAGAAATATTCCTCTCCTCACATTCAGGATGTGGCACTGTGCAGAAATTCAGCCCCACAATGGAAAGAGTGTTACTAATTTTCTTCATGCTTCTGCAGTACAGCCTGCCCAGAATATATATAATTCTTCACAAATAGTAATTAATCTTCAGGCTGCACAAGTAAGAAGACATTTTCATCCCCATTTTCTATGCTGGGGGCAGAAGCACCATAGTCAAAATATTCCCTCGGATAATCAGTATCCTCATGGAGTCAGTTATTTCTTAGCACCTGATGACATTTTAGACCTGAAGATTGCTGTGGTAGCTCTGTTACACAGTGTGACTTGCAGACAAACAGTGACAGACAAGACACTGTTTTCTTCTATTTTTTTGTCATTTGGAGGTAGTTCTCTGAAAAGTGTATACTTCTGGGAATCACAAAGCCCTACATGGGCCTATTTCCTGGAAATATGTCTGCTGTTTATCAGCGCATCTACTATGGTGTTGGTCTCTACAAGTAGATAAAGAAAGTGGTATTTAAGAATAAACTTGGGCTTTTTTCTACTGTAGGAAGCCAGCCTTCCCAGCATTCCTCTGATGCTCAGCAGAGGGCTAATGTGACATCAGAAGGAGGACAATGGCACATCTTTAGGTATATTATCTGTTCTTCATCTCTACAAAATTATGTGTGCAATATACACACTGCCTCCTGTATCTTTGAAAATATGCTATCCCAAGAAGAGAACTGCTATATTCCTTGGCTGGATTATAAATGCAACAAATTACTGTTGTCCCCAGTGTTCTTATCCCGCAGGCTCCTCACTGCCATTTAAAAAATATTTTTACTGAAAGTCAATACCTTTTACCAACTTTCACAGGGAATTTAAGATGTTTATTTGAGTATGTAAAATAAGAGTAAGAATTTTTTTCTGACTTGAGTAGGATATGACTTTTAATAAATCTGAAGGTTATGAAAAATGGCTTTGATATTTTTACATTATTTTTGGATTTCCTAAGGTTGTCCCATGTCTGTTTTTCCCCCATGTCCATGCGTAGCCACAGAGAGTACAAACACATCTGGAGCTTATAAACACAGAAATTTAACTTTTAGAAAATGCATGATGCCATTTGAAGATGCTGTTCTTACAGTTTAACGCCTGCTTTGCTGGTTTTGGAAAACCTCTGCGTAGTGTCTGAGGAAACACCTCTTCCAGTTTTTGCTTTCAGGATATTCTAAGACAGTAAGAAAAGTAGTCTTGTATGAATATAAACGTTTGAGATTAGACCCTCTACAGCAATAAGGAAGGCCTCTTTTGTTTATTCCTTAAAGACATAAGGTGATGATGTTTCTTCTGTCTACTTGCTCCCACAAATGATCTACGCAATGCACAAAAGGCAAAGTGCTCTTTTCCTATCCCTGCCAACACCCTTCCTTCATCTTCTGTGCATTAGTTTGACTACTGCTGATGAGCAGGATGAAAAGCTCAGTTCAAACCTTCTCTTCTGCTTCCAGGCTGCTGTTCACACCTCAAAGATGTTGTCCCCAGGGAGGCAGACCTGCCACCTCAGCATTCTCTGGCAGTAATCACCTGTGACTCAGCAAGACCCATTTAGCACTCCCCAGCTGAAGCGCCTCCTGAAAACATAGTGGGATGTTTGAGGCAAATACTGTCAGCCTCCTAAAATACTGTAGGCAAGTTCAGATCCTTTCCCCCCCCCGCCCCTACTACTCTGTAATTATTTATAATATGCTATATATGACAGGCTGGTAAAATACACCCAGCCAAAACCAAAATGAATGGAAATGTTGCCAAGTTAGCAATGTAAAAAGGGAGGAAGTGTAAGACAGAAGATAAAATGGTGAAGCAGATTAGTGACCTATCAGTCTGTGACTAGTGCACTGGTTTGAGAGAAGAATTTAAGCATGATGTTGTTTATCCTTGCAAAAGGTAATCTCAATCATAACATTTGTGATTAAAAAAAAAAAGAAGAAGAAGAAAAAAGACACTATAAAATTTAATACTTTGGGGATCTTTTAAAATACAAGTTTCTTAGGATCTGACTTTTACAAATTATGGCTCAGAAGAATCCAGCAAATAGTTCTGATGGTTATTTCTGAGTCAGCCTAGTTTTACCAAGAGTGGTTTGACACAACCAAGGAAATTGAAGTGATGTCCTGCTCTGTTCTACAAAAGAGCTGCTTTTACATCTCCTTGTTATTACAGCTGTGAGCATGTTTTGCTTCTCAAAATATTACCTTTTGTTGAAAACCGTGGATATTATTTATTCAGCATACATTCATGCTAGATGTCACTGATTTCTTGTCCACTGACAAGTCCAAAACACACTTATGAATCATTTTGTGACTGCTATCCTGTATTCTCAGATGCTAAATTATTAATACTAATGAATCCTAATCAGGGTCTGTAATTTTCATATTGCTGTGAGAAGCCATGTATCTCTATAGGAAGGAGAGGAGAAAATCTTGAGACCACATCATTTAGCACATGTGACTGCAGAATTAAGGCTTTGACAGTATTTCCATGAAAATGACTGATGGAAAAGCAGCATTTTAATGGACATAATTTCAAGATTTTAATGAATAAGTGTCTTAAAGTGAGTTTGGAGAAAGGAGAAAGTAGTTTGGCATGAGGAGGAAGGCCACACAGATGAAGGTGAGAGAAAACAGTGTCATGGACTTGAGGTTAAGGTATTTAGAAAAGTTGAGAGAATAGGAGGAGAGTATAAAGAACTGCTCCTGTGTTATGCAGGTAAATTTAATTTTTTTTATTCCATTTAACTGGGAGAATGTCTCTCAGATTTTCTGAGTGATTCCTGAAGGCAAATATCAATACAGTCAAACCATGGTGGTGAGTACTAAAGAACAGGAGTTGCGTGACAACGAGCTGCTGTGGGGACATGTGGGCTTGACTCATGCAGAGGGAACACTCCAGCACGTCTCTCCTCTGCCACAGGGGCTGCAGGAACTCACAGCAGCTTTGTGATCCTAAGGGAAGTCCAGGTACCCTAAAGGGGAAACCCAAGGCTTCTTCCTATGCTTCCCATACAACTACCAGCACTTGATTCCTGACTCCACACCTTGCTCCTCTTCAGCTATACTAGCTCAGAGTCACACTTTCTATGACATGCTGCTGAGCCAGTTTATCCGCCCAGGCTTACAGCAGTTCTGTGGCTGCTGTGTGATATCATTTTGGTCTGCTTTCATTGATTAGTTGGTTATTTTCTAGTTTGGCTCAGAAAAGAGTGTCAAGTAGTTTTTTTGTCTGGGTTTTTTTTTTTTCCTTTGTGCCATTCTGGTTTTCATTCAGAGCAAGAGCATTCAAACTTTGGACAATTCTTTATTCCCACTTTTTTGATTATAAAATTAAGTGCATTTCTTTCCTGTAGCTTTTGCAGAAAGAATACCTGGTCGTTTGATTAATTTCCAAGATGCTTAAGGTCCCCTAGAAACCTCTATAGACTTGTGGGCAGGTAAGATTATGTATAAGCCCATTAAAAAAAGCAAACAAGGCATGCAAAAATGCCCCTTTCCCTAGAGCTACATGCTGGTTTTCTGCTGAGGAGCCTGGAATATTAAGACAGCCTTTGCAGTCCTGATAGTCTCCAAGCTGGAAGTGCATAAATCTGCTCTGCCTCCAAACTGCTCTGGGCCAGCTGAAGCTGGTCTCTGGGCAGCAGCTCTGTCCTGCATGAACTGGTACCTGCTGCCTGCTGCTGGCCCAGTGGCTGCAGCCTGAGCTCCTCGAAGTCTACAGGATCAGGATCCCAATCAGTGTTTCTGGAAAGGCATAATCAGACCTCTCCACCGAGCTGCAGTTTTCATCCAACAGGAGGAAAATCAAAAGCTGGTTTTTCAGTTGATCTGTACATTTCTACTCTTGTGCTGATTATACTTTTTACACGGTAAAATAAATTATTTAAAAAAACCAATCTGCACAGAAGGATTAGGATGGAAACTAAAAATGAGCTACCTAGGAGCCTGAAAAACTTGTTTCTTTGTACATCTACAATCAGGTTTAAAATGAGAAGCGACACAAGTGACATTTTATTTTGGAATTTCCCATCTTCTCCAAATTCTTTATGTGAACTTAGGGAACAAACTCTGTTTGGTCTTGAAATGTAATGATCAAGAATCACCTACACACAACCTACACAGTCACCCAGACAGAGAAGTGAAACCCTTTTTTGTTCTGAACACTCAGCTGTAGACATCTTGATAAGAAACAAGTTTATATTTGAACCTGTAAAACTGTAATTTCATCAGGAAATCAAATTGTCAAGATGACATAATTCTCTGGTTAAATACCAGCATGCAAAAATGAAATCCAGGGAGAAGTGGGAGAGAAATGTAAACCTCATTTATTGAAAACTTGTGTTATAGTTCTTTGCTATTTCAACATATTTAATTAAGTTTTTCTCCCTCTGCATTTGTATTTTGTATGTCTCTCCTGTCCCTGGTGAAGCCCAAACTGCAATTTCTTCAGTCCTAAGGCAAAAGAGCTTTCCAAGCCTAGGAGGCAAGTGACAGTGAGATGTGCCAATCTGTCAGTATGGGAGCACCCAAGGTCACAGACGGGGCGGTGCTGGGGAGAGGACCTGAAGCTGGAGCATGTGGTGCTTCCAGTGGGCGTTGGAGCTGGATGCAACACCTTGAGAAATGCTGGGAGGATTTATGGCGTTGCTGAGAACCTGAAGGGAACAAAATGTACACAGAACTTTTCCAATCAGCTGCCTGTGGAGCAGGCTGCCCCGTGACTGGAGGACAGGGCAGCCTGCACGTCTTTGAATACACTGCAAGACCGAAGCCCCAGCAAACGTGATCAGCGGTGCTGTGAGGACAGCAGGTACACCCCTGAAAGACAAACATCGTGGGGCTGACGCTCCTCCCAACACGGCTGGCTGAATACTCCGCGATTAAATGTGGAAAATGGAATAAAACCATAACTCTGGAAAACCTCCGCATATTTCATTACCGCCGTTGCCCTATCACCCACTATTGCCAATTTCTAGAATTAAGGATAAAAAAATCATAATAGTAAAACAAGCCGTCATCTTTCACAAAGAGGCATAATCTGTTTAAGATTGTTCTCCCATTCATCGGGGCTGTTGAGACGTTCAGCTCACTCCTCCCGCCTCCCGAGGCGCCCCAGCGCGGCGCGGAGCATCGCGAACCGCTCCAGCGCCGGCAGCTGCCGGCCGCGACCTCCGGCCATCCGTCCACTTCTTCTTTCTCCCTGCTCTTCGCCCCCGGCTTCCCTTCCCAGCCCGGGTCCGCCTCCGCCACGGCCGCGCCGGGCGCCCGGAGCGGCGGCCGCTGCCCGGGGGCGTCGGTGG